>CM042379.1:23558613-24083613 GCA_023634145.1 Thymallus thymallus
TCACCATATCTGTGTATGTGTCAATGTTATTTTCTGAAGCTACCTTGAACATATCCCAGTCTACGTGATCAAAACAATCTTGAAGCGTGGATTCCGATTGGTCAGACCAGCGTTAAATAGACCTAACCACTGGTGCTACCTGTTTGAGTTTCTGCCTATAGGAAGGGAGGAACAAGATGGAATCGTGGTCTAATTTGCCGTATGGAGGGCGGGGGAGGTTCTTACATGCATTTTGGAAGGTAGTGTAACAGTGGTCAAGCGTTTTAGAGGCACGAGTACAATAGTCAATGTGTTGATAGATTTTCGGGAGACTTTTCCTCAAATTATCAAGTTTTGAGGGAGAGTGCAATTGCAATGCTGACTGCATGAATGTCCACCAGAGCTGTTGCCGGAGAATTGAATGCTTGTTCTCTTCCATAAGCCACCTCCAATGTCGTTTTAGAGAATTTGGCATTACGTCCTACCAGCCTCGCACCGCACACCATGGCGTTGTGTGGGCGAGCGGTTTGCTGATGTCAACGTTGTGAACAGAGTGGCCCATGGTGGGGGTGGGGTTATGGTATGGGCAGGCATAAGCTACGGACAACAAAATGAAATGAAATGAAAATGTCCCAGTTCTTCCATGGCTTGCATGTCACCCATTGAGCATGTTTGGGATGCTCTGGATCGACGTGTACGACAGCGTGTTCCAGTTCCTTACAATATCCAGCAACTTCGCACAGCCATTGAAGAGGAATGAGACAACATTCCACAGGCCACAATAAACAGCCTGATCAACTCTATGCGAAGGAGATGTGTTGCGCTGCATGAGGCAAATGGTGGTCACACCAGATACTGATCCACGCCCCTACCTTTTTTTAAGGGTTCTGTGACCAACAGATGCATAGCTGTATTCTCAGTGACATTCATAGATGATTTCCTTATATGATCTGTAACGCAGTAAAATCTGAAATTGTTGCATTGCAATCATATTGTGGTAGGTTTGACTAGAACTGACAACTATACTTTAATACGTTGAGGAAGCAAGCTGAAAGTGATGTGGAGGATAAAGCCATTAAACGGTTCATTTGTGACACATCAGTTAGCGTATTGTTCACCTGACACACTACTCATGTAGGTCTTTGTGCTACTTAATATAACTTAATTGGAGTTGTCTGACAGGACATTATAAATAGTCCTGTATTTTATTCTGTGATTGAATTTCACAGAAAAAGCATGAAAGGACTCATTAGTGGAGACTAGTAACGTGGCAGGGGATAAAGTTGAAGAAGGTGGTGGCGATGGCGGTGGAGGCGGTGGTGATGGTGGTGGATATGATAGGATAGAAATAATACAATTTGATTTAAAAAATGCATGTGAGGATGATGAGGATGAGGATATAATGATAAAAGAAGGTGTAGCTTGCTGACTTCAAAGAGTAAAGTGACATCTAAAACACTTTGTCCAGGTCCACTATCCATTCGCTGTGAAATGAAACGTGATCAAGTATTACACAAAGTATTTACAGGATCACTTCAAAGAAAAGCATAGTTGTTTTCTGGCTTCATGTTTATCTTAATGTTGATAAAAATACATTCAAATATAATACATTAGGTAGGGGTTCCATTGAAGTTAGCAAATTCGAAACAAGGTGACTAACTTTTCACACACACACACTAATCAGTTGCATAACTGAATGCATTCAACTGAAAATGTCTCTTCTGCATTTAACCCAATCCCTCCACTCAACGCCCATGTCATCAGGGAGCAGTTGTTTTGGGGGGTTAATTGCCTTGCTCAAGGGCAGAACGGCATATTTTTCCACTTTGCCGGCTCGGGGATTGGATCCAGCAACCTTTCAGTTTCTGGCTCCATGCTCTTAACTGTTAGGCTACCTGCAGCCACAATATTGCATCTGCTAAATAGCATATATTTTATACAACGGGTGGTTCTAATCCTGAATGCTGATTGGTTAAAACCGCATTCCAGCCGGTGTCTATTCCACAAGTTGCCACAGGCTAAATCTATGACGTTAAAATGCCCTTTTACTCCGTTCCATCTGACTGTGCAATCCACTGTCTCATCAGCCCAGCCAAGAAATGTATGAACTTGATCTCCACTATAAAAAGCATCTAGACATTATCTCACATTTCGCTTTCAACAGCGGAGACTTGTATAAATAAACCTTGCTGTCTGTCTCTCCGACATTTGCAACATTGTTTAAATATTCAAATTCAATCTCAAATTGGCCCATAGTAATGAATGTGTCAGGAGTAGGGAAGAGACAGACAGGCAGGCAGCGTTTCTCAGCCAGTCGAAATCATGAATCATTGGATATATACAAAGAAATGTAAATTGAAAAAAGGTAAAACAAAATTAAGTGTAGCTAGTTTGCAGTCTTTCCAGCTTCCGTTTGAAGAGATTGTGTTAGCTGTGTTGTTAGCTAGCTCCTCTGAACAACAGTGTCCTGACGACTGAGCACATTTTCTATACCAGGCGAAATCGCGCCTCATTAGCTCATTGTTATGGATGTATCCAAATAAATGTCACTAGAAAGCAGCTTAAACCAATTCAAATGCAGTTACTTTGCTGTTATTCTGGCTGTGACTGTAAGTTAGCTAGTGTTTGGAGGATATATTAGCATTATATTGGCATATATTGGGTTGCCGGCCCTCAAATTCGTCTCGGCCCTAACAACACCCGTGCCAATATATCCTCTAAACACCGGTTTCTCTGGCATTATCACTTAAATAACACACACATACACACATAATCCAGGAACATCATGGCATGCATTTATCAATAATGAGGATCAATGGGTCAGCAGGAGTCCTCATTCCCACACACAAATCCAGGCTGTCCTTTTGTCTGATTCATGCTAAACTTTATGTTTGACTTTTGTTTATTGTGTTCTCACAAAATATTGCAGTAGTAGAAAAGCAGAGATTTCTTTTCTTTTCAGAAGAGAGATGAGAATTGAAAATGAATCCCAGGAAATAAGAGACGGATGATCTATCTACCTTTCTTCTGCCCACACAAATCACACAATCAATGGAATTGAACAGAGGAATAAGCAGGGCCCTTCAAAGTCTGGCTCATGCTGTTTGCAGTACTTATTGTCCTCAGAAGACTAGAGTTATGCCAGGGCACATGAATGAGTCATCACAGGCTTGTCTCTGACCATTGAGTATGGGTATGGTTGAGCATATATAATGTGTCTTGTCTTCACATTCCCAGATGAGGCCTACCAGAGTTGGGTAGGTTACTTTCTAAATGTAATCCGTTACAGTTAATAGTTACCTATACAATATTGTAATCAGTAACATAACTTTTGTATTAACCAAACTACTAAAGGACACCAATAAGAAGAAAAGACTTGCCAAGAAACACGAGCAATGGACATTATTTATTTATTTATTTATTTTTCACCTTTATTTAACCAGGTAGGCCAGTTGAGAATAAGTTCTCATTTACAACTGCGACCTGGCCAAGATAAAGCAAAGCAGGGCAACAAAAACAACAACACAGAGTTACACAAACATACAGTCAATAACACAATAGAAAATCTATATACAGTGTGTGCAAATGTAGTAAGATTAGGAAGGTAAGGCAATAAATAGGCCATAGTGGCGAAATAATTACAATTTAGCATTAACACTGCAGTGATAGATGTGCAGACGATGATGTGCAAATAGAGATCCTGGGGTGCAAATGAGCAAAAATAACAATATGGGGATGAGGTAGTTGGGTGGGCTGATGCTTAAAGTTATTGAGGGAGATGGTAGTCTCCATCTTCAATGATATTTGCAATTCGTTCCAGTCATTGGCAGCAGAGAACTGGAAGGAATGGTGGCCAAAGGAGGTATTGGGTTTCGGGGTGAAATATACCTGCTGGAGCGCATGATACGGGTGGGTGTTGCTATGGTGACCAGCGAGCTGAGATAAGGCGGGGATTTATACCTAGCAAGGACTTATAGATGACCTGGAGCCAGTGGGTTTGGCGACAAATATGTAGTGAGGGCCAACCAACGAGAGCATACAGGTCGAAGTGCTGGGTAGTATTTGGGGCTTTGGTAACAAAACGGATGGCACTGTGATAGACTACATCCAATTTGCTGAGTAGAGTGTTGGAGGCTATTTTGTAAATGACATCGCCGAAGTCAAGGATCGGTAGGATAGTCAGTTTTACGAGGGCATGTTTGGCAACATGAGTGAAGGAGGCTTTGTTGCGAAACAGGAAGCCGATTCTAGATTTAATTTTGGATTGGAGATGCTTAATGTGAGTCTGGAAGGAGAGTTTAAAGTCTAACCAGACACCTAGATATTTGTCAGACCCGTCTAGAGTAGTGATGCTAGTCCGGCGGGCAGGTGCGGGCAGCGTTCGATTGAAGAGCATGCATTTCGTTTTACTAGCATTTAAGAGCAGTTGGAGGCAACGGAAGGGGTGTTGTATGGCATTGAAGTTTGTTTGGAGGTTTGTTAACACAGTGTCCAAAGAAAGGCCAGATGTATACAGAATGGTGTCGTCTGCGTAGAGGTGGTTCAGAGAGTCACCAGCAGCAAGAGCGACATCATAGATATATACAGAGAATAGAGTCGGCCCAAGAATTGAACCCTGTGGCACCCCCATAGACACTGCCAGGCCCTCTGATTTGACACACTGAACTCTATCTGAGAAGTAGTTGGTGAACCAGGCGAGGCAGTCATTTGAGAAACCAAGGCTATTGAGTCTGCCAATAAGAATGCGGTGATTGACAGAGTCGAAAAGCCTTGGCCAGGTCGATGAAGACAGCTTTTATCGATGGCGGTTATGATATCATTTAGGACCTTGAGCGTGGCTGATGTGTACCCATGACCCACTCGGAAACCTGTCTGCATAGCGGAGAAGGTACGGTGGGATTTGAAAATGGTCGGTGATATGTTTGTTAACTTGGCTTTCAAAGACTTTAGAAAGGCAGGGCAGGATGGATATAGGTCTGTAACAGTTTGGGTCTAGAGTGTCTCCCCCTTTGAAGAGGGGGATGACCACGGCAGCTTTCCAATCTCTAGAGATCTCAGACAATACGAAAGAGAGGTTGAACAGGCTAGTAATAGGGGTTGGGGGGGGGGGGCTTGTGCAAGTTACTGCGGGGGGTGCAGAGCTGTTGGCCGGGGTAGCGGTAGCCAGGTGGAAAGCATGGCCAGCCGTAGGAAAATGCTTATTGAAATTCTCGATAATCTTAGATTTATCGGTGGTGACAGTGTTTCCTAGCCTCAGTGCAGTGGGCAGCTGGGAGGAGGTGCTCTTATTTTCCATGGACTTTACAGTGCCCCAAAAATGTTTGGAATTAGTGCTACAGGATGCAAATTTCTGTTTGAAAAAGCTAGCCTTTGCTTTCCTAACTGAATGTGTATATTGGTTCCTGACTTCCCTGAAATGTTGCATATCGCGGGGGCTATTTGATGCTAATGCAGTACACCACAGGATGGTTTTGTGCTGTTCAAGGGCAGTCAAGTCTGGAGGGAACCAAGGGCTATATCTGTTCTTAGTTCTACATTTTTTGAATGCTTATTTAAGGTGAGGAAAACACTTTTGAAGAACAACCAGGCATCCTCTACTGACGGGATGAGGTCAATATCCTTCCAGGATACTCGGGCCAAGTCGATTAGAAAGGTCGCTGAAGTGTTTTAGGGAGCGTTTGACAGTGATGAGGGGTGGTCGTTTGACCGTGGACCCATTACGGACGCAGGCAATGAGGCAGTGATCGCTGAGATCCTGGTTGTAGACAGCAGAGGTGTATTTGGAGGGCATGTTAGTCAGGATGATATCTATGAGGGTGCCTATGTTTACGGATTTAGGGTTGTACCTGGTAGGTTCCTTGATGATTTGTGTGAGATTGAGGGCATCTAGCTTAGATTGTAGGACGGCCGGGTGTTATCCCACAGTACGAACTCTGAAGATAGATGGGGGGCAATCAATGTACATATGGTGTCCAGGGCACAGCTGGGGCCTGAGGGGGGTCTGTAACAAGCGGCAACAGTGAGAGACATTTCTGGAAAGTAGAAGCTCAAACTGTTTGGGCACAGACCTGGATAGTATGACAGAACTCTGCATGCTATCTCTGCAGTAGATTGCAACTCCGCCTCCTTTGGCAGTTCTATCTTGACGGAAAATGTTGTAGTTGGGGATGGAAATTTCAGAATTTTTGGTGGCCTTCCTAAGCCAGGATTCAGACACGGTTAGGACATTAGGGTTTGGTGGAGTGTGCTAAAGCAGTGAATAAATCAAACTTAGGGAGGAGGCTTCTGATGTTAACATGCATGAAACCAAGGCTTTTACGGTTACAGAAGTCAACAAATGAGAGCGCCTGGGGAATAAGTGTAGTACTGGGGGCTACAGGGTTTACCTCTACATCACCAGAGGAACAGAGGAGGAGTAGAATAAGGGTACGGCTAAACTGGTGGAAATTTGTCCTTTGGTCTGGAGTCCAAATTTTTGGTTCCAACCTCAAGCAAAGTTAGATGGTTTGGGATGAGTCAATTAAATTTAGATGGTTTGGGATGAGTCGGACCGTAGTGAAGGAAAAGCAGCCAACAAGTGCTCAGCATAAGTGGGAACTTCTTCCAGACTGATGGAAAACCATTCCAGGTGAAGCTGGTTGAGAGAATGCCAAGAGGCAAAGGTGGCTATTTGAAGAATCTCAAAAATAAAATATATTTTGATTTGTTTAACACTTTTTTGGTTACTACATGATTCCATATTATGTCATAGTTTTGACTTTTTACTTTTATTCTACAATGTAGAAAATAGTAAAAATAAAGAAAACCCTTGAATGAGTAGGTGTGTCCAAACTTTTGACTCGTACTGTATATCTAATTTATAAGTCCAAAAACGGATGTAGCAACTACAGATTGCCCCTTAAATCTATCAAAAGTTTGAGCAATAAAAGCCACACTTTTATTCCATAAAATGTATTCCGTAAGAGAGCATTTTTCACTGGCTGTCCACTAGTTTCAAAAACAATGATTGGTAGGCAGTTTAAACTTGTTGAATTCAACCATTATTGGGTTCAAATACACATTTAGATTTGTGAACAGCCATCCACAACAATAAAAATCCGTAAAGCGCAAATAGCTAAATGAGAGAGCAGCAGTGTGATTCACATCAATGCGCTATGTAGATCAAAAATAAGTGATATCCGTATCGCCGTCATCCTTACCTCGAAGCGTTTATTCAAGTTGGATAATCTTTGGATGCCGACAGCAGTCGCACCATTGGAATACATATGTTGGACTGTACCCTACAAAAGCCTAATCCTGCTCTTTTCCCGCGATCCATCAAACACATTTGGTGTGTCATCATAGTGGTCTCTGATTTGTGGTCAGACTAGCTCAGGTGGAACAAACTTAAATTTGCGCCTTTTTTCAATGCTGATTTGAATGTCATTGAGAAAACATAGAAGTGTCAAAGATTCTTTTCCGCAAACATCCTCTATGAATTTAAAAGTAATCCTCGAAGTAATCGTCTAGTTTTTCAAAAGTATCTGTAATCTGATTACAATATTGTTGCTGGTAACGTAACGGATTTGTAATCCGTTACTCCCAACCCTGCAGTTATGCTATGTGGAAACTCTCGTTCTAATTCTTCCTCACCAATGCCGTATTGTAGTTTTTCAAATTATGTGAACATCATATAGCTAGCTAGTATTTTTTTACAAATGTTATCCAAATTTAGCACCGTGGAAAGCGTGATTCCAGACCGGAACCCTGTGAAACATGAAAGCACGTTTCTGAATGACAGCGCCTCACCTGATTAGCCGGAAGAAAAAACCCTATCCACCAGAGCTCGTGTATTTCTCTGACGCTTGCTTGCAGATGTTTTCTTTACAACTACAACACTTTTTGCTACAATACGTTTGCAAATATTTTTTGCAACAACAAAACTGATTATACATGTGCAACTCATATTTTACATGTGCAAATCATACTTTACATGCATTATTTTAGATAGATTGTCTAAATATCTTAACTGACCTGCAATAACTAAATGTACTGAATAAGACTCATATTCCTTCAATCTTTTACCCCGATTTTAGCAGAATACAGAGAAGCGTATTTAGTTTCTTTAAAGGAATAACCACCAGTCAAGAGGATACAGACAGCTCAAGAGGTATGCTTATAGCCACAGTATCGATTTTATTTTACATAGAATTAAGCATAATGATTATGGCTCTAGGCCTGTTTCAGGAGTTTGAAAAATGCAAGATTCACTAACTCATGTACTTTGTGTCCCCACAGATTTTTGGGTTGTATGACACCCCTGGCTGTACCTCACGTTTGTAAAAACTGACCAGTATTTGCAATGTGTCAGTGTAGGAATATGCAATCAGCAAACAAAAATACCTGCTGAGCATGAATCAACATGAGAAACATTCAAACAAAGAGATGAGCACAAAACAAGTGAGTGGCTTGAATAAACTGACAATCCCAGAGAACATTCTGGAGAGATTGAAGCAATGAAACAAACGTAATGACATTGCACATTAGCTGTGAATACTGAGTACAAATACCAGATTTTTGAGGGCCGTCGCATCTCACTGAAAAAAAATGAATAAACTCCATTGCATTGTCTGTTAATCAATAATGTCTCTTATGTCCTTCATCCATCTACATTGGCTCATTTGGAGAACAGGTTGGATGCTTATGTTTTGAAAGATTTACGATGCTAGGCAGTTCTTCACCACCTGTTCAAACACCACAACTGCAATGAAGCCATTTTATGTCATTATCAGATTGTAATTTGGATCTGTATTTCAGTAACAGTCATTTGGATCTATATTTAAATTATCCATTACTATAATTGAGTGGCAAAGTATTACATTTTCTTTCATCTGGTATGGCTGCTGCTGTGTGAGTGAGTGACTGTGATTGTGTGAAAAGAGTGTGTGGACTTTATGAGTTTGTCTGACTCAGAGGCACTTGCCATAAGTGGTCATGTATTGCTCAGTTTTGTAGAGCATGGCGCTTGCACTGTCAGAGTTCAAGATACACTTCCCGCGGCCACCCATACATAAAAATGCATGTGTGACAGTAAATTAAATGGCATAATATATATATTGTTATAAGGAAACTACATCTCGAAACATACAGTATGTAATAAAGAGAGAAAATAATAAATAATTTGTGATATAATGACAGACTCCTTGTTGTAGGAGGACAACTCACTAAGTGTGTTTTTGTATCAGAGAAACTTTTTTATTGAATTGAATTTAATCTTTGCTACACTCTTGATAATCTGAGGTAGGCTTGACAATGAACAGCAGTTATGTCTCTTCATATTCCACAGATTAGTAATTGGATGAAAACAATGCACATTTTAATTTGTTTTTAATTTATGGAATGTATGATGGTGTCATGCGTTTTATTGTTTTAGTTTTTGTCAATTTTCAGACCAAATCATAGCTGCCAGTTAACTCAGTAGCTCAGTCTCCCTCGCTCATTCATTTGTCACTCCAAAGTAATTATTTTTTGGTAAAGCATGATGAGATTGCAAGGTTGTTTCAAACAGTGTATAAATTATTAAATGGAAAATATCAGACAGTAAGCTTTTTAGTCTCTCTTATTTAGAGTGCCTTTTTGTCTCTCTCTATCATGTGTGTGTGTGTGTGTGTGTGTGTGTGTGTGTGTGTGTGTGTGTGTGTGTGTGTGTGTGTGTGTGTTTGGGATTTTTCAGATACAGATGTAAAGTGTAGAACCAGAGATGAGATCAGACAATAACACGAAAGCAAAAGTAAATATGTAAAAGTAAAGTGCATGTTAATGGAGAAAGCACATGGAACCAATGTCTTTCAAGACAGCAGGTCTGAGTATACACAGTGGGTGCAAGTAAAGCATATTTGTCTAAGGATTTGTCTCTGTCCCAAGACTGTCCTAAATGTACCTTGTATTTATCACTAGTATTCTAGAATGAAAGCGTAGACAGCTGCTGCCTCCAACAGACATCAAGGCAGCATTGCAGGAACATTGTAGACCAGAGAGGACATATGAATAAAAAATAAATTCCCTTGTTATGTCGAGATCACAATTTATTTATCTCATGATCACTACATAACAAAAGTTGTTTTGTCAAGATCACAAGATCATTTACTCATGATCATGACATAACAAAAGTTGTTTTGTCGAGACCATGAAATAAACTCTATAAATAGGACTAAACGTAGTGATGATAGATTGACAGTATGGCTGAGGCGGCAGAGTCCACGGTGGATCAGCACATACATTTTTATTGATTGCTACACTGGTACATTTCATGTTAACATCATGCTTTCATTTGTGTTTGAAGCTCATTATCAGTCAATAAGTTAGCCATGAACGATCCGTGACAGGCAGCCCTGTCTCCCAGGCTGTGTGCCTCCCCGAAGACCACTGCCAATGACATTCAAGCAACAACGAAGCTAACTTGGCAAATCTTGTAAGCGAGAGCTCTAGCTAGCTAGTTAGCTAGTTAGCTACATAGTTTTGTTATCTAAACTGGTTGTTAGCGTGCATCTCTGATATGTGTATAATTTTAAGGGAGACTTCATGTTTTATGGGTAAGCTCCATTCCTGACAGGCTGAACAGATTCAATAGCAGCCTCAGAGGCTGATAAGTCAGCATGCTGCCTTGTAGGCTGTTTCATAGGTAAAGCTCCTTGCAGGCAAATTAGGAGTCAGTGCATTACGTATATGATCAAGAGTGGGTGTGCTCTATTCCTGGCAGGCTGATCAGATTCAATAGCAGTCTCAGAGGCTGATAAGTCAGGGTGCTACCTTGTAGGCAGTCTGCAAGGAGCCTTACATATGAAACAGGATACAAGGCAGCATCCTGATTTATCAGCCTATGAGGTTGCTTTTGAATCTGTTCAACCTGCCAGGAATAGAGCCTACCCTCTCTGGATTATATGCATTAGCCTTTAAAGCGCTGACAGCTAAACTGCCTGCAAGGAGCCTTACCTATGAAACAGCCTACAAAGCAGCATCCTGATTTATCAGCCTCTGAGGCTGACATTTAATCTGATTATCCTGTCAGGAATGGAGCTCAACCACTGTAAAATGAAACATTATCCACAAAACATGAAGTGACCCTTATATTTAACACATCAGGTATGCAAGCTAGCAACCAGCATAGATAACAAGCTAGCTTATTAGCTAGCTAGACAACAAGACTACCTAGCTAACTAGCTAGCTAGCTCAAAATACTAGCCAAGTTAGCTGTGTTGTTCCTTGCATGTGATTGGCTGTGGTCTTGGGGATGGCACTCAGCCTGGGAGACAGGGCTGCCTGTCAGGCATGTTCAGGGCTTAAATGCCCCGCATTGCGATCGATAATGAGGTCGTTGTAATGCTTCTGAACAAATGAATGGATGATCCATGGTACTTTTGATTATCTCGTGATCATGAGGAAATTATATCGTGATCTCGACAAAACAACTTTTGTTATGTAGTGATCATGAGATCAATATGTCATAAGGAGGGAATATTTTTTTTATTCATATGTCCTCTAAATTTCCGTACAATCCCGAAATTCTCTGTATGTTTCTTTTCTTCAACAACATGTGTGGCATTATACTACCAGTAGATGGTAGCAGCAGCTCAAAACGATATCTAATGGTTGAGTCTGGTGTGAAGAGCAGGCACAAAAGTAGTTCCTCAGTTCCTCACTCACTGATTCTTCCTGTCCAAGGCCTTTCATATTCCCAAGAGGTTTACTTAGGCTGAAACAGAATTCAAACAAGAGAGTGGAGAAAGCTGATATAGTTTCAGTTGTATGGCCTTTAGATGTCTCATAGGTAGCTTCATTGCTGTTTATTATATTAAGATACATCCCATAATGGTAACACTTTACTTGACACAGAGCGTCATAACATGTTATGACACAGTCATAACCATGTCATAATATGTCATAACAGCTGACATAACTTGTCATAACTTGCCATAACATGGTAGATCTGTTGTGACATATATTGCATTATTTTATGGCTGGTTATGACACCAACATAAGAGTATCAAAACCCACAAAACCTACCACTGTAGTTATTTTATGGCTGGTTATTACACCTACATAAGAGTATCAAATACCACAAAACCTACAACACAAGGCAAACCATTACATTACCTATCTGGCTTATATGATTATGATGGTCATAATGCTTTTTGACAGTGTCATAAAGTGTATTTTCTATTTATTTATTTAAAATATGATGAAGAAAAAAAACGACTGTAAAGAATTCATTACAACAACAACAAAGGAAACTTCTTGGCAGGGAAGAATTTATGTAGGTGTCATAACCAGACATAAAATAACGCAATATATGTCACACCAGGTGTAAATATATGGGTTATGACACGTTGTGTCAGCTGTTATGACATTTTATGGCATGGTTATGACACTGGGTGTCAAGTAAAGTGTTACCCAAAGAAGCGCATTATACTTGGAGAAGGACATGGGAAGTCGGGACCGTGGGAGTGATGAGAACACATTCATTGCATTATGCTATGGGCATAATAACATAGTACTAGCAAGGGAACTAATACAAATAATCTAATAAAAACATGAGATGCTCATAGCTGCTAGGAGAACAGGTAATCTAGGCACTGAAAGATCAATCTTCCCTCTGTTATGCAAGATTTGTTCAATGTCTCCCATATGGATTTCATGTAATGAAAACATGCACAGGGCAGACCACACACCATTTGAGGATTTCAACTCTATATACCATAGGGTTATCAGTAAACTCTCAAAATAATATTCAAGCCACTTCACCTGTGTTGGATCGAACTGTTGTTCTCTAACGCATGCTTTTAACCCTGCATTAACTGTGTCACGGGAGCCAAGCTTGTGTGCAAGTCATTTGGATAACGTTCATTATAAATGTAGGCTAGAGCAGATTGGTTCCATAGAGGTCTATCTATAGCCCTGGGCCCGTAGTCAAGTGTAGGAGTGCTGATCTAGGATCAGGTCTCCCCTGTTCATGTAATCTTATTCATCATGATCTAAAATACCAAATTGATCCTAGATCAGCACTGTGACACTTTATGAATACGGGCCCTGGCACTGATCCTCTTTCACACAGCATCCATAATGACAAAGCCATGCTCTGTCTTCAAAGACGTCATCTTACAAATGGATACAATACAACAACCCCAAACATGCTAGAGAAGAGCAAAGGTGATGACATGTGTGGCACCATTATGGCTGACCAGTGAAACACTGGACAACTATGTGGTGAAACGAAGGGCCCTCTGTAGACTGGGGTGATGAACCAGGATGGGATGATGAACCAGGATCTGGTGAGAGCACAGCACGGATGAATGGTGATGACATCATATGACTAGTGATGATATCATAGGCCTGTAGTTGCAGTGACAAAGATGATTGCGAAAATATATAGTATTACCTCTAACAACATAAAGATATATAACTCCATGAGATAAATACAACATCTGTAATTCGATGGTAATAACAATGTTACAGGCCTGTTGCAATGATATCATCTTCCCATTTTCTTTAAAGACTTGCATCTAAGTGTGTATGTGTATGTGAGACACAGGCAGACTCCTCCAGTTCTCTGCCTCCCCAGATTAATATCAGGGCTGTACAAAGGGGCCCTCTATGCCCTGCAGGACAACTCCCAGGACAAGGACTCCACTGTCTGACAACACCATCGCTAACTCCTGTTAACTGATACATGTGCAGATCTCCCAGCTGAGATTACAGGGAATGTTATCCTCCAATTGTGCCTATTCTTCCTGTGATAATAGTTATGACAACGTTTATGATGATGGCTTGACCAAACCTTTCACTAGTGTATCAATTAATCAAATCGATTTGATAACAATACATAGATTAAGTTTACATTATTTTGCACATGTATGACTTTAATCATTTTTAGGTTGAATAAGAGATGTAATGTGTTCTCTGTCAGAGATGACAAAGAGAAAGAATTTGACTTCACAGATAGAGAGAAGATAACGAAGGCTTTCGTGTGTCTATCTTACTATCTTCTCTGCTTCAACTTCAGCTCTCTTATAGCTATTATGTTTAGGCTATATAACAGATGTGTTATTCTTAATTCAACAGTCACTCCGAAATCAACAGTAGCTGTTGGAGAACGTGTTACTATACTCCTTGACTGCTCAGCAGTAGTAGCCAGACCTGAACAAAAATCTCCTAGAAATAAAGTGCCTGAATTCAGAAAGTGTCCGTCTAGATCTTCCCTGTGTTGGTATCATCTCGCAGCTTTGTAGTTTAATTTTAAATGTATATTAAGCATACGTCTGTCAAAATGTTGAATAATGGTAGGCTAATACGAATAGTCCTATAGTTTGTTTGATCTATTTTGAATCAAAAGGTAGGAGGACCAGCGACTACTGCGCATAGCGCACTATTTTACATCAAATTCTTGTGATTCCTATTGGGCGGATTAATTCACGTGTGTGTGGAGGCAGTGGCTTGTCACTCATTCTTTGAACAGTGTGCAGGCGCTGATCTTCTGCCGCTGCTACATCGATAATCAACTATACATAAAACAAATTTGCCATACGAAAAATAAATAGCTAGCAATATGGGAATGTATTATTTTTGAAAATATCAAGAACAACCATATATAACAGGGACCACATTCTTCATTAAGACATTTGCGTGGTCTAATAAAGGAGTTGCGATGCTCCACGCAAAGGATATCATTTTAGCCTTGCTTCTCGTGGGCTCTACAGGTAAGATAGATAAGCTAATATTACAGTTTTTAGTAATGACTGCTATTCAGGCCAGGTATTTGATCAAATACTCGAATCGGGAAAGGTGGCATCCAGGACTGTGTACATGCCCCTCCCTCGGCAGTATCAGGTGGATGGATGTAAGATTGTCCAATACAACGTTTTTGAATGGGATGGTCTTTTCATGTGAATTGACTGGCTAGCTGCTGCCATGTTGTTAACATATTCTGCCATGGTGTACATGAGTAAACATTTGCTTAGTTAATAATGCATTACTATATTTGATATAAAGCTAGTTGTTTTATCATATTCTGAGGACACATATAATTTTCACCACAAGTGTTAGCCAGCTACCTAACAGTTACCTTGCCACCATGCCCATCAGCAAAGCCCCTTATTCCAGCAAGACGAGGCTATTAAATTATGTTAAGACAATTGGCATGCACGTGTGATACGTTGAAGTTGCTCTCATTACATTAGGGTTTATCTTTTGTTGTCATACCACCAGTAATTGCATTGATATAGAATACAGTATGGATTTGTCTATTGAATGTATAGCCTGCAAAACAGTGCTTGCGTGCGTGCATCAGTGCATATGTTTGGGGGCGGCAGGTAGCCTAGCGTTTAGAGCGTTGGGCCACTAATCGAAAGTTCGCTGGGTCGAATACCCGAGCGGACAAGTTGAATTTGTTTTAACCTGTCGATGTATCCTTGAGCAAGGCACTTAAACCTTAATTTGCTCCAGGGGCTGACCCTATAGGTAGGTCGTAATTGTAAATAATAATTTGTTCTTAACTGACTTGCCTAGTTAAATAAAGGTAACATTTAAAAAAATATGTTGCTACTAACTGCTCCTGGTCATCTCTCCCAAACATGACTCCGTTGGCAAGCAAACCTGAAATTTAGCTAACACTGAAGGAGTTTCTGAAATTTAGATTTAGCTACTGTCACAAGTGCGGCTACTTTCACTCGCTTGCAATTTTGTTAGCATCCATTTCACTATTGTCAAGTCCACACCTAGGTGGCCCAGCCCTATCATCACAGTGAAGGAAATTTGGACAGGAATTATGGCTGTATTGGCAGAGATAACTCTTTCGATGTTACTGAGCTATGAATCCAGCAAGACTTCTCATTCTCAACAAAGCAAAGACCCTCCAAGTTAAGATTAATATCACTTTATTGGTCAATTGCACACAAGGTCCAACCAAAATGTGACTTCTGCTTTTAAACACACCCCCTCTGAAAGACACACATACATACACTACATACAGTTGAAGTCGGAAGTTTACATGCACTTTGGTTGAAGTCATTAAAACTCATTTTTCAACCACTCCACATATTTCATGTTTCCAAACTATAGTTTTGGCAAGTCGGTTAGGGAATCTACTTTGTGCATGACACAAGTAATTCTTCCCACAATTGTTTACAGACGATTATTTAACTTATAATTCACTATATCACAATTCCAGTGGTCAGAAGTTTAGATAAGCTAGGTTGACTGTGCCTTTAAACAGCTTGGAGAATTCCAGAAAATGATGTCATGGCTTTAAAAGCTTCTGATAGGCTAATTGACATAATTTTAGTCAATTGGAGGTGTACCTGTGGATGTATTTCGAGGCCTACCTTCAAACTCAGTGCCTCTTTGCTCGACATCATGGGAACATCAAAAATCATTACAACAACAAATCAGCCAAGACCTCACCAAAAACATTGCAGACCTCCACAAGTCTGGTTCATCCTTGGGAGCAATTTCCAAACAGCTGAAGGTACCACGTTCATCTGTACTAACAATAGTATGCAAGTATAAGCACCATGGGACCACGCAGCTGTCATACCGCTCAGGAAGGAGACGCATTCTGTCTACTAGAGATGAACGTACTTTGGTGCGAAAAGTGCAAATCAATCCCAGAACAACAGCAAAGGACCTTGTGAAGATGCTGGAGGAAACAGGTACAAAAGTATCTATATCCACAGTAAAACGAGTCCTATAACCTGAAAGGCCACTCAGCAAGAAAGAAGCCACTGCTCCAAAACCGCCATAAAAAATCCAGACTACAGTTTGCAACTGCACATGGGGACAAAGATTGTACTTTTTGGAGAAATGTCCTCTGGTCTGATGAAACAAAATTAGAGTTGTTTGGTCCATAATGACCATCGTTATGTTTGGAGGAAAAGCGGGGAGGCCTGCAAGCCGAAGAAAACCATCCCAACCGTGAAGCACAGGGGTAGTAGCATCATGTTGTGGGGTGCTTTGCTGCAGGAGGGACTGGTGCACTTCACAAAATAGATGGCATCATGAGGAAGGAAAATTATGTGGATATATTGAAGCAACATCTCAAGACATCAGTCAGGAAGTTAAAGCTTTGTCTTCCAAATGGACAATGACCCTAAGCATACTTCCAAAGTTGTGGCAAAATGGTATTAGTCAAGGTATTGGAGTGGCCATCACAAAGCCCTGACCTCAATCCTATAGAAAAGTTTTGGGCAGAACTGAAAAAGCGTGTGTGAGCAAGGAGGCTTACAAACCTGACTCAGTTACACCAGTTCTGTCAGGAGGAATGCAACAAAAAGTCACCCAACTTATTGTGGGAAGCTTGTGGAAGGCTATCCGAAACGTTTGACCCAAGTTAAACAATTTAAAGGCAATGCTACCAAATACTAATTGAGTGTATGTCAACTTCTGACCCACTGGGAATGTGATGAAAGAAATACAAGCTGAAATAAATCATTCTCTCTACTATTATTCTGACATTTCACATTTTTTAAATAAAGTGGTGATCCTAACTGACCTAAGACAGGGAATTTTTACTAGGATTAAATGTCAGGAATTGTGAAAACTCAGTTTAAATGTATTTGGCTAAGGTGTATGTAGACTTCTGACTTCAACTGTATCAGACTGCAGCTGAACATGTGCGCAAATCTAGTACGAGAACACTGACCGACGCGGAAGCATCTATAGAGTGAGAACCTCTCACACCACGTGATCCTCTCACACGACGACCCAGAAGATTCTACAAAGGAACAATGGCGACATCGACTGGGAAAACCAGAGCCTCACACCACCAGCTCAATCATAAATACTGATTACATTCCTTTGTCGGAACGAGCAATTGTTAAAGTGCATATGTAGTCAGATTTATGTGTCATTAGCTTCCCATGTCCGATAGAGGCCAAATTCCGTGTCTCCCGCCATTTCCTCTCTGAATCTATCGTGTTATAACCAAACTGTCATTGTTTTGTTAATTCCACTAGAGACGGTATTTACTCTATAATGTTATTATGTATTGTATATTCTGTAATTATTTAATTAGCTAGTAAATAAATAATTGAGCCAATTTGTGGATGGATGATTCAACATAAAGGCCGGGTTCGTGCAAACTAGGATTTTATGACTTTTAAGAATGAGACTGATCGAGGTAAAATTCATTAATGAGAGACTGTTATCACAAGATATAAAATATCCAAAGAGTTATTTACTGGAATTGGTAACTCTGTAAACGACAGATTCCAGTGGTGCCCCGACCTAGTTAATTAATGTTTAGATGGTTAGTTTAATCACATACAGTGCCTTGCAAAATTACTCATCCCCCTTGCCGTTTTTTCTATTTTGTTGCATTACAACCTGTAATTTAAATACATTTTTATTTGGATATCATGTAATGGACATACACAAAATTGTCCAAATTGGTGAAGTGAATTGAAAAAAAATTACTTGTTAAAAGAAATTCGAAAAAATAAATAACAGAAAAGTGCTGCGTGCATATGTATTCGCCCCCTTTGCTATGAAGCCCCTAAATAAGATCTGGTGCAACCAATTACCTTCAGAAGCCACATAATTAGTTAAATAAAGTCCACCTGTGTGAAATCTAAGTGTCACATGATCTCAGTCTATATACACCTGTTCTGAAAGGCCCCAGAGTCTGCAACACCACTAAGCAAGGGACACCACCAAGCAAGCAGCACCATGAAGACCAAGGAGCTCTCCAAACAGGTCAGGGACAAAGTTGTGGAGAAGTACAGATCAGGGTTGGGTTATAAAAAAATATCTGAAACTTTGAACATCCCACGGAGCACCATTAAATCCATTATTAAAAATGGAAAGAATATGGCACCACAACAAACCTGCCAAGAGAGGGCCGCTCACCAAAACTCACGGACCAGGCAAGGAGGACATTAATCAGAGAGGCAACAAAGAGACCAAAGATAATCCTGAAGGAGCTGCAAAGCTCCACGGCGGAGATTGGAGTATCTGTCCATAGGACCACTTTAAGCTGTACACTCCACAGAGCTGGGCTTTACAGAAGAGTGGCCAGAAAAAAGCCATTGCTTAAAGAAAAAAATAAGCAAACACGTTTGGTGTTCGCCAAAAGGCATGTGGGAGACTCCCCAAACATATGGAAGAAGGTACTCTGGTCAGATGAGACTAAAATTTAGCTCTTTGGCCAACAAGGAAAATGCTATGTCTGGCGCAAACCCAACTTGGGAAACTGGTCAGAATTGAAGGAATGATGGATGGTGCTAAATACAGGGAAATTCTTGAGGGAAACCTGTTTCAGTCTTCCAGAGATTTGAGACTGGGATGGAGGTTCACCTTCCAGCAGGACAATGACCCTAAGCATACTGCTAAAGCAACACTCAAGTGGTTTAAGGGGAAACATTGAAATGTCTTGGAATGGCCTAGTCAAAGCCCAGACCTCAATCCAATTGAGAATCTGTGGTATGACTTAACGATTGCAGTACACCAGCGGAAGCCATCCAACTTGAGGAAGCTGGAGCAGTTTTGCCTTGAAGAATGGGCAAAAATCCCAGTGGCTTGATGTGCCAAGCTTATAGAGACATACCCCAAGAGACTTGCTGCTGTAATTGTTGCAAAAGGTGGCTCTACAAAGTATTGACTTTGGGGGGGTGAATAGTTATCTTTTTTTTTGCATCTTCAAAGTGGTAGGCATGTTGTGTAAATCAAATGATACAAAAAAATCAATTTTAATTCCAGGTTGTAAGACAACAAAATAGGAAAAATGCCAAGGGAGGTGAATACTTTCGCAAGCCACTGTAATCATTAAGCCTAGAGAATCGATTTGATAAAATATCAGTTTTAACTTTTAATGATAGTAAAGACACAATTTTTTATTATTAATGTGTTATAATAAAACATAGGCCTATGCATCGATAAGTAGGCTACTTAACTTGGACATCTGTGATTGCATCTCTCTTTGCATCTCACGTAACAAAATGTTTGTGATGTGCATACATGTAGCTAGATGTGTAATGAAAGCTTCATTAACATGCTAGATTGTTACTGAACGTTTTAGTGGTGATGCTCACTCAACTGCTAGCCTACGCGCTGTGTGTGACTCATCTCTGTGATGTCACCTCCTGATATGGTGACGAGTTGCGGCCCTCGAGCTCCAGCTGTGATGGAGGCTGCTGTGCCTGGTAATGTTGCTGTGTCATCATCATGGAAGCTTAGATAGAGGATGTAGCCTAACTGGTAATACCTTGTCTTCTCTATCAGCTCTGATAAAAGGCTGTTTTTGGTTAAGGCTTATCTCCTGGCCATCTGTTTTGTGGGATTGTGTTTGGTTTCATTCCTCCCAGGAGCAGAACACTGTGTTACCCCCCTGAGATCATATAGTAGAGTGAGAAGGAGCTGCTAATTGGCAATAGACCTTTGCTTATCAGGTCAACAAGCAATGCTGTTGTTCCTCTAGATAAGTAAGCCTTTTGAATAGGTATACATTATGTCTGGAATATCCTCAAATACTGTTGACTTTACTGAATCTTAATCCTCCCTAAACATGAAAGTAGACCTTGCCTATTTACTCTTTTCCACGTCTGTTGATGGTTTCATAATCAACCTGATATGAACTTCGGAATTTGCCTTAATTTGATGTACGTCGATTTTAGACCCATTAATTCTGCGTGGTTACAGGGTTAATTCCACGTGCTTACGGGTTTAAAACAGAAACAACTCGAAGGGTTAAGTTTAGGTTTGAACTCTGAGTGCTTAGGGCTATGGTTTGGGAAAGACTTAAAACAAAGTATGCACTGTTTCCATGAACTATTATCAATTATCTTCCCTGCTTGCTAAAGAATTGGGAACTTCTGTAGCGCAGTGGGCTTAACAGTGTGCTCTGGGTCTGAGCCTTGTGAGTTTGAGCCCAGTGCAGCGTTGTTATTTTTTGTGAGCACCAACGAAGGCATATATAGTTGTCCTCAGGACCTTTTCAAACATCAGAAAACGACATCTCTTTCTTGTGATCAGCCTGTTTATATAGCCCAGCCTCAGCTATTTTAGGCGCATAGTAAGCTTTTTCACTAACCTTTGCACTGCACACACCCTTGTTTGGTGAAACTGAATAGGCTTAGCTGATACAGAATGTGAGGCACAGATGTTCTCAACGCAGAACGGCAGAAGGGCATGGAGAAGTGAACGTAGCTCTTAATCGGATGACGGCAACCTGGGTATTCCTCAGAGACCAAACGAAGAGCGAATAGACTGGAAACCTTTATGCGTGATGATCTAATGCAATTGCTCTGATGCTCATTAGCAGAAGAAATAACATAGGATGTGAAGCTGGAGAGAGAAGGTTGGAAAAGGCATGTCATAGAAAGTCAATACATAATACATCTAGCATCTGATTCATAATGCTATTGGACTAATATCTCCATTTAGAGGTTTGTGTTTAGAGATATCAGCGATATGGTGGTGATGATATCAGTACTGCACTTTGTGATGCTGGTTAGCCTACTCTCTATGAATAGTAACTTTGACTTCCAAGAAGTAATATCTCAAGGTATTTATGGCAGAGGCAGACACAGGCTATGCCTCTCTATGGTCCATTTTAGTTCTTGCTGTGACTGTTGCACAGTCTTATGAGTGGTGATTATGACAACAACAACACTACAGCCAATCATGTAAGCCTAGGTCTATGCTTGTATTTCTGCTGGATCCTGTCGACCCCAGCCAATCATGTTAGTGAACGTTTTTGCTCCAGTGAGCAGTGGTCCAGTCTCAGTTGCCAGGGAATCATAGGATAATGTTCATTCAGATCAGATTACAGCTGATCACTTAGGCTACATTATCTACTAAAGTTGTGTTTGTTTGTAAACGCAATGGCCTGTGCTCTTTCTTCGTAGTGAACAGCATGGACATACCTGCAGTGAGCTTTCACCTAGGGCTCCTCCATTACAACCTGCTCTAAGAAGAATTGGCACATGTACAGAACGTTACAAAACACTTACTAGCCTACACTTAGTTGCTGGATTGCTATCTTTAGTTCAGCTGGTGTTTGAATAGCATATGTTACTTAAGTTGTTTATGGGTGAGCTCCCTCCCAGGCAAGCTGGTTTGCACCTTGGAGCTCTTAGCGTGTACAGCGAAACTTATATTTCAATATGGCTTTTAAGTAAGGTTTAGAAATCCTATTTTATGTCTAATAATTGTATATTTGATGTGTTGTGGGCTAAGTAGTTGGATCAAGCCAGGAATAATGTCTGCCTTTTATCCCAGTTGGCATCCACATTTACTCATCCTCAGACCTGTATAGGCAGTGTGTGTGTGTGTGTGTGTGTGTGTGTGTGTGTGTGTGTGTGTGTGTGTGTGTGTGTGTGTGTGTGTGTGTGTGTGTGCGTCTGAGGTGTGGATCTGGAGAGGCTGGCCAAATCATCCACAAGGAAATATTTCACAGTGCAAGATGATGATGATCTAAAATTGACCACAAAACCCAACTGGGATCACGGGATGTTTGAATTCATCTTGGATGGAGGAGCTACAGCAATGTATGGATATGGATGGAGGATCTATGAGGAATGTATGGATGAAGGATCCAGTGAGACCAGAGTATGCACTGTATGTATGCATCTCAGAGGGGTAGGAGCTAGCGAGGAGGAGAGGACTCTGCTGCTGCAGCCACATGCACACTAACACAGTGTTCTGTCTACACGCAAAACAACACTCACAGTGACTGTGGCTGTGACGGTCATGGAATTTGGGATGAGAGTTGTTGGTCAGCCAAATGATTGTGGTCACCGTTGTAACCATTAGAATAGCTATTTTTTCAAGACACATATTTTCTCCTTTCCTTCGCTCCAGACTGCATGTGCATGCTCTTGTATTAATAGTCAACTTAGATTTTGCTCTCTAAAGTCATTATGTTGCTTCTTTGTCTAAAATTGAACTCCACTCAACTGTGAGGCACAGCGCAAGTTGACTGAAATGCTCACGTTCAATCATAACGATAGATTGTGCAACACCACCTCCATTCTCAAATAGGAATTATAGCACTAACTTTACTTTTGGGTTCTATTTTTAACGATCCAATAGCAAACAGTTTTTCTGTTTGCTTCAATAAAGTATCTATCTATCTATCTATCTATCTATCTATCTATCTATCTATCTATCTATCTATCTATCTATCTATCTATCTATCTATCTATCTATCTATCTATCTATCTATCTATCTATCTATCTATCTATCTATCTATCTATCTATCTATCTATCTATCTATCTATCTATCTATCTATCACTCCAGTATTTTTCCTTCATAGCTTGTTCTCATATTCTTTTGGAATGGGGAGCCAATTTGTTTTAAGCTCTTTTTCTATTTCCATGACTGATCAAACTTGTTGTCTCATGTCTCTCTCTTGTCCCTCTGCAGCAGATATATGATGAGCAATATCTTTTGCAACATCAAGTCGCAATAAAGTCACAGTATGGAATCGCAATACATACAGAATTGTGAGAATCATGAGAATCGCAATACATATTGTAGTGGCAGCTAACTATCGTGATAATGCTTTTGTCACTGATTATAATAGGACTTTATGCCCCTGCCCTTTTCATTAATAATATCGTACAACAAGTGCTGGTTTTCTATTGATCGGCAGTGTGATATTGCGAGGGGTGAAAGTGAGTGATGAGGCTAAGAACGAGCGAGAGAGAGTAAATAGCGTATATAGGAATTTAATAATAAAGAAAAGACAGCAATACACATTGAAAGACTAATAACCCGCAAGGGTTGAACAGAAAACATGGAGTTAAATAGTGACCCTGATGACCGATGAGGAACAGGTGTGGGTCATCAGGGTGTTGCTACCATCTTCCCCCGACCGCCGGTTAGAACGCCGGCGAGGATGATCGCTGGAGAGGAGGAGGGACCGGTGCTCTGCGCGGGGCATTCGTTACAGTATCCCCCCCCCTAGGCGCGGCTCCCGACGTCGCCACTCGCCGGCGCCCTGGACGACCCCGAGGGCGAGGTGCTGGTCGATCCGGACGGCGAGCATGGAACTCTGTGGTAAGCGACGGATTCCAGATGTCTGCCGCCCGAACCCAGCTATGCTCCTCAGGGCCGTATCCCGCCCAGTCCACCAGGTACTGGATCCGACCCTGCCGTAGCCGAGAGTCCAGCACCTTGTCCACTCGATATGCCAGACCCCCAGCTACCTCCGTTGGTGGTGGAGGCGCCACTGCAGGTCCGGACCCCCCTAGTGGACCAGGAACCACCGGTCTGAGGAGAGAGACATGGAAAGAGGGAGACAGGTTGTTATAAGGTGGTGTGAGTCTCAACCTATAGGTGACCTCGTTCACTCTCCGAAGGACCGTGAATGGTCCCACATACCGGGGTTCTAACTTATGACTGGGCAAACGGAGCTGGAGGTTCCTCGTGGACAGCCAGGCTTTATCCCCTGGGTGTAACACTGGAGCCTCACTCCGCCGCCTGTCCGCCTGTGTCTTTTGCTGTAGAACTGCCTGCTGCAGACGGACCCTAGCGGCGGACCAGACTCCCTCAGCCTTCCCAAACCACTCCTCCACCGCCTGAATTTCACTAGAACCCCTCCCCCAGGGGCACAAACGGGGCTGAAAACCCAGTACCACCTGGAAGGGGGTCAGACCAGTGGAGGCGTGGCGCAGGGAATTCTGAGCGTATTCCGCCCAGGGAAGGAAACGGGTCCACTCACCTGGCTGTTCCATGCAATACGCCCGAAGGAACCTCCCCAGTTCTTGGTTGGTGCGCTCCGCCTGCCCATTCGCCTGAGGGTGGTACCCGGATGTGAGACTGACCGCGACCCCCAGTTTGGACATGAACGCCTTCCACACACGAGAGGTGAACTGGGGACCCCGGTCAGACACGATGTCCTCCGGAAGTCCATACTGTCGGAAGACCTGTTGAAAGAGCACCTCAGCGAACTGTAGAGCAGAGGGGAGGCCGGGTAGTGGTATGAAGCGCACCATCTTAGAGAACCGGTCCACTACCACGGCGATGGTGGTCTTCCCCTCTGCTGGCGGTAGATCGGTGAGGAAATCTACCGCGATGTGAGTCCAAGGCCGCTGAGGTACTGGTAGGGGATGGAGCTTTCCTGTTGGAGCCGTTCTCGGCGCCTTGGACTGTGCGCACACCACACAAGACAGTACATAATGACGCACAGTCCTCCCCATGCCCGGCCACCAATACTTTTCCCGGAGCGCCTCCAGGGTCCGACTGATACCTGGGTGCCCGGTGGCAGGTGTCGTGTGTGCCCAGGTTACCAGCCTTCCCCGCACTCTCCTTGGAACGTAGACCTTCCCCGGAGGGCAGGTTGCTGGGGTAGGATCCCGTCTCCCTGCTCGTTGAATCTCTGTGTCGATGTCCCAGGAGACGGGTCCTACAATACATGATGGAGGCAGGATGGGGACGTCCTGCCTCGTCTCTGCCCCCCGGTCGTGGATGCGGGAGAGTGCGTCCGCCCTGCCATTTTTTGTTCCCGGGCGATAGGTCAGGGTGAACTGGAAGCGCTCAAAAAACAAAGTCCAGCGGGCCTGTCGGGGGTTAAGGCGCCGGGCTGCCCTGACGTATTCCAGGTTCCGATGATCCGTCAGGACAGTGAACGGCTCATGAGCGCCCTCTAGCCAATGTCTCCACTCCTCCAATGCCAACTTTACCGGCAGTAGCTCTCGGTCACCCACGTCGTAGTTCCTCTCTGCAGCAGTCAGCTTTTTGGAAAAGTACGCACAGGGGTAGAGCAGGGGAGGGTTCCCCTGCTGCTGAGAGAGGACCGCCCCTACCCCGACCTCCGATGCGTCTACCTCGACCGTGAAGGGCTTCAGCGGGTCTGGGTGGCGGAGCAGAGGAGCTGTGGTGAATCGGCCCTTCAGGTCGAGAAAAGCCTTCTCGGCACTCGGGGTCCAGGTGAGGCGTTGAGGGTTTCCTTTCAACAACGACGTGAGTGGCGCTGCGATGGAGCTATAGCCCTTAATAAACCGGCGGTAAAAGTTGGCGAAACCGAGGAAGCTTTGGAGCCCTTTAATGTCCCGAGGGACTGGCCATGACCTGACTGCCTCTACCTTCAACTCTTCCATCTTCACCCCCTCCGGAGAAATACGATACCCGAGGAAGGAGACGGCCGTTTGGTGGAAGGCGCATTTTTCCTCCTTGACATACAGCTGGTTCTGTAATAAACGGCGGAGGACAGCACGAACGTGCGTCACGTGTTCTGAGAACGTCGGGGAGTACCCTAGGATATCATCGATATATACCACTACATACCTCCCCGACATATCCCGAAATACCTCATTCAGAAAAGACTGGAATACCGCGGGGGCATTGGCGAGTCCATATGGCATCACTAGGTATTCATAGTGACCTGACGCCGTGCTAAATGCGGTCTTCCACTCATCTCCCTCCCGGATTCGTATAAGGTTGTATGCGCTCCGGAGGTCTAGCTTGGTGAAGAAACGCGCTCCCCGTAGCTGCTCTATGGCCGCAGGAACGAGGGGCATTGGATATCGGAACTTCGTTGTCACCTCATTTAGTCCGCGATAGTCAATGCACGGCCTTAATCCCCCGTCCCTCTTTTTCACAAAAAAAAAACTAGCTGAAGCAGGGGACGTAGAATGGCGAATATGCCCCTGCTCCAGTGCCTCTCGGATATACGTCTCCATATTATCCGTTTCGACCATAGAGAGCGGATATATACGTTTCCGGGGAGGCATGCCACCAGGCATCAGGTCGATGGCACAATCCCAATCACGGTGTGGAGGGAGACATTTGGCTTTTTCTTTGGAGAACACTCCGCGTAGATCTTCATATTCGGGCGGAATGTTCCCCGGGAGGGCACTTTCCGGACTCTCCACCGATGTTGCCCCTACCGTCGTTGGAATACAGGTCTTCCTACATTTATCCGACCATCCCAGAATCCTCCGTGCGCTCCAGCTGATGGTAGGGTTGTGCTGCTGGAGCCAGGGAAGTCCCAAGATGACCGGATGTATGGACGACGAGATCACCAACAATTCCAGCCTCTCTCGATGGCAGCCATGAATGGTGAGGGTGACTGGACGGGTAACGTGGGTAATGGAACCGGAACCCACCGGCCTTCCATCCAGAGCCTGAACTGGCAGGGAGGACCTCAAACGGCGCAACGGCAGCCGGAGAGCGTCAACTAAAGTCCGGTCAATGAAACTCCCCGCCGCTCCGGAGTCAATCAGGGCTGTGGATACATAATCGGGGAAGTTACCAGACAGCACAACTGAACAGCAGAAAGGTCTGGCGATTTTCTCAGCACGTAAAACACTTACTGTGCCCACTTGAGCCATCCGGCCACTTACCCCTTTCCTGCGTCCTGCTGGCACAGAGGGGCATGCCCTCCTGACATGACCCCTCTCCCCGCAGTACAGACAAAGTCCCTGACGACTCCGTCGCTCTCTCTCCTCTGCGGAGAGTCTCGTGATCCCCACCTCCATCGGCTCATGTTCCGGCTCGGATCGAGGAAGGGGAGAATGCGCGCGGCGCGCCAGTTGGCCACGGTCTCGGAGCTGACCGTCGATGGCAATGGCCCGGGCGATGTAGGCGTCCAGGGGCATAGATTGACTCACACAGGCCAGCTCCATTTGGACCTCCACCCGCAGCCCCCTACGGAAGGCGGTCCTAAGAGCCGGCTCGTTCCACCCACTGGACGCCGCCAGCGTCCGGAATGACAGGGCATACTCCGAGGCCGTGCCCTTCCCCTGGGCAAGGCGCATAATCCGCTCGACCGCATCTCTCCCCTCCGCTGGATGGTCAAATACGGCTCGGAACTGAGCGACGAATTTAGGAACCGACCGTAACTCTTCGGATCCGCTCTCCCACAGTGACGTTGCCCACTCGAGTGCACGCCCCGTGAGGAGAGTGATCATCGTGTGGACCTTCTCCGAATCGGGCACTGGCTGATCGCCCAAATACAGCTCGCACTGAAGAAGGAACCCACGACAACCCTCCGGATTGCCATCATATTTGTCTGGGGTGGCTCTCCGGAGTTCTCCTCTCGGGACGTGCCGAGACTCCACACGATCGGGTGCTGGGGGCGCAGTAGCTCCCTGTGAAGCCACCGGGTGTTCCCCGCTCGATCGTGCCGCCATGAGAGACATCATATCCCCGAGAGCCTTAACCAACCCGGCGACCTGTGTCTCCATGGCCTGGAGCCTCTCCTCCAGCTCTGGAGACCTACCGGGTGTCCCAGCTCCCCCCACGTGCCCGTCCATGGAGACCTAGGGATATGAGTGAGAAAAGAAAAGAGTTAACGGTGAAGATGACAAAAAACAGGTAAGTGAAAAAAAATAAAAGGTGCCTCTGGTCGAGCGGCGGGTTATTCTGTGATATTGCGAGGGGTGAAAGTGAGTGATGAGGCTAAGAACGAGCGAGAGAGAGTAAATAGCGTATATAGGAATTTAATAATAAAGAAAAGACAGCAATACACATTGAAAGACTAATAACCCGCAAGGGTTGAACAGAAAACATGGAGTTAAATAGTGACCCTGATGACCGATGAGGAACAGGTGTGGGTCATCAGGGTGTTGCTACCATCTTCCCCCGACCGCCGGTTAGAACGCCGGCGAGGATGATCGCTGGAGAGGAGGAGGGACAGGTGCTCTGCGCGGGGCATTCGTTACAGGCAGCTTTTATGAATGTGCTATTTTCTACCTTTCTACATAGTTGTCTTGTTTCATCGTTTGCCCTCCAGGTTAAAGGGAACATATTTTAAAAGTTTACTTGGTCGACGTTTTGTCAAAGCAGTAGCTAGAACAGATTGGGTTTTAGCGCATCAGATAGTACAATTAGGCCTAAACGTATGATGGTATTCACCATTTCACAAAGACTGGTTACCTCGGCAATGGGGGGAAAACAACCTGTCTTTTCAGAATGGCAACTCTTTCTTATTACCTGTTTGAGTTGTTAAATTGGACAGGTTGACAGGTAACCCTAACCCTATGTTCCAGTGTGGAGCTGGATTCACCCTCCACTGCCTGTCTTAATCCTGGGGGGCAACAGTAGTCTCTGAACCTGACCAGCTCAACTCAAACCCCCTGTCTTACTGACAGCCTCAGAGGCAGGCCAGCTGAATGATGAGAACCACACCGGTTAGACCATGATAATGAGGGGTAGCCTATTGTCCCATTCATCCTGGAAGGGTAAGGTTCTGGCTGTCAGAGTCCAGTGACAGTCCAGTGACATCTCAAAGATTAAAGACATCTTCCGGTACTTTGGCGACTAAGAAAGTATTTTTTAAACCTCCTGCTTTGGGCTGGATGTGTCAATGTGTAGTTCATACATTCATAATCTATGAGCAGGATTACTGTTTTACCTCAATTAGACACAAAATCCCTAGTTTGAAAGCGACTGTTTTCTTGAAGCTGTATCATGCCATTTTCCCTACATTTAGCCCCACGTGGGCCATATCTCAGACTGGCCAATAAAAATAAAATATTAAGATGGGCTTTGGTGGTGGTAAAGTGGGAGATTGTGATCTTGAAAAAGGAAGGCTATCACTCCATTTTGCAATGCCATGCCATACCCTGTGGACGGCGCTTAATTGGAGCCAATTTCCTCCTACAACAGGACAATGACCCAAAGCACAGCTCCAAACTATGCAAGAACTATTTAGGGATGAAGCAGTCAGCTGGTATTCTGTCTATAATGGAGTGGCCAGCACAGTCACCAGATCTCAACCCTATTGAGTAAGATGTGCCCATCAAGCCAATCCAACTTGTGGGAGGTGCTTCAGGAAGCATGGGATGAAATCTCTTCAGATTACCTCAACAAATTGACATCTAGAATGCCAAAGGTCTGCAAGGCTGTAATTGCTGCAAATGGAGGATTATTTGACGAAAGCAAAGTTTACAGGACAATCATTATTTATAACCTTGTCAAAATCTTGACTATATTTCCTATTCATTTTGCAACCCATTTCATGTATGTTTTCATGGAAAACAAGGACATTCCTAAGTGACCCCAAATTTTTGAACAGTAGTGTATGTGATGTGGTACTAAATGTTTGGGTACCACTTTTGGCTCGTGAGTGATACTTTCAGAACTACTGGCTTAAAAGTATACAAAAGTACTGGATAATCTCTTCAAGCCTACAACAAAACAGTTCTCACAATTCTATATGCATTGCGATACGATACTGTGATTTTATTGCGATTCAGTGTTCCAAACATAATGCTCACTGTATGTCTGCTGCAGAGTGACAAGAGAGAGCCATGAGAAAACAAGTTTTGATCAGTCGTGGAAATGAAAGTGCTGAAAACAAATTGGCTCCTCATTTAAAAAGAAGACGGAGAACAAGCTATGAAGGAAAAATACTGGAATTTTGGTGCAGGTACAGCCGGATTTCTACAGTCTTTGTGTTCATGCACAATGTGCATTTATTAAAACACTATAGAAGATAGTACTGCCAACCCAGCTGCCTGTACACAGGCAACATGAAGAATAGGGATTGTTCCCCCTCAGGCAGTTACACAGCAACATCCTACCCATCATCTCAGAGCTAAGATTAAACCTTTAGTCATCCCTTGTCAATGTACATTTCCTGTATACCATATGTATACTGTAAACTAGCCATGCAAAATATTTTCAGGGTTTTGCACAAGGCTTATGCTAAACCCTGAACATGTTTATCATGACTAGTACAACATTTGAAAACCAGTGAAGCTGAAAGTGCATATTAAATAACTGTATTTGGGCAATGTTGGGCCCTAATAATTAGGGTTTATTAGAGTTGCTGCGGTCTGGGAAGGCCACTCGAGGTGTTGACAGACAGGGCACTATCTCCAGAGGAGCGACAGTGTAGAGACTCTGCCCATCATTAAACATTAAAACGCAATTATCCTTGTACACTAGTCACTCCAGCTGAATCCTAAATGAGTGTAAAGCTTAATAAGAAAATGCATTAACATTAAGCCTGGTGTCTTGGAGAGACTTGGCAACTAATAATCCTGAATGTCTTAGCAGGTCAACTCCTGATTTGGCTCCACAGTGAATAAAAAGACAGCAGTTTATTCACAGTTGAATTATTCACACGTTTCAGTAAAACATGCTTCGGCATTTGGTCAAACGTCATCATGACGTCATCACTTTGCCCTTTTTCATTTCTAAAGCACAACCACTGCTGTTATGTTCCCCATGAATAATGAATTACTAATGAAATGGGCATGGCCCTTCTCTCTCACCACCACCACCACCATTTGCCTCTGTGCTTGACCACTCTGCAATGCTCCGGAGAAATACTGCTGTCACACTGAAGCTGTAAGAAAGCCCTTGTTGTTACACACTGAATGTTCATTTCTCATTCAAGCCAAGTGTGTTTATCAGCATTTAATGCTCTTAAGAGAGTTGTGTAAAGCTAGGTGCCAGAGAATAACAAGGTCCCTAAAATAAATGAAATGTCACCTTGCGGCTGTACCTTGTGGCATTTCATACTTTTGCTACGTCTGACCTTGCACACATTAACAACATATGACAATGTTAAGGAGAAAGAACGGCTTTTAATAAACAAACTAACAAATTCCGCCCAAAAATGTGATGTCCATTTAGATGCTTTGTAGGGCTGATGAAGTGTTCATATTTCTGCTCAACACACACATGTTTGGCTGACTCAACCTTTCATTTGGCAGCTGAACATCATGGATTATGAAGTGATGCTGGAAGCTCAGGGCAGCTAAATCAAAGCATAGAGAGAGAGAGAGATAGGGAGAGAGAGAGATAGGGGGAGAGAGAGAGATATGGGTAGGGCAAGAGAGAGAGCGATAGGTAGGGAGAGAGAGATAGGTAGGCAGAGAGAGAGATGGGGGAGAGAGAGAGATAGAGAGAGATGGGGGAGAGAGAGAGAGAGAGAGAGAGGGAGGGAGAGAGATAGGAAGGGAGAGAGAGATAGGTAGGGAGAGAGAGAGAGATGGGGGAGAGAGAGAGAGAGAGATAGGAAGGGAGAGAGAGATAGGTAGAGAGAGAGAGATAGAGAGAGAGAGATAGGAAGGGAGAGAGAGTGATGGGAAGATGGGATGCTCTTGTCTCTTGCAGTAGCCTAGCCCTCAAAGTTGCTCCTAGCCAGCAAGCATGGAGTAGATTGATGGATCCAATCTTCTCAGACCTGTGATATCTGAACCAGAGCCTATGTATTCTAAACTAGCATGTGATGTTGTATATGCTTACAGTACTGTGGTTTGAATGATACAGTACACAACATTTATTTCACAGGAAAAGCACAGCATCTTTTAATGCCTTTTTAACTCTGTTTCATTCAGGGTTGTGGGTTACGGGTTTTTGCTGTGTTAATGACAAACGCCTGCAGCATTCAAATCATCATGCAAGAAGTGAAATGCCATCCCTCATCTGAGTCATGGAGGGCCAAGAAATTCTGTATCACTGTTCATAGCAAGGCTAAACATCTAACTTAACCTTTACTTTACTTTCGTTGGTATATTTATTTGTTGAGTTAAACTCAAGTGTGACTGCCCTGACAGGTATTTTTAAGTTAATATTCAAGTCTAGAGTAGAGCATCAAAGCATCTATCCTATTATTTATTCATGTTAGTAACACATCTAACAATGTGTTTCCATGCAGGCTTGTATGAACTGTAGTCCCCCAAGCTAGATTAAAAAAGATTCTCTGTGAGCACTAGGTTCACTAGACTTGAACTGCAGCAGCCCAGTGGCTGATATGGTGTCCGAGGTTTTTATTGTGATTGCTTGAGGAGCATTAAAGTAGTGTTCCCATTTTCAAAATAGGTTTGCAAGAAGCCATTTTTGCTTGGAAACTACTGTAGCCTGATCACAGATGATGTGTTTCAGAATTCTACTTCCCTATTTAGCCCAAGTTTTTTTCACTGTTCAGCTGGCATGCCGCATCAAACCTCTTTCCCCCTCTCTCTCTTTCCATATCCCTCTCTTTCCATATCCCTCTCTTTCCATCTCTCTCTCTCTCTCTCTCTCTCTCTCTCTCTCTCTCTCTCTCTCTCTCTCTCTCTCTCTCTCTCTCTCTCTCTCTCTCTCTCTCTCTCTCTCTCTCACCCCCTCCCTGAAGGGTCCGTCCTCAGTGTGACTCATTACCCTGCTCAGCCTGAAAGTCCTCTCGCTCTCCCCTCGCTCTCCTCTTGCTCTCTTGGCCAACAGAAACCGGATGTGTCATGTACCCCATAGTTCTGCCTTTGCATGGATGCCATGGAGCGCAAGCGGGCTGATGAAAGCTGACAGCAAATCACAGACAGACAGTCACAGAGCAAGCGACCACTGAGAGAGGCCAGGGTCGCTGCCTTTTGTCTTAGACAAGTGGAGCTCAACACAGTGAGCCCTAGTGTTACGAGATATGCAGAGTTTGCCCCTTTTTTTATCCTCCTTGCATCTTTTACTATGGAGCTAGCTACTTTGTGGGATCTGTACGCGGTAGTCACAAACATGCCCCTTGGTCTGCAGCCAGTGTAGTAGGAAGCCCTTCCATTACTATGAATGGCCACCCGGAGGTCCCTACATCCGCTGCCACGGGAGGTTCCTTGGTTCATCAGGACCAACCCACATCCCCATCAAGAGGCAGAAGGACAGGAAGTACCCACGTCAGTCCCTCCCTGGCCAGATCTAGCTGTGTACAGCAGTCACAGCACAGTGCTGTTCCTTCTGCCTTGCTGCCCAGACTAGTGCAGAGTGTAAACCTATTCTGCCTCACTGCCCAGACTAGTGCACAGTGGAAACCTATTCTGCCTCACTGCCCAGACTAGTGCACAGTGGAAACCTATTCTGACCGAAAAGGGTCAACTTTCTGTTTCTTTGACTAGAGACTTGATCTGATGATGTAGACAAAATGTTGGGCATGGTTTATGCTACTGAAATGATATGAATTCATATGGACGAGGATTCATTGTGTCTGTGATGTGGCTATTTATAAGTCTAGATGCATTTGGTCATTAAACGCAATGAAAACCCCCTGGCATCACAGCATTAGCATTAAGCATATGCTTGAGACCAGAGCATATATTTATGGTTCTACTTGAGACTGTTGAGACTATCCTGCTGGGTAGAATCTCTCAACTATATGTAATATTGTCTAGATATGGGACATTTTTGAGCAACCAGACCCATGTGACATCCATTAGCCCAAAAGAAAAACGACCCTCTGAAGGCACCTCTCCTCTCCTGTACCAGCTGCCTGTCTGTGTAATGTAGTGTGGTCATGATACATGGCACCATACAGGCAGGCTAAATGCCAAGATTTACTGAGGTACCATATAAGGACATTTCTGTACTGGTGCCCAGGTGCAATGCTGTGCCAATGTCGGAATGAATTTAAAAGGATTCTCTCTTTGTGGCCCAGACTCATGATGACAGTTGCTGGGGATTCTAGGTTGGTCTTAAAAGGGTCTGTGAGGTGATTTTAGGCTGCAGTTTGTTTGATGTGCGAGGACACTGTATGAATCTCCAAAAGCAAAGCTTCACATCAAAGTCAAAACAAAGTAGCAACCAAGAGGAAAAAACTGTTTAAATTAGTATCTTTTTACATGATGTGCCGGTTAGATGTTGTTTTTCACAGATGAATATGAAAACAGACTCTGAGATCCGTCGTTTGATCGAGCCAATTACAATTGGGAAATATCACTCCTGAAATGGAACAGAACTTCAATTTCCAAACGTTGTGTTGGTGACTGAAGCCACCTCATGTATCTTTACCTTTTCAACGTTTTCGTTTTTAAACATGCAGCCCATGACTTTTTTCCCTTGCTTTCCCTCTTGCTCTAATGAGCTCAGAGTGTGTGCGTGTGTGTTTGCTCGTGCACACAGGCATGCATGTGATCTCTGCTGTGGGCATCATGTAATCCTCCTTCTCAGGCACACCTTTTCCTTATTCTGTTTGATCAGTTTCTATTGGCTAGCTCCTACAATAAGCAGAGCAGACCCATACTGCTGCTATGAACCCTAGGCCTGGCACAGTCCAGGCAGGCGGTAGTCTAATCCTGAGATAAAACCATCTCACAGAACTCCCCACTAAGACCTCCAATGTGTCAGTAGAGTCATTCCGCTGCTCTGTAGTACACTCACCAGACTAATCAGTCAGTATTAGACTGCTTTGCAGCTCAAATGGCACCCTATTCCCTATGTAGTGTACTACTTTTGAAAAGTAACCCATAGGGTTCTGGGCAAAAATAGTGCACTATACAGGGAATAGGGTACCATTTGGGACACGCCCTCAGACTTTTTAGTCAGTGAGTGGAGAGACAGTTGGAATTGATGTAGATCTGATTACAGACTCAAGCCCAGTGGGATCTAGAGTGTAGCCTACAACTCTCGAGGAAAGCCTTTTTCCCCATCACATCGCCCCGCTTCTGATTGGCCAGTAAGGTGCGTGTGGCTCATGTTGTGTGATGAGGTGCCCTCTCTGCCATCTGTCGTCCTGTTCTCAGCCTCTCTAACAACAGACCACGCCTAGTCAGTCAGTCTCAGGCCTGCAGGGAGGGCGGGGCATCTTATTGGGTTTCCCTTGTTACTTGTTACAATCATTGTATTAAAAAGAGTGAAGAACAATTAAGTATTGTAACGTTCATCAATGGCAAGGTTTACGTAGCCTGAGTGACAGTCTGTTTGTGGTAGCATGACAACCACCTGTCACTCAATATCAAGCTATGGTTGGCTTAACAATAACAGCAATGGAGTAGGCAAGAGCAGAACGATCTGGGAGCAGGCTAACATTTACCTGCTTATTATAATCCAACCTGGGGTTTGTTTGGCAGTGACAGTGTATTACAAAGTCACAGTAGATGTCTTATATTATACTACAGTATGACTAAAATAACTATTCTCAGTAGCACTGCATTGATCTTCAGGGTTACAGATGAAGTGGAGTGCGCTAACAACAGAGCAGCTCAGTATCTCCCATCTGTTGCATGCTGCCATTTTAACCTTAACCCCAGCATGACTTCACTGAATCTTTATCACACTGAATCTACTGTTGCATTCTAACCAGCAGATAGATTTTACATTTTACATTGTAGTCATTCTTCTCCTGTTCAGAGCAACTTACAGGAGCACAGAGACAAAACTTGTATTCAGCTTACTCTGGTGAAGTAGATAAAATCCAGAAGTAGTATCCCTTTAAATGGGCAATCTGCAGTTGCTACATCCATTTTTTGACTTAAATTAGTGATATGTACCCTAGGGTTGGGCGGGTGGGCAGATTTTCCGTCATACTGTTTCTGTACCATACCAGGGTATACAGTATTACCGGAGGTGTACACAAGGGGCGCTATAAAAAAGCACTATAAAAAATAAAAAGTATCATCATTTTAATTCCATTTTTTACGCACAAAACAATAGGCAACAGGGATCTTGATCCAGGAAGGGATTGAATGTCTCTGCTGTAACCAAGAAGCTTGATCTTGACATCTAGACACTTAGTTAGCAAGTGGGAAAACCTGAATTGGATATTTACAGTTGAGGTCGTTAAAACCATTTTTCAACCACTCCACAGATTTCATGTTAACAAGCTATAGTTTTGGCAAGTCGGTTAGGACATCTACTTTGTGCATGACACAAGTAATTCTTCCAACAATTGTTTACAGATGATTATTTCACTTATAATTCACTATATCACAATTCCAGTGTGTCAGAAGTTTACATACACTAAGATGACTGCCTTAAACAGCTTGGAAAATTACAGAAAATGATATCATGGCTTTAGAAGCTTCTGATAGGCTAATTGACATAATTTGAGTCAATTGGAGGTGTACCTGTGGATGTATTTCAAGGCCTACCTTCAAACTCAGTGCCTCTTTGCTCGACATTGTGGGAAAATCAAAAGAAATCAGCCAAGACCTCAGAAAGAAAATTGTAGACCTCCACAAGTCTGGTTCATCCTTGGGAGCAATTTCCAAATGCCTGAAGGTACCACATTCATCTGTACTAACAATAGTATGCAAGTTTAAACACTATGGGACCAAGCAGCCGTCATACCGCTCAGGAAGGAGAGAAATTCTTGAATGAGTGACTGATGTAGTGGTTACAGCCTGCACAAAAAATAAAGCAGAGCTCATGCCTTTCAAGCTACTTTTTTCAAATCTTAATTAGAGTTGCATCATACAGCCTTACAATGTATTAAAAATCAAAACATATAGCCCAACGTTTGTAGAACAACTAAAGTTAAATGAATAACTCTAAATTAAACATATAGGAATACCTATTTCTTTGTTATTCGCTCAACACAGAATAGCCACCTGTGCGCACTCCCTCAAATCGTTTGGAGAAAATATCCTTTCTATTTTATTCAGCTTTGTTCTATTGTATTCTTCATACTATAAAATAATGCCATGGAATTCTAAGCTTCTAAATGAACTAGTGTAGCCAAAGCCATTTGGCATAGCCAGATCAGGACCTAACATAATGACAACTCAGAGCTAGAGATGAAACGGTATGAACATTTCATATCACTATTATAGTGACCAAAATTATCACGGTTATCAGTATTATCGCGGTATGTTCAAATGTGCTGGAAATGTTCAAAAAGTACTGATACACATACTGAAATAATTTCACCAAGTTTTATATTGAAAACCAACAAACAAATAAAATTAGCAGCACTATGCACTTTTTGTGTGCATAAACATTAAAATAATAACATTAACATTAAAGGTGGCACCATGTGGACATGAGGTAAAAGTTTCCCTAGTGCAGGTTTAAATGAACACAACCTTAAGTAAGCAAATCAAATAAACAAACAACAAATCAAATTAGCAGCACTATGCACTTTTTGTGTGCATAAACATTAAAATTATAACATTAACATTAAAGATTGCACCATGTGGCCATGAGAGGTAAAAGTTCCCTAGTGCAGGTTTTAATGAACACAACCTTAAGTAAGCAAATCAAATGTGCATATAAAAGTAACACAAGTAAAGCAATGTGCATGTAGGAACAATACAACCATATGTAAAGAAATCCAATGTGCAGGTGTTGACATTAAAATAACAACACAAAATATATAAACATATCAAATGAACAGCACTGATTTTATTTCCGTTCTCTAAGGTGCTGCTGGTCTAACATCCTGTATGTATGTCCTTTGCAATGTAATATGAAAGGGCTGAAGTGAGGTCTTGAGCTTTTTTTGATGTGGGTGCATAAGCAGCCTGCCTTTTAAACGCTTGCTTGAGTGTCTGTGTCACAACTGCAGATGAGGAGGGACCAGTAGCATCAATGGGTTTGCCTGCTGCACACCCACTCTGTATACATTGGAATAGCAAATTATTGGTGTTACATTAAAATGATTATTCACTCATACACAGTCTATCTTTTGCGTTGCATTTGAGTATATGCAATGACCCCATGTACAATTTACATAAATACAAATGAGTCTTAAGACAGTGATAGTAATTGCAATGAGCCCAACAACTGACATAAATACAGGAGTCTATCGTGTTTCCCCTGTTGGAACACTTTTACAACCAAGTCGGTAATACTATTGGAGCCCTTCTTTGTATATATCATTAAGCATAGTTCACACCCTCTTAAGCCTTAGCCCCACCCATCTCTTTAAGGGTTGATCCGAGCGTTCTGTACTAACTTGCCAGCTACTTCCAGATAGAGAGAACAGCTCACTGAACATTACTCGCCCTAGCAGAGCTGGCTAGGCTGTTATATTATCCAAAGCATTGGTGACTGCAACTGCACTGTCAGATTGTCCGTTCGTAAATTCAGAGCGTTTCCCGTTCAGAGCGCACACTGGACGCTTTCGCCAATAAGTAGGGTTGATCCGAAAGTTCTGACCTCACAACAACAGTCAAGCAACCAAGCTAACTGGCTAACATTGGCTGCCTACTTCCAGACACATAATGAGAGAACGCCCCACTCTAACCATTTTACTCACCCTAGCAGAGCTGGTTAGGCTGTTTTCATGTTATCCAGAGCGTTGGTAACTGTGCTGCTGGCAACAATTGAATTAGGCTTTGTTGCCAACGTTTACTGACACCGGCCATATTCAACGGGTGTTGAGCGTTCATAAATTCATCAGTTATTCTGCTCTCAGTCACACTAAGACGATAGTATTTTGTTAAGAAATGTAGCTAGATAGCCAGCTAGCTAGGTAAACAATGAATCCCATCGCATGACGTAACGTTAGTTAGCGAGCCAGCCAGCTACGTTAGCTAGCTAACAGTACACTTTAACTTGAAATGAAAATACTTTGTCAAAAATAGAAATGTGTAATATCTGAAAATGGTTCTGTCAGGAACCGTGGTCTGAAATCGGAGTAGATAGCCAGAGCGAATTTACCAGCTGGAACGTCTATCATATCAACAGTTGTAGTGAAATTCTATTGAAATGGATACTTGCATAATGAAGTCTTTTGTTAAGACATGTAGCTAGCTAGCTAAACAATGGACCATAATCACAACTCATGATGTTACTACCCTGCATGAATCTGCAGGTAGCTAACCAACCAGGTTCAATGGCTATAACTAGTCAAGCAAATGTGTCAGATACGAATAATAAGATCATACACATAACGTTAGCTAGCAACCCAGCCAGCTAACGTTAGCTAGCTAACAGTACACTTGAAATGAAACCACTTTGTCAAAATTTGAAACGTGTAATATCTGAAAATGTAACTAGCTAGACTATCTACCCGTATACATCATGGTTGGACACGTCTCCTGTCTGATGCCATGCATGGTTTCCCTTAGTTTGAAGGTGTAATCCAGACAGATGTTTCCTCCATCTCCTTAGTTATCATACTCTTAATTCCACTGATTTCAAAACTCGGTCCTCCAGAAAGTGGAGAGCATACACATAACATTAGCTAGCGAGCCCGCCAGCTAACATTAGCCATTGTACACTTTATGCAACCCACGTTGCATGCTGCACCTGCTTCAGACTGTTGCTGTCTTTGGTTGATGCTGGACAGTATTTACTGTGAGTTTTTTAAACTGCGGTAATCAAACACAGTTTTAATGATAATTAAAATTTGAAACCGTAATACTAACCGTCTGGAATTTTATTGTGGTTTATCGTGAAACCGGTAACCGTTTCATCCCTACTCAGAGCTGTTCTGTTTTTCTGAAATATACTACATTTTCTTCATATCATGCTTCTTTAGACCTGTCTAAAAGAAATAATGGATTTATTGTGAAGGTGTAGGCTATATTACATAGATTTATTCAACTTTTTCAAATGTAGATGTTCCAAAGGTCTGCATCATTGGCTTGTAGGCTATTTGTGGAAGGCAGGAGATGCTAAATGTGTTTGTTAATTAACGGTCAACAGTGCTTGTATATGTATATCAAGCACCAGTCCGAGCTCAAGACATTTTTGAGGAGCATGACGAAGTGGCCCAAGAGCACACAGGGCCTGCTGTTGGGGATTAGCATAATCAGATGTGGCGTGGATTAATGAGGGATGTCAAGGACACGCTCGACTAACCCAGTGCAGGCAGCAGGCTAACAACAAGGTAACAGGCTACAGTATCACTACAGTACAAGTACAACAACACTAGGAGACATTAGCTGATTCCTATCACAGAATAGTGTACTAATCAATTGGTGTTATCAGCAGGCTAACATGCTACAGATTTATTTTGTTGAACAGTAGCAAATATACGGTATATATACAGTATATATTTTATGGCACACGAAACACCTGTCTGATTCGCGCCCATCTCAGTGAACTAATCCATTGCGGAGGCCAAGACTAATCCATTGCGGAGGCTGCTGGGATGGCACAGTCCAAGAAGAAGGGGAGTGTGGCTAAGATGCACAATGAACGTCTCAGAATGCACTCTTTCCCAACAATTTGTGCACATTCATTGTTTCATAACTTTATTGTGTGAGTTGTTTGTGTTTTAATTGTTAGAGCGCACAACCTATGCTAACCTATGCTTGTGAAAAACAAGTTTTGATTTATTTCATTCCATTTACGAGGTTTGTCAATTTAGTCATTGTCTTTTGTTTGGAGCACTCCTGTCAATGTTGAGAATGGACGCACACCTGATTACGCATACTATAGGCCACCTGGCCTGCTGTCAGGCTCTGGCCATAGAGAAGCTTTGCTTCTCTATATTTCTATGGTCAGAGTCTGGCAGATCTATTATTTCTACGTCTGTGTGGTGTTGTGTGTGTGGGATCCCTAATTAGAGGCAGCTGCTATGCATTACCTCTAATTAGGGATCTTACTTATATGTCTGTGTTCCACTCCGTTGGCGTGGTTCATTGTTATGTTGTCTCGTGTTCGTGCTACGTGTGTCCTCTTTATTATTATCATTTGTTATTTTGTATAGTTCGTCAGTTCATTGAATAAACATGTCGAACTATCGATACGCTGCGCCTTGGTCTCTCTACACACCCGAACGTGACACCTGCGCGCAAATGTAAGCATATAAATGTGCCCATTTGGGGATCTGATTGTATTTCTGATTGGCTTAATGCATCCCGACTAATGAACTGTGGAGCTTCTCAAAGTATTTTTTTCTTCACCTCAAACAGCAAGCAAACAAAGTATGTTTTTACATCAATTGAGAATGACAATAGTTCCTCAATGTATTTAAAAAATCTTTCCAGCTCTCTCCATTTCGATAACCACTCAGCATGAAAGGGAAAAATGTCATGCTCTGATCCAGTGGAAACGTCATAAAGTAGACCTACCTGATGACCTCTTATCCCATAGAGAGAGCATTGCATTGTGGATTTTGTAGTCGACTTGAGCTGCAACAGATTTACACAACAATTTTCCATGTTGCTACCAACCTTATTATAATGCCAAAAAATAAATATTTGTTCACAAAAAACAATGTTCTCACATATTAGTTAACATTGTAAATTAAAGGAATGAGTGGTTTTGGGTGGATATCATTTTGAGATATGAAGACAAGATATGAAGTTATTATAAATTAAATAAAACTGTTCCATGAAAATATGCATATGAAAACCATAACTGGCACGCAGATAGGTAGAAATGGTTAAGATAAATTGGCATTGCACATGAGAAAGGTTGCTGACTCCTTGTGTAGCTATTACTGACAACTTCAGGATAGTAATGGCAGAATCAGTGAAAGCCACAGGAGCGAAAGGAGGATGGTTGGGTCAGGTTCTTCTGGTTATCTTGATCTCTGGCTCCCTCTTCAGTCATTTGTGTATTATTTAATCAAACAGTGTGCTTAAAGTATCAGACAAGCTCAATAAATATAGTTCATTTTATTTGTCTATAAATGGAAAAATACACATTTTAAAATGTCGACCAAAAGACGAGATTAGTTTTTGTCTGGGACAGCCCTAAACAACACACAGCCTCACAACACAGCATGTAGTAATCAATTGGTGTTATGCTCCACGTTCACAGTATAGAATGATCTCTGTGACATGTACAGTATCATCCACATCATGTGCTACAGTACAAGTACAACAACACTAGGAGAAATTAAACACAGCGGCACAAAACAGCATATAGGAATCAGTTGGCATAATATTCCATGTGAGCAGAATAGAATGATCCCCTGTGACTAATATTTGCTCCATAACCTTGAGATGCTATAAATATTTGTTCCATAACCTTGAGATGCTATAGCAAAGCCACAAGCCACCAGCAGTGTTTTAAACTGTGTCATAATGTATAGGCCCATACTTTATAGGGCTCTATAGAACTATATAGAGTTTTTTCCTGTTTAGGTCTCTGTGTAGCCAGGAACAATTAAGACCCTGTAAAATTCTGCATGAAGATATTACATTTACCGTACAGAACTGTCCTATCATTCCTTCGCCAGCTCATTTAATGGTTAGCTTTTCATTATGTGCAAATCTAATGGATGTTCTGTAGGGCTCTATGGGGAGATTCTCTGCTCTGCTCTGCCTGAAGGGAGACTATATCGTTGGCCTCAACCACCGGCAGAGGAAATACAGCATCTCTGCCTTAGAGACGGTGTGTCAAATCTAAAATCTATATCAAACATTCATCTCTAGCAGGGGGCCATGAAGCGAACAGATATAACACATAAAATTACCTCATATTGCGGGGGTTTTGACGTGTAGGTATGAGGATTGATTACTGACTAAGTAGGATCAATACACTGCTAGGGCTCAGTTACAATGTTTGTCTTTTCTCTCTCAAATTGCACCACAGAGAATTGACATGCCAGACAGGACACATAGCCCACTCTTGTCTTTTCTGCTCCCTCTTCTCTCTTGTCTGAAATCGAAACACGGCAGATGGTTCTCCCTTTGATTTTGATTGCCAATCTGTTGACCTCCATCATCAATGGCTGCATTTGCAGTGGATGAGTCACAGCATTAATGATACACATACACTGAGTGTACAAAATATGAAGAACACCTGTCTTTCCATGACAGACTGACCAGGTGAATCCAGGTGAAAGCCATGATCTCTTATTGATGTCACTTGTTAAATCCACTTCAACCAGTGTAGATGAACGGGAAGAGACAGGTTAAAGAAGCCTTGAGACAACTGAGACATACAGTATATTGTGTATGTGTGCCATTCAGAGGGTGAATGGCAAGACAAAATATTTAAGTGCCTTTGAGTGATGTATGATAGTATGTGTCAGGCGCACCAGTTTGAGTGTGTCAAGAACTTGCTGCTGGGTTTTTCACGCTCAACAGTTTGCTGTGTGTATGAAGAATGGTCCACCACTCTGTGTTTTTAGCCAGAGTGCTCTGCTCTGATAGATCTGGCCTTTAAGATGGTTCTCTTCAGCTTCATGTTCTTCTTCGCTCCTTGTAAAGGGGATTCTATTTGCTACGTAAGTGGCATATAATGATTCACCAATGACTACTTGCAATCAATCATCTTTCACCACAATTGAAGCCCTGTATAGGACTATTATAAAAGTATGAAAAAGGCAGAGAAGCAGCATATTTAAACTGAACTGTTGTTCTAAGGCAGATGGATGTGGTTCTTTTATTTTTTTTGTATTTATTTAACCTTTATTTAACTAGGCAAATCAGTTAAGAATTCTTATTTACAATGAGGCCTACCAAAAGTCAAAAGGCCTCCTGCAGGGATGGGGGCTGGGATAAAAAATCTAAATAAATTAAATAAAAATATAGGACAAAACACACATCACGACAAGAGAGACAACACTACATAAAGAGAGACCTAAGACAACAACATAGCATGGCAGCAACACAACATGGCAGCAACACAACATGGTAGCAGCACAAAACAGGGAACAAACATTATTGGGCACAGACAACAGCACAAAGGTAGAGACAACAATACATCACACAAAGAAGCCACAACTGTCAGTAAGAGTGTCCATGATTGAGTCTTTGAATGAAGAGATTGAGATAAAACTGTCCAGTTTGAGTGTTTGTTGCAGCTCGTTCCAGTCGCTAGCTGCAGCGAACTAAAAAGACGAGCGACCCAGGGATGTGTGTGCTTTGGGGACCTTTAACAGAATGTGACTGGCACAACGAGTGTTGTTTGTGGAGGATGAGGGCTGCAGTAGATATCGCAGATAGGGGGGAGTGAGGGTTTTATAAATAAGCATCAACCAGTGTGTCTTGCGACAGGTATACAGAGATGACCAGTTTACAGAGGAGTATAAGAGTGCAGTGATGTGTCCTATAAGGAGCATTGGTGGCAAATCTCATGGCCGAATGGTAAAGAACATCTAGTCGCTCAAGAGCACCCTTATCTGCCGATCTATAAATTACATCTCCGTAATCTAGCATGGGTAGGATGGTCATCTGAATCAGGGTCAGTTTGGCAGCTGGAGTGAAAGAGGAGTGATTACGATAGAGGAAACCAAGTCTAGATTTAACTTTAGCCTGCAGCTTTGATATGTGTTGAGAGAAGGACAGTGTACCGTCCGGCCATACTCCCAAGTACTTGTATGATGTGACTACCTCAAGCTCTAAACTATCAGAGTTAGTAATCACACCTGTGTGGAGAGGGGCATTTTTATTACCGAACCACGTGACCTTTGTTTTGGAAGTGTTCAGAACTAAGTTAAGGGCAGAGAAAGCTTGTTGGACACTAAGAAAGCTTTGTTGTAGAGCGTTTAACACAAAATCCGGGGCGAGGCCAGCTGAGTATAAGACTGTATAATCTGCATTTAATTGGATAAGAGAGCTTCCTACTGCCTGAGCTATGTAAATTGAGAAGATCGTGGTTCTAGGATCGAGCCTTGGGGTACACCCTTGGTGACAGGCAGTGGCTGAGACAGCAGATGTTCTGACTTTATACACTGCACTCTTTGAGAGAGGTAGTTAGCAAACCAGGCCAAAGACCCCTCAGAGACACCAATACTCCTTAGCCGGCCCACAAGAATGGAATGGTCTACCGTATCAAAAGCTTTTGCCAAGTCAATAAAAATAGCAGCACAACATTGCTTAGGTGACATCATTGAGAACCTTTAAGGTTGCAGTGACACATCCATAACCTGAGCGGAAACCAGATTGCATACGAGAGAGAATACTATAGACATCAAGAAAGCCAGTCAGTTGATTATTGACAAGTTTTAAATAGGGCAAAATATAAATAGGCCTATAACAGTTAGGATCAGCTTGATCTCCACCTTTAAATAAAGGTTGAACCGTGGCTGCCTTCCAAGCAATGGGAACCTCCCCAGAGAGGAGAGACAGGTTAAAAATGTCAGAGATAGGCTTGGTGATGATAGGGGCAGCAACCTTAAAGAAGAAAGGGTCTAAACCATCTGACCCAGATGTTTTTTTTGGGTCAAGTTTAAGGATTTCCTCTAGAACCTCGGACTCAGTGACCGCCTGCAGGGAGAACCATTGTAGCGGGGCACAGGAAAAAGAGGGAGGAGCATCGGGACTAGTCGCATTAGAAGGGGTGGGAAATCAATGAGGCATGGCTGAGTCAAATAGGAATCCTGACTTAATGAAGTGGGGATTAAAGAGCTCAGCCATGTGGTTCTTGTCAGTAACAACCACATCATCAACTTTAAGGGACATGGGAAGCTGTGAGGAGGAGTGTTAATTCTCTAGGTCTTTAACCGTTTTCCAGAACTTCTTGGGTTTAGACCCACAGAGAGAAAACTGCTCCTTTAAGTAATTAACTTTGGCTTTCCGGATAGCCTGAGTGCACTTATTTCTCATTTGCCTGAACGAGAGCCAGTCAGCCTGAGTACGCATGTGCCGAGCCTTTCGCCAAATGCAATTCTTGAGGTGGAGTAACTCTGCAAGATCACAGTCGAGCCAGGGGCTGAACCTGTTTTTAATTCTAATTTTCTTTATGGGGTCGTTCTAAGGGAGACTGTGCTTTTGTCCGAAGAGAGACTGTTCTGTTGTTCTAACATGATGACCAAACCGGCTCCGTGTGTATGCCATCATGCGCATGTTGTCTATCCCCACCAGACACTATCAGGACACGCAGGTTGAAATATCAACGAACTCTGAACCAACTATATTAATTTGGGGACAGGTTGAAACACATATGTAACATTCATGGGTATTTATCTAGCTGGCTTGCTGTTGCTAGCTAATATGTCCTGGGATATAAACATTGGGTTGTTATTTTACCTGAAACATACCAGGTCCTTTTTTTTGCTGGATCTTTGTAGAATTTCTACCCATTTTGAGTCACACAAAATCGTATGCTCTCTACTCCGACAATTCGATCCACAGATAAACCTAGTTAGTTTCTAGTAATCTCTCCTAGTTCAGTCTTCTTCTTCTGTGGATTTTATTGACATCTTTTAAACAAACACGTGGGTATATGTTCTTAAAAACCAATGAGGAGATGAGCGAACCAAGTTCTATTTTAGTGTCTTGCTACGCAGACACTTATTGATGCACGCAAGCAGTTTGGATGGAATTATTGAATAACGTACAGTTGAAGTCGGAAGTTTTCATACACCTTAGCCAAATACATTTAAACTCAGTTTTTCACAATTCCCTGTCTTAGGTCAGTTAGGATCACCACTTTATTTTAAGAATGTGAAATGTCAGAATAAAATTCCCAGTTGGTCAGAAGTTTACATACACTCAATTAGTTAAGAAGCCTTGAGATACATTGGCACTCAAAATGGAAAATGTTGCCGATTGCTGTTGTAGCCTATTACCGGCAACTTCAGGAGCATAAAGGCAGAATCTGTGAAGACCAGCAGCAGCGGGCAGCAGGATGAAGAGGGTCGGGAACAGGTTTTTCTTCTTCTGGTTAGGCTATATTGATCTCTGGCTCCCTTTTTGATAGAATAATTTGTATGTTTAAAGTAATGACTAAAATATTCCACCCTGAAACTGTAACTGTGTGAAATGTATTAGAATTATAAGATTATAATTCTAATAATGTGTGTGCATAGGACAAGTTAAGACTAGGACATTGTGTTACTGTTAAAATAAGTAAGTAATAGTTGAGACAACAAAGGAGAAGAGGAATGATCTACAGACTATTTGTGAAAGCTGTAAAACTGATAACAGGAAAGAGGTCTCCCCCACCCAGGGAGGGGAGGAATTTTTAGGCTTGCAGGAGATAAAGGAACATGTGGCAGACCGTAAGAATTTACAGCCCCCATCAAGCAGGGGTTTTCTGACTGAGGTGTGTGTATAAAAGATGGGCTCTGAACTTAGAGGGCAGAGTTCTCTGAATAAAGAACTGACCATTGCAAGCTGGGGCTCTGTCTGTATTATTAAAAACTGAAGCCTTACAACCTTCAGGATACAGATAGAGTTATAAAAGAGTTCAGTTAGAACATTGGGATAGAAATTCTTGTGACACTTTTTAGTAATTTGTGTGACTTAATTTTTCATTGCAGTGCTTAAAGCATCAGACAAGCTCAGTAGCCCACATATAGTGGATTTTATTCAAACACAGGGTGTGTCTACATTTGTAAAAATACCTGTTTTAAAATTTAGACTCTTGGTCGACCTATTTTTTTTTTTGTCGGGGACAGCCCTAAAATGGATTTTGCAACGCTCGCACATGCAACGCTGCAGGTGTGGTCAGCATGTAAGGCAGACTGTGCTGTTGTTCTAAGGCAGACTGTACTGTTGTTCTAATGACTGTCTTCCTGCTCAATGGACACCCAGAGAGCCATGGGGTGCGTACCAAATGGTACCCTGTTCCCTACATAGTGCACTACTTTTGACCAGAGCCATTGTCAAAAGTAGTGCACTATGTAGGGACTAGGGTGCCATTTGGGACGCAGTCATGAATGTGTGCCAGGACTGGGGCTTTGGTCGCAGCAAGTCAGCTTGTGGCTGAGTGGTCATTGTCCTTTCTCTCTCTCCCACTCTCTGTGCTTTTGTTACAGTCACCAGAGGTACAATCGAAACTGTTCAGTCTGTAGAGCCTGAATGGCTACCTCGCTGCTAGCTAGAAGGACAGCTGCTGCGTGGGCTCATTGTTTTGCCCATGTGAGTGTGTCGTGACTCGTGAAGAGGGAACAAAATGGAGGACCACATTGATTAAAGGGAGGCTTCAGGATTTTGTCAAATTAACTTGTTGATACTATTTTTATGTCTGCTTGCAGTTTGAAGGATGTTGCTAACTAGCGTCAGGGCAATTGCTAACTAGTGTTAGCGCAATGACTGAAAGTCTTTAGTAACTGCTAGCAGATACCATGAACTTCCAGTCATTGCGCTAACGATAGTTAGCATTGGCTCGCACTAGTTAGCAACTTCTTTCAACTACTGCTAACCTTCTTCATACGGGATGCAGAGACATAAACATTTTATATATGAGTTTATCGGACTCTGGGGAAGTAGATACTGGTGTTCATTGCCAAAATCCTGAAGTATCCCTTTAAGCCTCAGAATGACTAATCTCCTGTTGCCAGAACAGATTTGGTCATTTAGAGAGTTCACAGAAACATGGTGACATGATGACACATCTCAATTTCTGTAAAATGTCACATTTACTTTTCTATCTATATATGTGAGATGCAGGTGCCACACAGACAGAATGTGAAAGCTGCAAACCGATTTTTCATCAGAACCTGAAGCCATTCCCCGCATAGTCCTACCGCTTCACATGTCTTTTTAAGGCACAGCAATCTCCCTCTTTTTGTAAACATACTGGTGTTTAATCCCACTGCACTCTGTGCATCTGACAAAAGAAGACTGAGGGGCTTGCTTCAGTTTTTGCTTGAGACCACAAAGTTCCTAAAATCTAAAAGCGAGCACTAAGATTAGGCAATATGAGCCTCTGAAATTGGGCAATTCAGTAAGTTGAGTTTCATTAATAGTAGTTCCCTGACTCCCTGTTCTGTGTTTAGCTGTAGTAGCCTGGGAGGATGGATTGAATAGGCTAATTGGGGGATGGGATAGAAGTGTGTCTTTATGAGGCGGCAGATAGCCTAGCGGTTAAGAGAGTTTGGCCAGTAACCGAAATTCCACTGGTTTGAATCCGTGAGCCGGCAAGGTTGAAAAATCTGCTGTTCTGCCCTAGAGCAAGGCGGTTAAACCCCAACAACAACTGCTCCCTGGGCACAGATGAAGTGGATATTGATTTAGAGGGGTTGGGTTAAATGTGTAAAACAATTATTGTTTTTACCCCTTTTTTTTCTCCCCAATTGGTAGTTGCAGTCTTGTCCCATTCTGCAACTCCCATACGGACTTGGGAGAGGCAAAGGTTGAGATACTATATTCTCGCTTAACCCAGAAGCCAGCCGCACCAATGTGTCGGAGGAAACGTTGTGCATGCGCCCTGCCAAACCCTCCCCTAACCCAGACAATTGTGCACTGTCTCTTGGGTCTCCCGGTCAGCCTGGGATCAAACCAGGATCTGTAGTAATGCAGCTAGTACTGCGATGCAGAGCCTTAGACCGCTGCGCCACTCTGCATTTCTAGTGAATGTATTCAGTTGTGCAACTGACTAGGTATTTCCTTTCAGGAGTTGTTTATCTCTATCTCTCTGTGCATTTGTATTTGTATTTATTATGGATCCCCAAGGCAGCAGCTACTCTTCCTGGGGTCCAGCAAAAATTAAGACAGTTTATACAATTTTCATAACATAAATTCACAGATTTCACAGGTCCCTACTCCACCACTACCACATATCTACAGTACAGTGTATTGTGCGTATGTTATTGTGTGTGTGTATACATGTGTCTGTGCCTTCACAGTCCTCAAAACACATAAGGTGTTTTTTAATCTGTTTTTTTTAAATCTAATTTTACTGCTTGTATCAGTTACTTGATGTGGAATAGAGTTCCATGTAGTCATGGCTCTATGTAGTACTGTGCGCCTCCCATAGTCTGCTCTGGACTTTGGGACTGTGAAGAGACCTCTTGTGGCATGTCTTGTGGGGTATGCATGGGTGTCCGAGCTGCGCGCCAGTAGTTCAAACAGACAGCTTGGTGCATTCAACATGTCAATACCTCTTATAAATACAAGTAGTGATGAAGTCAATCTCACTTCCACTTTGAGCCAGGATAGATATTAATATTAGCCCTCTGTGTACATCCAAGGAACAGCGGTGCTGCCCTGTTCTGAGCCAATTGCAATTTTCCTTTTTTGTGGCACCTGACCACACGACTGAACAATAGTCCAGATGCGACAAAACTAGGGCCTGTAGGACCTGCCTCGTTAATAGTGCTGTTAAGAAGGTAGAGCAGCGCTTTATTATGGACAGACTTCTCCCCATCTTAGCTACTGTTGTATCAATATGTTTTGACCATGACAGTTTACAATCCAGGGTTACTCCAAGCAGTTTAGCTCAATTTCCACATGATCTATTACAAGATTTAGTTGAGGTTTAGGCTTTAGTGAATGATTTGTCTCAAATACAATTCTTTTAGTTTTAGAAATATTTAGGACTAACTTATTCCTTGCCACCCATTCTTAAACTAACTGCAACTCTTTGTTTAGTGTTGCAGTTATTTCAGTCGCTGTAGTAGCTGACATGTATAGTGTTGAGTCATGTACATACATAGAGACTCTGGCTTTACTCAATGCCAGTGGCATGTCATTAGTAAAGATTGAAAAAGAAATGGGCCTAGACAGATGCCCTGGGGAATTCAACCTGGATTTTGTTGGTGAGGCTTCCATTAAAGAACACCCTCTGTGTTCTATTAGACGGGTAACTCTTTATCCACAATATAGCAGGGGGTTTAAAGCCATTTCCAGCAGCAGACTATGACCGATAATGTCAAAAGCTGCACTGAAGTCTAACAAAATAGCCACCACAATCTTTTTATTAATAAAAATCATCAGTCAATCATCAGTCATTTGTGTAAGTGCTGTGCTTGTTAAATGTCCTTCCCTATAAGCATGCTGAAAGTTTGTTGTCAATTTGTGCCCTTGTCTACCCTAGCCTACTTTTCCAGCATTTGTCCTCTGGCCCTATCCTGACCTGTATTCAGCCTACTAAATGCTGTCTCATTACAGAACAGCTCAGCGTGCCATGATGGGCCACAGACGTTCTGCTCTCTCCCTCCTCTTTCCCTCCTCTTTCTCTCCCTGCTCTATGTCTCCCTGGGCTTTTGTTGCGCTGTGCACAGCTGAGGCAGATGCTGACGGGCACTCACACTAAATTGTCTGATTATTGGTGAATCTCATTGGCTACAGGCAGCAGCTCACGGGGCAGACAGGGCCCGCGAGCTGCTCATTGAGTCACTGCTAATCATCAACAATGAGGATGAGATGAGAAAAATAATTTTTATTAAGAGACTCCGAGGTGCATTGCTTGCTCAGATTTCTGTCTGTTTATTTGAACCTGGTCTGGCTCATGATATACAGTGCTCATGGTGTACATACAATATTCAGAAAGCATTCACACCCCTTGAATTTTTTTCATATTGTCGTGGAAATTCTACACATGGGACACTCAATTTTAAATGAATAATTTTTTATTAACAGCAAGCTGGAGAGGTCACAGTCAAACTTAAATGCATAAAGTACCGGTCCGAAGTGAGTTCCACTGGGGCAGTCCAATACTGGTTCATTCATGTGGCAGACCATTACCTCACAAGGCTTCTTTTCTCCAAGCTGAGATCTTAAAACTGGGATATCCTTTCCTTCTCAAAACAAGGTTCTGGGTATACTGCCAAATTGCAGATACCGATAGTGAGGATTTGTTCAATCAGTCCCTTGCATGAACACCCAAATTGGTTATTAGAAAAGCACAAACATAACGGTTTCCATCACAACATTTTGTTGTGTTACAAACTGAATTTAAAATGGAGTTAATTAAAAATGAAAAGCTGAACTGTATTTGGACAATAAGTATTCAACCCCTTTGTTATGGCAAGTCTAAATAAGTTCAGGAGTACAAATGTGTTTAACATGTCACATAATAAGTTGCGTGGACTCAATAATAGTGTTTAACATGATTTCTGAAGGACTACCTCATCTCTGTATCCCACAGATACAATTATCTGTAAGGCCCTCAGTCAAACAGTGAATGTTCCTGAGTGGCCGAGTTACAGTTTTGACTTAAATGTACTTAAAAATCTATGGCAAGACCTGAAAATGGTTGCCTAGTGATGATTAAGAACCAATTTGACAGAGCATGAAGAATTTTGAAAATAATAATCTGCAATGTTGCATAGACTTACCCAGAAAGAATCAATGATGTAATCACTGCCCAAGAAACACTATGACCAAAAGAACATCTCATTCCAAAATCATGGGCATTAATATGGAGTTGGTCCCCACTTTGCAGCTATATCAGCCTCCACTCTTCTGAGAAGGCTTTCCACTAGATGTTGGAACATTGTTGTGGTGACTTTCTTCCATTCAGCCACAAGAGCATTAATGAGGTTGGTGATTAGGCCTGGCTCGCAGTCAGTGCTCCAATTCATCCCAAAGATGTTCGATGGGGTTGAGGTCAGGGCTCTGTGCAGGCCAGTCAAGTTATTTTCTGTATGGACCGCGCTTTGTGCACAGGGGCATTGTCATGAAGAAACAGGAAAGGGCCTTCCTCAAACTGTTGCCACAAAATTGGAAGAACAGAAAATATATGCTGATATGTAGCTGTATCGATTTTTTTCCCCCATCACTACAAGCTCACCATGAACAGTAGATCTGGATTTATACACGATCCTAAAGATAGATAGGGCTCATAATTGTCCACTTTGGGGCAGAGCATTGCTTGGTTTTGACCCTCTTTTCCTTATTCTAATGTGCACAGCACTGTTACATAACCTATACATTTGCTGCCCTGTTAGGTCAGTGTTTCAAGTGTTGCTTTTATGCTCTCTTTCACTTACATGCAACATCCGGCTGCTACTGCAAATAGAATTGGTGATCTGCTGATGATTGTAGTAGAAAATAATGTCTCTCTGAATTTAGTATTTTCCTGTGTAAATATGAATTATGTTTCATGAAAATTGATTTTGAGCAGGCTGGGAAGCCTTGAGCGGTTGCTTTTATCTGTACTAAAGATATTGGATGCATTGTCTCTCTATGTAGAGAATATTTCTGTTTACATTTTGGCATGAATCATTTCTTTCTTTATATAATTTCCAGGAATTACTGGTCATATTTGATATTTTGAGTTAGTTTATCTTATTAAGATGTCATCTTTAACGTTACCCTCAAATAGTTGCCAACCACACACAGTAGAGAAACCAAGTAATTAGCTACACTACAGTAGCTAATAACCAATCGCTATCTGTGACTGTGACTGTACCTTGCTTTGATGGACTATACACACAGTAACGCCTAGGGCTGTGATGGTCATGGAATTTTGGAATGACGGTTATTGGTCAGCCAAATTACTGTGGTCATTGTAATAACCGTTCAAATAGCAAAAACATTTATAAATACAGTATATACATATATATATATACTCAGCAAAAAAAAGAAACGTCCCATTTTCAGGACCCTGTCTTTCAAAGATAATTCGTAAAAATCTAAATAACTTCACAGGTCTTCATTGTAAAGGGTTTAAACACTGTTTCCCATGCTTGTTCAATTAACCATAAACAATTAATGAACATGCACATCTGGAACGGTCATTAAGACACAAACAGCTTACAGACGATAGGAAATTAAGGTCACAGTTATGAAAACTTAGGACACTAAAGAGGCCTTTCTACTGCCTTAGGCATGCTGCAAGGAGGCATGAGGACTGCAGATGTGGCCAGGGCAAGAAATTGCAATGTCCGAACTGTGAGACGCCTAAGACAGCGCTACAGGGAGACAGGACGGACAGCCCTTGCAGTGGCAGACCACGTGTAACAACACCTGCACAGGATCGGTACATATGAACATCACACCTGCGGGACAGGTACAGGATGGCAGCAACAACTGCAACGATTACAGCCTCCAGTCTTCTTGGGTATGACGCTACAAGCTTGGCACAACTTAATTTGGGGAGTTTCTCCCATTCTTCTCTGCATATCTTCACAAGCTATTTCAGGTGTCTCCAGAGATATTCAATCGGGTTCAAGTCCGGGCTCTGGCTGGGCCACCCAAAGACATTCAGAGACATGTCCCAAAGCCACTCCTGCGTTGTCTTGGCTGTGTGCTTAGGGTCGTTGTCCTGTTGGAAGGTGAACCTTCGCCCCAGTCTGAGGTCCTGAGCACTCTGGAGCAGGTTTTCATCAAGGATCTCTCTGTACTTTGCTCCGTTCATCTTTCCCTCGATCCTGACTAGTTTCCCAGTCCCTGCCGCTGAAAAAAAATAACATCCCCACAGCCTCATGCTTCACCGTAGGGATGGTGCCAGGTTTCCTTCAGATATGACGCTTGGCATTCAGGCCAAAGAGTTCGATCTTGGTTTCATCAGACCAGACCATCTTGTTTCTCATTGTCTGAGAGTCCTTTAGGTGCCTTTTGGCAAACTCCAAGGGGGCTGTCATGTGCCTTTTACTGAGGAGTGGCTTCCGTCTGGCCACTCTACCATGATGGCCTGATTGGTGGAGTGCTGCAGAGATGGTTGTCCTTCTGGAAGATTCTCTTATCTCCACAGAGGAACTCTGGAGCTCTTTCAGAGTGACCATTGGGTTCTTGGTCACATCCCTGACCAAGGCCCTTCTCCCCCGATTGCTCAGTTTGGCCAGGCGGGCAGCTCTTGGAAGAGTCTTGGAGGTTCCAAACTACTTCCATTTAAGAATGATGGAGGCCACTGTGTTCTTGAGGACCTTTAATGCAGCAGACATTTTTTGGTACCCTTCCCCAGATATGTGCCTCGACACAATCCTGTCTCTGAGCTTTACAGACAATTCCTTCGGTGGTTTGGTTTTTCCTCTGACATGCACTATCAACTGTGGGGCCTTATATAGAAAGGTGTGTGCCTTTACAAATCATGTCCAATCAATTGAGTTTACCACAGGAGGACTCCAATCAAGTTGCAGAAACATCTCAATGGAAACAGGATGCACCTGAGCTCAATTTCGAGTGTCATAGCAAAGGGTCTGAATACCTATGTAAATAAGGTATTTCTGTTGTTTATTTTTTATGAATTTGCAAAAATTTATATAAACCTGTTTTCGCTGAGTCATTATGGGATATTAGATTGATTGAGATTGAGGAGATTGAGGAGAATTTTTATTTATTTATTCCACTTTAGAATAAGGCTGCAACGTAACAAAATGTGGAATAAGTCAAGTGGTCTGAATACCTTCAGAATGCACTGTATATATATATATATATATATATATATATATATATATATATATATATATATATATATATATATATATATATATATACTATGAAATAACACCAAAAAAGTGTTAAACAAATCAAAATATATTGGCATTCTTGCAACCAGCTTCATGAGGTAGACCTGGAATGCATTTCAATTAACAGGTGTGCCATGTTAAAAGTTAATTTGTGGATTTTATTTATTTCTTAATGCGTTTTAGCCACTCAGTTTGTGTTGTGACAAGGTAGGGGTGGTTTTACAAAAGATAGCCCTATTTGGTAAAAGAACAAGTCCATGTTATGGTAAGAACAGCTCAAATAAGCAAAAAGAAACGACAGTCCATCATTACTTTAAGGCATGAAGTTTCAAAAAATGTGTTTATGGTCAGATTGTAGTGATGGGGATCGATACAGCTACATATCGGCATATTATTTTTGATGATATATAGTATCATATCGTTTTGACAACATCCCAATATTATTTTGCCACTAGTTGGCTGTACCTGCACCAAAATGCCAGTATTTTTCTTTCACATCTTCTTTTAAAATAAAGACAATTTGTTTTCAGCACTTTTATTTCCTTGACTTTCTCTTGTCCGTCTACAGCAGACATATAGTGAGCAATATGTTTTTAACATCGAATGGCAATAAAATCACAGTATCGAATTGCAATACATATAGAATCGTGAGAATCGTAGTGCATATCGTATTAACACCTAAGTATTGTGATAATATTGGCAATTCCCAGCCCTATCAGCTTGTATCATAAACCTCCTGCTATGCAGTGCCTTAAGAAAGTATTCATACCCTTTGACTTATTTGTTTCTTAAAGTGCAGTCACAAAAAACATCAAGCACTATGATGAAACTGGCTCTCATGAGGACCGCCACAGGAAAGGAAGACCCAGAGTTACCTCTGCTGCAGAGGACAAGTTAATTTGAGTTACCAACCTCAGAAAATGCAGCCCATATAAATGCTTCACGGAGTTCAAGTAACAGACACATCTCAACATCAACTGTTCAGAGGAGACTGTGTGAATCAGTCCTTCATGGTCGAATTTCTGCAAAGAAACCATTTCAAAAGGACACCAATAAGAAGATGAGACTTGCTTGGGCCAAGAAACACGAGCAATGGACATTAGACCGGTGGTTATCGGTCCTTTGGTCCAGATTCTAGGTTTTTGGTTCCAACCGCTGTGTCTTCGTTAGACGCAGAGTAGGTGAACGGATGATCTCTGCATGTGTAGCACCCACCATGAAGCATGGAGGAGGAAGTATGATGGTGTAAGGGATTCTTAGCTGGTGACACTACCAGTGATTTATTTAGAATTTAAGGCACACTTAACCAGCATGGCTACCACAGCATTCTCCAGCAATACGCCATCCCATCTGGTTTGCTCTTAGTGGGACTATCATTTGTTTTTCAACAGGACAATTACCCAACACACCTCCAGGCTGTGATTTGTTTAATACTTCATTAAATAGTACCCGCAAAACACCAGTCTCAACGTCAACAGTGAAGAGGCGACTCCGGGATGCTGGCCTTCTAGGCAGAGTTGCAATAAAAAGCCATATCTCAGACTGGCCAATAAAAAGAAAAGATTAAGAAGACCAGCATCCCGGAGTCGCCTCTTCGCTGTTGACGTTGAGACTGGTGTTTTGCAGGTACTGCCAGTTGAGGACTTGTGAGGCGTCTGTTTCTCAAACTAGACACTCTAATGAGCTTGTCCTCTTGCGCAGTTGTGCACAGGGGCCTCCCACTCCTCTTTCTATTCTGGTTAGAGACAGTTTGCTCTGTTCTGTGAAGGGAGTAGTACACAGCGCTGTACGAGATCTTCAGTTTTTGGGCAATTTCTCACATGGAATAGCCTTCATTTCTCAGAACAAGAATAGACTGATGAGTTTCAGAAGAAAGTTATTTGTTTCTGGACATTTTGAGCCTGTAATCGAACCCACAAATGCTAATGCTCCAGATACTCAACTAGTCTAAAGAAGACCAGTTTTATTACTTCTTTAATCAGTACAACAGTTTTCAGCTGTGCTAACATAATTGCAAAAGGGTTTTCTAATGATCAATTAGCCTTTTAAAATGATAAACTTGCATTAGCCAGCACAACGTGCCTTTGGAACAGAGGAGTGATGGTTGCTGATAATGGGCCTCTGTACGCCTATGTAGATATTCTATAAAAAATCTGCCGTTTCCAGCTCCAATAGTCATTTACAACATTAACAATGTCAACACTGTATTTCTGATCAATTTGATGTTATTTTAATGGACAAAAAATGTGCTTTTCTTTTTAAAAACAAGGACATTTTTAAGTGACCCCAAACTTTTGAACTGTAGTGTATACATAGTATTTGATCTTATTTAAGACGCATATTTTCTCCTCTACTTCTTCGGCCCCTCTCTGACTGCATGTGCTGCTGCTGCAAGGAGGGGGGCGTTGCCTAGACAAAGTTCCATCACCTTGTAGACTCCACGTTACAGCAGAAACGGACTCAACTGCATGGCTGTCCAGTATTTAGTCAGCTGTCGGTTACACAGTTGCACAGTAATTGTGCCAGCCCTAGTAATGCTTCTTATATTAAAAACTCAGTGATATGTTCCATCCTGCCATCTGTTGTGTCACTTCTGTTCTTGGCAAAGTGTAATACAGAAATTAAATGCCCTGGGTGTGTTTTAAGCATAGAATATATTGATGCCTGTGATCTGAACTGAAGGGCACAGTATGGCTTGACAGCTCTATCTGAGCCTCAAATGACACATCAAATATTGTACTAAATCATGTGATTCCAAAGCGCATCGCACTCAGGTTACATGTTCTTCAGCGTAATAGACCAGTGTGTTTTCACCTGATCAACTGGTTCAGAAGTGGGACCATGAAACAAACCTGTGCCCCATGATGTTGACTATGTGTTAGGGTGTGTTCATGTGTGCAGTATCTACTAGCACCCTGGACATGTTAATGTTAATTCACCTCCTTGGAGGCCGTGCCCTTGAATCCAATCAGACAGAGCTGTGGAGTGAGAGTGAGGAGTGAAGGCACATGAGAAGAGCAAGCTGGGAAACATGTTTCCATAGCAACTTGTAGCAGTGAGTATAACTGTGGTTGAGAGGCATGAGCAGCAAGCAAATTCCCATCCACTGGCTCCCTCCCTGACTGACCCCTTTTGATGCAGCTAACTAACTGCACTGTCAAATTAGCTTTGGGAGGCAAATGTTTATTTTAAATATGTGGGAGATCAATGCAGTGGTTTGATTGTTTTGTTAAAAAATAAAACTTCAGTGGAGTTCACTTCAAACACTAGCGATATTGTTTCTTTGCTTGTTTGCAGTGAAAAATGTATTGGTAGTTTAGCCTATTTTACAAGTCAGTAGCTACAAGCTAAAATACACTGAATCCTTTGCTACACAGCTGAGTTTAACAAAATTGCCCAAAAAAACTGTTGAGAATGGATGCACACATCGTTCACACAATATCAATTGGTGTCTTGTTAATTGATTTGTTTGATGGGCCACCCACAGGGAGGTTTCATCCTCCTCGCCCTGCTTCTTTGTGATGGAATTTGTCCCAAATGGCACCCTATTCCCTATATAGTGCACTACGTTTGACCCTGTCAAAAGACGTGCACTATAAAGGGAATGGCATTTGGAACGCAGTCATGGAGTTATGTGGATTAGAGTCTGTTTGAGAAACTAGTCCTACAGACTGAAGATACTGTCCGGTGAATCTGTATGTCCCTGTCCCTGACCTGTATGTGTGAAAGGAGGCAGTGAGGCACATAGATAATATGATGAATCCCAGAGCACACACAGCTAGTGAAGCAAGACGGGAGGAGAGCTCAATGCAGAATCCTAATAACAACTAGGGCCTGTATTCATGAAGCGTCTCAGAGTATGAGTGCTGAATCTGATCTGGGATCAGTTTAGCATTTTATATTATAATGAATAAGAGTAGGCTATATGGACAGGGTGGACCTGATCCTACAGTGGTTCCTACTTTAAAAGTTGCAAGCTTTTGCCGTGGGATTTAGAGGTACCCAGCATCACGGCTTCATTGCTCCAGACCATGGCAGTGGGGAGTTAGAGCACTCATTATGCATTTGGGTCCCAAGGTTTTTATATGGCCAATCATATCGAGTGATTCCAATGACAAATTTGACGCTTCTTCAGCAAAGATGGCTGACAAAAACATTACGGTGGAAGCAAATGTAAGTAGTTATAACATAATAACGAGTCAAGTAAAACAATTACTATTGAGAGGAATATGTTATTTAATGTAGAGACAAACAATTATGCATATTTTTTGTCATGAAAATCGCTATTTAGCAAGTTAGCTGACTAGCTAACATTAGCCAGCTAACTAGCTAGCTAGCGTTATGGTTGTATGAATTTGGTATTTGTGTTGTTTAATGTTTTAGGGACTCCTGAGAACCAGAAACCCAGGCTGTCGTCTTGTGAAACAGTGGTAGGCTGGACAATAGAACGAGTCAAAATTCACCCAAGGCTGAACGGCATTAGAACGTTGCTAAACTGGAACACTAGCGCAAGCCCATAGCAAATGAATTTAGCCTCAGCTACTGTATCATAGACTGTTTTATCGACTAGCTAACATTAGCCAGCTAGCTAGCTAGTGTTATGACTAGCTAACTATTTACTTGCTTATTGTGTAGTGGAGGATAAACTATATGTATGCCTATGGATGTGTAGCTAGCCGATCTGTGTATGGACCCTAAAACGTTTGGTATAAATATTAGTTCAGAACCTATCTATGAACCTCAGCTATCATAGTTGTTGTATCGACTTCAAGTCTGAATGGCATTAATGAAGCCTATGGATTGAGTAGAATATAACTTTATTGTGCCAAGGATGCAAGTCCTATATACATGTAGTTATTACCATGCATGAGATCACCACATTGTAGTCTGTACATTGAATATATTCACTGATCATGTACTTTTCCTTGGCAAAGAAAGTGGCAAATAAAAGGTTTGGTTCAGGTATGAATCTCTGTGAGACATTCTTTTTCAGTCATATTCAATACCAGGTGTATCAAACACCATTCATGCAGAATCAGCATGATTGTATTACAATTATACACTTCAACAGTGTTTACCACTCCTAGGACAGCAATGATTACACATTGTAACTATGCAATAGACTAGAAACATGATCTAAGTAAAGGCTGATTTGTCATATATACAGAAAAACAGTACACTACACTTCCTATGCATATTTAACTCCCTTCATCTGCATTAATCTGAGGACACAGGATAGGTCTAGTATTTCAATGAGATACTTAATTTCAACCAGTGGAGAATGTGAAACGCTTTATTGAAAGAAGTTCATTATCCAGGTGTTATAAATACATAATAAATGCATTATAAATATTATAATTCTAATATTACACTTCAATGCACATATGGTGTTCATTGTAAAAAAAAAAAAAAAGAGGAAGAACGAGGAGGTGGGGAGAGAGGTGTAGAAGACGGAAAGGTAAAGAGGTAAGAACAGAGGAGCAGGGAAGACAGCATATGATTAATGAATGATAGTGCTACCCTAATATTCTCTCAGTTCATCACAATTACATAGTGTCTCTAGCGGCGTCTCCTAACCAGCCTTGGGCCCCCAGTTGGCCTGAAGGTTATCTTAAGAGCGGGTGAGGTGGCGATGACGGAACTGGCTTCCTCTCTCACATCAAAACATACCTGCAGACGAGAGACAGATGGATAGAGAGAGAGCATGATTGAGCCTTGTTTTTTTTATTCTAACACGGTCAGTCATCATAATCATCAGGAGGTGAAATGCAAAACTGACCTTGGATCCTTAACTCTGGGACTACTACATCTCTATCTGTATTAAACTGACCTGGGATCATTAACTCTGGGACTACTACATCTCTATATGTATTAAACTGACCTGGGATCATTAACTCTGGGACTACTACATCTCTATCTGTATTAAACTGACCTGGGATCATTAACTCTGGGACTACTACATCTCTATCTGTATTAAACTGACCTGGGATCATTAACTCTGGGACTACTACATCTCTATCTGTATTAAACTGACCTGGGATCATTAACTCTGGGACTACTACATCTCTATCTGTATTAAACTGACCTGGGATCATTAACTCTGGGACTACTACATCTCTATCTGTATTTCAATGCAAAGCATCTCTTTAATAATACTTCCTGTTGACCCATCCAAGTGACCTCTCACCTATGATCATACTGTTCCCTCTGTGAAGGAGAAACAAAAATGTGCACCCCTTTGAGTCACCCGGACCAGGACTGAGAACCGCTGCTCTTCATTGGGACCTCTTAATCTGCAGACAGGCTTTCACACCTCTCTGTATCTGAGGACAGAAACCTCAAGAAATAGACTTCATTATACTCCAATTAGACAGCACTGAATATTATATTCTCTGTCCTCACTTCTAAGGATTCGAACTACACAAAAGTACCTGCTCTATCCAGAACAGCCTACTCTCTCACTTTGACAGCTGGGCCTGCTGTCCTTTCCTATCTGCCCAGACCAGGGCTTCCCAAACTGTTTTGCTTTGTGACCCACCAATTGAGGTGTCTTTTGAGTCACGACCCACCATAAGAGTTGGAAAAAAACATACACAACACAACCAATTGATAATTTTTGTGATAGCATATATGAAATGTATTAATTACACTGTAAGAATGTTGCAGTCAAAATGACTGCTCATTAGCTTGAAGGGGGGCCCTGCGGTGTTACTGTTAAGTAACATCAAACCAAATAAGGAGTTGTTTTGAATTGATTTCAGGTGATTCTTTTTAAAAAAACATGCTCACATGCCCCCTCACTTCCATTGATTGTTAACTTGTGGTGGCTGAAGTTAGCTGAAGTTTGTAGTGGCTGTTAACAGAAAACTGAACTAGATTAAAGTTTATACTGGCCCATAAACTACTTTCAGGGTGATGAACCATCTAACATCAAATTGTCAAATAGTGAACTACTCCTTTAAAGCTAATTTCCTGCAATTCTACACATTTTGCCATGGAGCTGAAATAGAATGTTGCGGTTTTAAAGCCACATTTCCTGCTATTCTATGCATTTTTCCATGGCTAATTCTGTGTTTTTATTCTAAAACACAATTGCTAAATAAATGGGGGCCTAGTACTAAATACTGAAGCTTATTGGCATTTCAAAGAGGACACACACCATGGTCATCATTAGTTCATTACCATACTCTATAGCCTACGTACACACACACACACACACACACACACACACACACACACACACACACACACACACACACAGGATGCCACCATCCTATGCTGCTGCTAAGTAACAGAGGGATCCCTAAGGGAATGTGGGAGCTTGGAGCGGGGCATCGAGGATCTTTCCCTTGTAAAATAGAAAGAGGAAAGAAGCCCTAGGGTTAAAACTTAGGCTACTTTACTCTCTCCTCAGTTCCTTGTATGGAGGAGGGACACTATGCCCGTGAATTGTATGGAGGAGGGACACTGCCCGTGAATTGTATGGAGGAGGGAGACTGCCCGTGAATTGTATGGAGGAGGGACACTGGGCCCGTGAATTGTATGGAGGAGGGACACTGCCCGTGAATTGTATGGAGGAGGGACACGGTGCCCGTGAATTGTACCGAGGGACACTGTCCCTGTGAATTGTATGGAGGAGGGACACTGTACCCGTGAATTGATCAGTCATTGCTGCAGAAACCTCTAGCAGAGCTCATTGTTACAGTATGACAGGATACAAAGTAATATATTTATTTATTTTCTGATATAAACTAACCCCTCCTCTTTCCAATATTGTAATGGAAATGCGTGTAGGGCCTATTCGGAATGGAGATGCGTTTTTTCATAGAGCCCTAAATTATTAGAGGCTGCCAGCTGTCAACTTGGGACTCCCGATCATGGCCGGTTGTGATACAACCTGGGATCAAACTAGGGTCTGTAGTGATGCCTCTAGCACTGAGATACAGTGCCTTAGACCGCTGCCCCCCTCGGGAGCCCAGGCTTTTTATTTTTTATTTTTTATTTTACCTTTATTTAACTAGGCAAGTCAGTTAAGAACAAATTCTTTTTTACAATGAGGCCTACCAAAAGGCAAAAGACCTCATGCGGGGACGGGGGCTGGGATTAAAAATACAAATAAATAAAATATAAATCAAGGACCAAACACACATCACGACAAGAGAGAAAAAACAACACTACCAAAAGAGATACCTAAGACAGCAACATAGCAAGGCATCAACACATGACAACACAGCATGGTAGCAACGTAACATGACAACAACATGGTAGCAACACAACATGGTAGCAGCACAAAACATGGTACAAACATTATTGGGCACAGACAACAGCACAAAGGGCAAGAAGGCAGAGATGACAAGACGTCACGCAAAGCAGAGCGGAGCAAAGCAGCCACAACTGTTAGGAAGAGTGTCCATGATTGAGTCTTTGAATGAAGAGATTGAGATAAAACTGTCCAGTTTGAGTGTTTGTTGCAGCTCGTTCCAGTCTCTAGCTGCAGCGAACTGAAAAGACGAGTGACCCAGGGATGTGTGTGCTTTGGGGACCTTTAACAGAATGTGACTGGCAGAACGGGTGTTGTATGTTGAGGATGAGGGCTGCAGTAGATATCTCAGATAGGGGTGAGTGAGGCCTAACAGGGTTTTATAAATAAGCATCAACCAATGTGTCTTGTGACGGGTATACAGAGATGACCAGTTTACAGAGGAGTATAGAGTGCAGTGATGTGTCCTATAAGGAGCATTGGTGGCAAATCTGATAGCCGAATGGTAAAAAACATCTAGCCTCTCAAGAGCACCCTTACCTCCCGATCTATAAATTATGTCTCCGTAATCTATCATGGGTAGGATTGTCATCTGAATCAGGGTTAGTTTGGTAGCTGGAGTGAAAGAGGAGCGATTACGATAGAGGAAACCAAGTCTAGATTTAACTTTAGCCTGCAGCTTTGGTGTGCGGAGAGAAGGACAGTGTACCGTCCAGCCATACTCCTAAGTACTTGTTTGAGGTGACTACCTCAAGCTCTAAACCCTCATAGGTAGTAATCACACCTGTGGGGAGAGGGGCATTTTTATTACCGAACCACATTACCTTTGTTTTGGAGGTGTTCAGAACAAGGTTAAGGGTAGAGAAAGCTTGTTGGACACTAAGAAAGCTTTGTTGTAGAGCGTTTAACACAAAATCCGGGGAGGGGCCAGCTGAGTATAAGACTGTATCATCTGCATATAAATGGATGAGAGAGCTTCCTGCTGCCTTAGCTATGTTGTTGATATAAATTGAGAAGAGCGTGGATTCTACTATCTCCATATTCTCAGAGAGCCTGTAAACATGGGTCAATGGAAAACAAGTCTTAATTTGTTGTCTGGGAGATCAGGACCAGAATTATTCATTTCTATGTTGATGATAAGCTAGAACTAAAAAAAATGGGCATACTACCTACGGGTTTGTATACTAGATTACATAATAAACACATCTCCATCCAAAACAATGCTAATCAGTTGTATATGTGTCAAAGTTCAGGCACTCCTGTCTCCTCACTCCTCTCTCTCCACTCTCTCCTCACTCCTCCTTCTCAGCACACCTCTCCCTCAGCACACCTCTCTCTATCTCTCTCCCCTCTGAGATGCAGTTTTTTTTTACCACAGCGCCACTTGGGAGCCAACTTCACTTCCTTCATATTGGACGCAGATACATTAAAATGGTATCTGTGAGTTCATCTGACTCTGGGGAATTAGATAAACCTCATTGCCAAAACCCGTTTAAGATTATAGCACACTGTAAATCCCTTAACCTGCCTTTCCCTGATTAGTGCTCCTCCTTTGGCCAGTTACTGCCTGCAACCAAGTTTTTTAATTTGCCCTCCAACTGTACTCTAGCTAGCTGGAGATGCTTTAATTTAGTTGAAGTGAACTGTTGGTAGGAGAACAATTAGTATGCCCTCCATTCATCGCTCTCTATGCAGTGGAGCTACTGTGAACTGAGAACCAATTAACGCTTGTTGCTTAGAAGTATTTAAATGTGTGAGAAATCCCAACTCTGGGTAGACTACAGCAGGTGTGGTGGTGTTTCAGTACATCTATTTGTGCGGGAATTAGGGGTGGTACTATGTGCAGTGTAGTGTTGCACGGTAATATCACGGTACCAAAACATCATGATACTTATAATACCGACATTTTATAATACCATAGTACCATTTCTACCTATCCAAAGAACATGCTGGTGGCTGTTATAACAGTTTTGTTTATAAATTCTGTTGAATTTAAGCAACAGCCACTTGTTTCTTGTATGCGCAGTATCAATAATATCCACTTCACTTTCATGTTTATATCATATCACGTGTGGCAGCTGTGCTGTAATCAGCCAGCCGCATTCCCTACCGGCCCTCACTCGCCTGCTTCTCTCTATTCGATCTTCATGCACATATATTCCTCCATCAGTAAAAAAAAAAAAATTGATTTAACCGTGATGGAGAGCGGAGATCAGACCCAGGTGTGTCTTCTGTTGTTAGAATTGTACATGTTACATTGGAGCAGTGCGCAGAGCGAGCAATGTTGATACATGATATAATTACATGATCGCCTGTTATAACCAAGAGCACAGGCCAGTCTAAGTAGACTTTGCTAGTTCACTATCATGCAGCGTCTGAGTGACAGGCAAGCACCGCTTTTCGACAAGCATGCTTGCAGAATTTTAGCAAAGAAAACGTCTTGTCTCTAGCCGAAACGGTAAATGCATTTTTGCGATTTGCGTGCATTTTGTATAATTTCACAAATCATGTCGCAGGTCATTTTAAACAAATCCTTGGTCGCTAATTATTGGTTTGATAACAAACAACGTTGTTTAGTAATGTTACCTAGCTATCTAACAACCTGGTAACTTGACAGTAGGTCTAGGTAAATTTGATTGGCACAGGAAGAAAGGAAAACTGCCTGCTACTCACGAGATGTTACTTGAAACGTAGGATTCATATAGGCCTAATGTAAGCTTAAACTATATAAAAATACTGTTTGGTGCATAACATTTTAAAAGTTGGGAGGGGTGTGTGCATGTGTGGGAGAGAGTGAGTGGTGTGTGTATGTGTTTATGAAAGTGAGGGAGACAGAGAGAGTGTGTGAGGAAGGGAGGAAGAGTGGGTGTGTCTGTGTTAACTGAAGAGTAAAGAAGGTTTCATGCAGTGTTTTCCGGTACTGACACAGTGACATGCAGATCATTATGCAGTGTTTTAATGACATGCAGATCATTATGCAGTGTTTTAATGACACACAGATCATTATGCAGTGTTTTAATGACATGCAGATCATTATGCATGTACTGTATATTCCCTCCTCCCATTCCTCCAGCCAAATCACAGCTAGGCCTTTACAAATATGAGCAAATCAGCCATTCTATGCAATATTCTATTATACACTGAGCAGTGTGAAGTTAAATTCAATGTGTTGTATTCAATGTGAATTTCAGTGCTAGGTGTTTGAGTAGCACATGCACAGAATATTTAGAAAATTAGAACAAGCATCCTGGGGGCGGGGCAAATAGAACGCTAGGCCACTGATCCCCCTCCCTTCCTGGTATCGCAATACTACTCTGTATCGTGATACATGGCCTGGTATCGTATCATTAGTAAATTGTTGGTATCGTGACAACATTAGTGCTATGTGGAGAGAAAATCTTCAGATGCAAGTCATGTGGGACTCTCATTATTCTGTCGTCGCCGTGTGTTTGCCGTGTAGTCCAGGCAGCAGGAGATGAAAAGTGTTGAATAATCTTGTAACAGTTGCTTTTAATAGATGAATAATGTTGAGTCGGAGCGCTAACATGCTGCTTCCATGTTGGCAGTTTGGATAAGCTTCTCTGCTCCACTCCAGTGGTCTTTCCTTACAGTAGTGAGAGGGAGGGAAGATGTTAATGGATTATTAAGCATGCACATAACCATTGTCAGTATCCATAACCAAAACTATGCACTGCCCAGCTGTGAAGGTGATGAATTTCTTGCAAGTGGACTTTTTGTTTTTGTTTAAGTCACTAAGAGTTATTGTATCACACTGTAGGCAGATGGGCATCATTGATTTCTTGGAGCTGTGAAACACATCTTTAAAAAAAAAAATCACTATGGGTTTGGGCAGTAAAACTCCAGTCGTTACCATGGAGATGGCTTCTTTAGCCTAAAGTCTGCTGTGTTGTTGAGCAGTGCTGCTGGGCTGACCTTAGTTATATTCAAAAATATTGCTAGCAAAACAGATAGGAGATATGCTTGTCTGGGCCATTCATAATGGGACTGCTGAAGTAGTCCATCTCTTGTTTTATTTTCTCTCTCTCTCTCTCCTCTCTCTCTCTCTCTCTCTCTCTCTCTCTCTCTCTCTCTCTCTCTCTCTCTCTCTCTCTCTCTCTCTCTCTCTCTCTCTCTCTCTCTCTCTCTCTTTCTGTCTCCCTCTCTCTCTCTCTCTCTCTCTCTCTCTATATATATATATATATATATATATATCTCCCTCTCTCTTTCTCTCTTTCTCACTCACTTTCTCACTCACTCCCCCCCCTCTCTCTCTCTCTCTCTCTCTCTCTCTCTCTCTCTCTCTCTCTCTCTCTCTCTCTCTCTCTCTCTCTCTCTCTCTCTCTCTCTCTCTCTCTCTCTCTCTCTCTCTCTCTCTCTCTCTCTCTCTCTCTCTCTCTCTCTCTCTCTCTCTCTCTCTATGTGTTTGTGAGATAACATGTATCTACTGGCCACTGTGCTCAGCCAGGGATTGACTGTATGTGAATATAGTTAAAGCCCCCTATCTACTGTAAACTATAAATTGCTCTCCTCTCCCAATATTACATTGGTTTCAAGTTCCCATGGCCAGAGCAGGCTTTACGATAACCTACAGTATCTAGACCCTATCTTCTCTCATTTATTAGAGGCTGATCCCATCCTTCCCTTGTGGGGTGCCTCAGTAAATTGACATCCCCTAATCCAGTCTACTGCAGCCTAGACAACCAGACAGCTAGATCCTTAAAATTACCCATTTGGTAATAATACCCTCCGCAATTAGGCAAACTAATCTTGCATGCACAAATGGATAACCGCCATGATACCTAGCTACCGTTGTTTTGGTTTTGATGGGACATTCCATGCTATGCGCTTACACTGGATGACAGAGTGAGAGAACCTAATGTTAATGGACATCTGTAGCTAATACCCTGCTGGTCATATGAAGATGTGATGTTTGCACACAGAGATACAGTATGTATCCCAAGGGCAAGGATTACGTCTCACTATCCCATCAGAAACCAATCCGACATGCATAGTTAATCTACTCCTTTGTACTTGAGGTTAGTGTTGCTTGGTTTATGATGTTTCTGCCTGCCCTATACTGGAAATGACTACTTACTTGCTATTCTTGGCGGTGGAGACCCCAGTATAGCCATGCATTTTCTATATGGACAGGACCAGACATGGGCTCCTCATAGAAAACTAGCTAATGCAGGAGCCCTTTTGATAGGTCAGGGCTGAGTCCCAAATGGCATCCTATTCCCTATATGGTGCACTACTGTTGACTAGGGCCCATAGGGTGCTATTTGGGACGCAGCCCAGGTCTCATATTGGTCCTCTCACCAGGCTCCTCACAGCATCACTCTGGATAACCGGAGACAAAAGGCTGGTGAATGAGACAATAGCTTTCTGGCCTCGGAGGGCTGTCTTCTCCAGTCAGAAGTGGGTGGTGCTGATGGTGTGTGGGAGAACGCTGAACGTATGAATCTATCCTGTGAAGTCAAATGGAGACAGACATTTATTATGAGTATACTTTCTGGTATGATGCTGTTCATTTCCAAACAGCTCTATGTAGATTTGATATTGATGTGTCTTAAGTTCTTCTTCCAAGTGGGCGAATTAGCCAAAGGATTCGTCATACTGAAAGCTGCGGTATAAGTAGGGTGTTTTCCCCATAGAATTGAAATGAAGTTGATTGACACGAGGTTCCTCCAAGGGTAGGCTACACGGTTTATGTAACCAGTTTGTTTTTATGCCGCTCGTTGTCTTCACGATTCTAGCATACTTTGTGATAACTAGCCCAATCTGATGATGTGTGGATCTCAACTATCTGGAGGTTTATAAATCTGATATAGATAGATAGATAGATAGGTACTTTATTGATCCCCGGGGGGGAAATTTCAATATCAGAGTTGACAGTGTTACACATTAGAAGTGCCATTTCTGGAATGTTATTTCTCTGGGTTGATGAATTTGGCTTTTATGGATGGTAGATAACATCTCACATCAATCACCTCTGATGCAATCAGATATTTAATAGGAAATGTCCAACAAATACAGACTGATATGCTGCAGTCCTGCAATAAGGGGTTTGGCCTCTCTTTCCTTCTCAGCATATGACTATCACTAGGGAGATGGTTGATCTGAATTCCCTTGTCCCTTGTTCACACTACAGGCCTAAATGCTCAAATCAGTTTTGTTTTTCAAATCCAAATCAGATTTATTTGTGTTCAGACTGAAATGGCTACGCTAGTTGTCATAGTAATGGCGAGTGGGTGTGTACTCTGAAGTTGTTGTGTAGCAAGCTAAGGTGACAACAATGCCTGCCATGGAAGTCTCCGTGTTGCTTTGAATTTTCAAAATCATAGTGTAAGAACACTTTTAAAGGATAAGATGATCCAACTTTCAAAACGAGTCGGTTTTGGCTAGCCACAGCAGTCAACTAGCTGACTATGGATCTGTTTAGCCTGCTAGCACATACACTCATTGTTAATAAACAATTAACAAGCTAGTTAGCTACCACATTGTCTTGTAAAACGTTCAACAGTGTAGCTAGAAAGCAACAAGATATGCCAAATAACAGTCCAGAAATCACTTAAGGACAAATAAATCAGATTTGACCGTTCAGACACACGGCCAGGAATCAGATGTATATCTGATTTCAAACCACCTACGAAGTTGGTTTGAAATGTGGTTTGAAATATCTGATTCCATTTGCTTTTTGTCTGTTTAGACTGCAAGAAGAATATGATATTCTAATAGGATATGCAAAAAATTGATTTGAGTCACATCAAACTAGGCTTTACTCTCTGCAGGTGTCAGCCAAGTCTTACCGTGGTCTTACCATTCAATGAAACAAAGCCTCAATCGATCTGCCAGAGGTGCTTCTCTGAGGCTTGAGCCATGGCTTGGAATAGATTTATGCGTTGTGATTGAAACTATTGATTTGGAAGGATCTTTTTTTTCCTTGTCTGCTCCACTGTCAATAAGAGCATAGAACCTTACCTGCCTACCTGCATGCTGCTATCAACACCACTGAGATGGAGGCTACTGTATAACCTTAGGCATGGACATATTACTTTCTCTCTCTCTGCAGCCAGCTCTCTCTTTGCTGTGTTTTGTTGACCATTTCATGTGTTTTCTACTGGTATGGCGTACAGTAGGATGTTGCTGCTGCTGTAGAAGGGCCCAGGCCACGTAGAACCCTTTTCATTTCCATTTAGAGAACCCTTTCCACAGAGGGTTCTACGTGGAACCTAAAAGGGTTAAATCTCGAACCAAAAAGGGTTCTAGCTAAAATTATTATTCTATGGGGACAGTCGAAGAACCCTTTTGGAACCCTATATAGGATAACTAGCAGAGAGGATAAAGACACTACTGCTAAGGAATGAATGAAGAACACTGTGAGACACAGGCACAGCGCCTGAATTATACATTTTAAGCAGCGCTGCAGACATAAGCTTTAAAAGCATACGTCATTAATGAAATGTTCTCTCTCCCTGTTCTCTCTCATTCCCCCTCACATACGCACACACGCACATATGCACACACACACACACACACACACACACAAACACACACACACACACACACACACACACACACACACACACACACACACACACACACACACACACACACACACACACACACACACACACACACACACACACACACACACACATAACATATTGCTTCCAAGTACTGCTCTGTCTGATGTCTAGTTTGTTCTGTTGACAGTTTGTCTGGAAGTGGAGATCACCCCCACCCAGGGAGAGATCAGCGTCGGAGAGTCCAAGTTCTTTCTGTGTGAAGGTAAGCTTGCCCCTGTATCATTATACTGTAGTAGACTACTACTGTGTCTTTGGAATTGTTTGGATCCCATTGTGCAATACTGCATATACACTGTGACCTTTTGTGTCCTGTCCTGATATGCTGTGTGTAGACCACAGTTGTCAGGCCACTAGACAGGAACAAGGTAGCTGTAACCTTCTCTAGGATAACAGAGTACTATTTCTTATAAGGTGTATAGGTTGTTTCCTGGGTTGATACTCTTCTTCTTGGCTCTTTATTTGTCTCATAGAGAGACTCAACATTGTGATACCAATATGTGATCGTACTGATTCTAGTTAGATACAAAAACAAACACGTTTAACCGTCTCTTGTCTCTGTGCAGTTGTTGGAGTAGCAAAGGAGATTGACTGGTATTCGCCGAGCGGGGAGAGGATAGAGCCCAACAAACCAGAGATCACCGTAACCCGAAACGACGAGTCCTCGTCCACCCTCACGCTCTACAAGGCCGGGGTGGACAGCGCTGGGACCTACAAGTGTCTGGCCACCAATGGAGACCAGTCAGCAGAAGCCACCGTCCGAGTCAAGTTCTACCGTAAACTGCTCCTCCTTCTTCATTCTCTAGGGATGTGTCCACAATGGCACCCTAATCCCTCCCTATAAGGTTCACTACTTTTGACAAGTGCCTATTCCCTATATAGTGTACTATTTAGGGAATAGGGTGCCATTTGGGACGTAGGCTAGATGTGTGTTTTCATTATGACATAGTATGAACTCAGTGGGATGTCCTGATCACAGAGCGTTAAATTGCTATAATAAGAACCCCAAGCTGAAATTTCCTCAATCTTCAGTATAGTGTTGAAGGAAAGCTCTAACATTTTATTGAGGGCTTGAGGGCAAAATGCCTTTATTATTATTTCTTTTTTCTTCTGTTTTTCAGCTGGAGATGGATTTTTCATCAGTTCAATAAACCCCTCCAAAGACCATTAAAGCAAGGCCTAATGAACCTGTCTGTTGTGCATGTCCTGACTAATGCTTTCTATAGCTAAACACGGCCAAGCATCAGCAGACGTCCATCATCGAAATCCTTTATGGTTTCCCACTAGGCACAACATGCTCATGTGTTTAGAATAAATGCAGTTAAGAGGCTGAGGTGTAGAGGGAAACAGTTAAATGAAGCCATTGCTACATCTGTAATGGCGCCCTATTTCCTATTGTCCATATTGGAGACACACCCATTATGTTCTTCATGGTTTTATTTTAAATGGTTGACTAACGTTCTTCTATTTTGTCCTGTAGAAAGGATCACCTTCAAGCACGCCCCCTCCCCCCAAGAGTTCAATGAAGGGGATAACGCCAACATCGTGTGTGACGTCATCAGCTCCCCTCCCCCCACCATCATCTGGAAACACAAAGGAGCTAAGATTCAGATGGAGAAGGATGGTAAGATAGATTCCATATAGCCCAGAGTAGGGTTGCACAGTAACTTTCCATAAAAAGCAGGATTTGTGAAATACCTGTGCATTTTGGTAAAATTATCAGAATTGTGTAACCCTAAACGATTCCTACATTTTCCTGTTTCCTTTTTGACTGTCAGCCTTGTCACCCGTTTTTACTCAACCATGTCAGAAAAGTCCCTATCCATCTGTCAGACAGTGTTCCATTTGAGCGATTCTCTGACAAATATTATAACTGGTGGGTATGAATAGGAAACTGTTTAAACACTTTAATTAAAGAATTTACATAGAAAGTGAGATGTTTTTGTGTCCAGGGATCTCCGTCTGAAAATCCCTTTCTTATCCGTCAATCAGAAGACCCTATTACATATTCATTCTGATGTGATTCTCCTCTCAGTCCGCTTTAAGATCCTGCCCAACAACCACCTGCAGATCCGAGGCATCAAGAAGACAGACGAGGGGTCGTACACCTGTGAGGGCCGCCTCATGGCCAGGGGAGAGATCGACCTCAAGATCATCAGGGTCATCGTCAACGGTCAGCCTACTTCTTGCACCGTCTTTGTTCCCTTTGTCACTTTATTCATTGGGTTCGACACCATTTTGTGGTGTCAAGCCATCTATCAACATCCTAGACAGCAGATGACTGGATTTCAGCTGTAATAACTTTGCTGACAGGGAGTCTTACGCTTGGTCTCAGGTGTGTTAATGTGTCTCTCTCCCTCAGTGCTCCCTACCATCCGGGTGTGGCAGTCTGAGGTGAATGCCACAGCAGGCGTGGGCCAGTCTGCCATGTTGACCTGTGCTGCTGATGGATACCCAGAGCCCATGGTGACCTGGGCACGGTAAGACTTGATCACATACTCTCTCTCTCACGCGCACACACACACACGCGCACGCGCGCGCACGCGCACACACACACTCAAGGCTGGTAGACTGATATACCACTAACCAGTGTTTTCCAGATGTCCATCTGACCATGGAACCCATAGGCTACCAACACCAATGCGAGTGATAGTCCCCTGCCCTTGGTTATCTGTTGGCAGTGTAGTGTGTTGCTCTCACCCGCTCTCACCTTCTTAGGTTAGAGGAGCTATTCCCCTTGTTGCTAGGTGAGGGAAAGGACTGGTGATGAACTCCATGTGACACTTGTCTTTGGGGTTGAGTCTTAGGTATAGGGGGAGGATCTATTTTAACTCACCAGTCAAGGTGATAGGCTCTGCCCTCGCTCTCACAATCTCTCTCTCCCGCTCAAGGTCCAAGAGGCCACAATGTAATTATCTGTGGTCAAACCTTGAGCCTAAGGGTCATTGTCATTACCAAGAAATAAATGGTTCTCTGGTGTAGATATCATGATTGAAGACTGGATGAAAAATATTCAATGTCACACTGAAACATTATTTTGATAAACAATGAATTGTGCTAATCTGTTTGACCTACTTCACAGAAAGACAAAAGTTATTTATTTATTCGGAAAAAATTCTCAAAAAAAATTCTCATCAAGCGTAGTTAGCAGCAGACTTATTTTAGTTGTGTCGTGAAAGCCGATTCTCTTTGTTTCACAAAAGCTGATTAATCAGAATAATTGGTGTGTGCGTGTGTGCGTGCGTGGTCGTGTGTGTGTGTGTTCCCCTTCTCCTCTCCCCCAGGGCCGGTGTTTTTCTGGAGTCAGGAGAGAAGTACAGCTTTAATGAGGACGGTTCAGAGATGACCATCATGGAGGTGGCCAAGCTGGATGAGGGAGAGTACACCTGCATCGCTAAGAACAAGGCCGGGGAGAGCGAACAGGAACTCAGCCTCAGAGTGTTTGGTGAGGGACTCCTCTCACTTGGTGCTGACGGATGATTGACTGTGTGACGGGTTTGTGATGGTTAATCATGGAATTGTCTATATTTATTCACAGTGGGATTTTAACATTGGATCATTTTGTGGGTTATGTTGTGATTCTAGCTATAGGTATTAAGTGATATCATCAGATCTGGCAGGTGATGTCACTATGGGATTGCATGCTGGTTGTAATGGGTGTGTGCATGCTGTGAATGTAGCTATACTGTAGGTCATACAGGTGATTGTCACTGCAGGTTGGTTATAATGACTGTGTGTGTGTGTCTGTCTTTGCTACAGTGAAACCTACGATCACCTTCCTGCTGAACCAGAGCACGTCTGAGATGGAGGAGCAGGTGACTCTGACCTGTGAGGCGTCAGGTGACCCCACCCCCACCATCAACTGGAGCTTCGGCCTGCGCCCCTTCACTGAGGGAGAGCAGGTACAGTAGAGGCAGCCCACAGAGAGAGGCCAGCCTGGGGCTGTGTCCCACTGCAGTCAGAGGGACACTCATGGGATGTGTTTCACTTAGACAAGGTTCATCTCTACTGATTAAATATGGCCCCAAAGCAGCAGCTAGCTAATAGAAGCTCACACAGTGACTTTCATATTACTACCTAGTAGCTACCTAGTTACCATCCCACCTTAGACCTATGTCCCTATAGCAGCCTCTGTTAGTCCCCTGCAGACCGCTACATACAGTCATCTATGGATCTTATATTTTCATATAATGCCTCGTTGTCCATATAGCTACTTCCCTGTAGCTATATGGACTTATCTAGTCCAATAGACAGGTAATGGGTGGGGCCATTTCATCAGAGACACGCTGTAGGTACCTGTACAGTATAGGAGGAGTGTGTGTAGGCGGAGCCGCCGGGAAGGTCCGTTTACATCGCTACATTCTCTCCCCTGCAGGCACATCTAAACAGGATCTATCAGGTAGGAAATCAGCGTGGCACAGAAATGGAACAAAATCAATTGATAGAACAAATTACGTATGGTGTATTAGATTTTACAAAAACCCTGATAGAATCAAATAAGTCTTTTTATCGAATTTTCTTGTCTGATCTTCAGTCAATATTCCTTGAAAATCCTCCAGATATGATCTTATCAGGGTTTATGAAATCGATTCAAAAGTTGCATGTTTTCCAAATATAGCCTGACTATTGCATTGCACTGGTCCTTACATAAGAGAGTGGTTCTGGGTGTAAACTTTGGGGGTCAGAAGAAAACACGGTTACCGTAATTACCTTAAGAGAACCTCCTAATTTCTGTGTTGCCATTCCCGGGCCGATCATCTCCGTTTCCATCCATAGGGGCAGCTCCATGCCCTACTGCTGCTCAGGCTGTGTCACTCTCTGTCCTCTCATGTAGACTATCTGTCTCATTGCATATATGTCATCAATCATCAATCATTCTGTCAAGGTTGAAGCCGAAAGCAAAATGCCTGAGTCTGTATCTGTATCTGGCCTGTGTTATACTGGTACAGTCATCTCTCCACAGTGGTGGGTGAAGAAATGATTAGCAGCCTCCATTGAATTCTCATTAGGAACATATTTAAAAACAGGAGCATTAAGGGATTGATGCCCATTCACATTTGTGAGGTCTCGTGGGTTTCGTGGGCAATGATCCGGAGGGAATGTCTTCTTTACTAGCGAGAAGCCGGGATAGTGTGATTTGGAAAATGGCTGCTAATTGTTTTTGAACCTGGCTGTCCCTCATCTCTGCCATGCTAGCAGCACTAATCATAGCGGATGTGGTTCAAATGGGTTGGGAGACAGGTAAAAGGGTAAGCTAATGATCGACTCTCTATCCAGCTATTATGGTGAATTGTTTATATAGGCCTATTCTTATTCAGTGCTGTTGTATTGGCTTATTGGCTATCAGCATGACAATTGTGGTTTTGTTTTCACTATGTGGAATTGGTGTCGAGGGATATTTGTGAGAATCGTGTCTGTGTTACAAGTGCGTGTGCATGTGGATGCTGTGGTGTGCTTTTCAGTAGTGTATCATGCTACATATATCATTATATCATCACTCGAGTCTTGACTGTTGTCTGAGGTAATGTAGGCTATAGCCTAAGAGGTTTTCCTCTATAAAGGATAGGATTTCTTTTTTATTCTACACAGCATATTCTCTCCGTACACGTTTACGATAGTGATGGCAGACAAGTTAACATTGTCACATTTTTATAACTACAGGGACATTGAGATGAGATAGAATAGCCTAAATGTGGGTCACACATGCCATGGTAACGTTGTCTTTCAAGAGGACACTGTATGCTTGAGTTATTACATAAAGAAGTTTAACCCAGCTTACTGTTCTATTCTGGTGCTCTGGTACTAATATATGTTTTCCAATGATGCTATTGTTTCAACCCCCTTATTTGAATGCACTTGTTGTAACATTTCTTAATAACTCAAATGTAAATGAAATGTTTATGCATGCTTTGGACATTATCTCTCAAAATGAAAGGCTGGGTTATTTGAATATATATTAAACATTCTATTTGATTTACAAAGTTTGCAAGCTGCAATTATCTGAGGACATTCAGGCTCTGGAAAGAAGGAGCAAACTCAGAAATTGGTTTCTTGAAAGCTCATCAGAGCTCAAACGTGGTACAGATTACCAGATATTGGATATTTCAGATTACTGTGCCAATTACTGTGTATAAAATTTGACTGGAGCTGCATAATTTGATAATGTACTTCATGGAAACACAATGAGATCGGTCTAGTATTTAGATAGTCGAGAGCAGGAAAGAGAGTAGGCAAGTAGCTATTAACTCTTGGGAATGAACATTTGAAGGTGATCAGAGAGCTCAATCAAGTGGTGCTGCTGGCTGCTGTTGGCGGCTGCACTATAACACGATTGGTTCAGGGAGGAGTGTTGAAAAATAAGGATGCTTTCAGTCCAAGGGCCTGCTTTACTAAGCACTGGTACAGTAGGGTGCGACTGTAGAGAGGCTCTTGTTCTCTAGCTACAGTGGTGGTACAGTGGTGGTACAATGGTGGTACAATGTGGTTCTCTGGACATGGAATGGCAGTTTGTTCTTATGGTATGACAGTTGGAATGCTGCTAGCCAAGATAAATGATGGAGAGCTTCCTAACTGATCCCAGTCAGGATTAATCAAAAAACACTTACCCAGCCCAGTCCTGTTACCACAACATACTGCTGGGCTGTTTATGACTATAGAGAGGATGCCTTTTGTGTGGTGCTGGGTGATAGATAGTTATGTTAGTGGATCTTCTCTAGAATCTCCTCTACAACAGTGCCTCTCTTTCTCCCCCCTCACCCACTTTCAGTGATGTGATCATACATCACAGCCAAGAGAAAGAGGATCGCTGCTCACTGCTTACCCAAGTGATGAGGGTAATTACATTTGTCGGGGGATGGGGGGATGTTATTTAGCGCTGGTTTGGACTAAACTGATTAGATGCCATGTTGTTTACAGCTCTCACCCTCAGCTTGTAATTAGCTTTTTGTCAATGTCCCATTGTTTACACAAACAGGGTCTGACAGTGTTATACCTCACAGTTCTGTATCAGACCAGCCAGGACCAGGGGTGCTGTTAGTTATTCTCCCAGTAAGCCGGTATTACGGAGCTAATTGAGCAGAAGCTCCTCCTCTGCACTGTGGGGTGTAGAGCCTAACTGCTTTTCGGACATCAGGTGTTAGATGGGCCTCTCTTGCTGTGTGTGTCTTTCAGGTTTCACCACACCCCAGTGGACCGTAAAAAATTGTGATATCATATTACCGGTCCAGTCAAGGGCGGACACTACACTTGTTTTTAGTACACTCACTATTAGCTACATGCCATGGCTCAATATACAGTACATGCAAATATGTTCATCTGGCCTCTCCCTACTTAGGATGAGTCTTCACTCAGTATCTTTTACTTGACATAATGTATTATTAGTCTGGTTTATTCATGCGTGTGGTTCTGCCCTGCAGTGTGAGTAAAGCTTTCCTAGTGTTAACTAGTTTCTTGATGTGTGTGTTGTGTTTCTCTATGGCAGGCAGTGAGTATAGGTTAGCCGTTATTAAAGATAGATGTCAGAATATAAAACAGATGAATCTAAACGAGAGAGGATGGTCTGGAAGGAATGTTGAATGTATTAATAATAAGATTGACTGTATTAATAATGAGTTGAGTTCTGGGCCTTTTTGTCTGTAGTACTTTTAAGCAGATGGGACACTTGGTTGTTTTCTGATGAAAAGCTGTTTAGCATTTTGCTTGTTGTCTGGCTTCCATACTCCTTTCCATTAATCACAAAGTCGTCGTCCATTATCAATCATCTCTCCTTCATGTCTCTTGTTTCTCCTTAACATTAGGAAACCCATAAAGCATGCTTTATTACAATACCTGAATGGCAGAATTCAGAGAAAATCAATCCTCTATAAGTAAAATGTATTTCAGAGGTAGACAACACTTTTTGAATCACGTTTGATTATCTTTTGAGGTGCTGAATTGCGTGTTAAATGTTATGTTGATCATATAGCTTTATATTCAATTCATCTTGATTCATAGTCATGGAAACAATTCTTAGTAATTCGATTTTGAAGATGATATATGGAGGAATGTTTCTATGATGTGTCTTTCTCCCAGCATCCTCCATGCTAGCTAACTGCAATGTAGTGTCTATTATTTACACGTGTACTCAGCGGGCTAAACGAGTTGGAATGACATCATTACAACACGTCTAGCCCGACTGGTCTAGGCTATTTCTAGTTTGATGCTACTGAGGAGGGTAAAAGTTGATGAGTCTGGTTGTTTTAGAGTTTTAGAGCTAGCCCATTGCATTGGACTGCAGCAGGTAAACGTTCTGTATATGGGCGGGGCAGTGTTGTTCAGTTGCATGCTCGTGCAGTGTTGTTTGTCCCAGCTGTGAGGCACTAAATAAGGATTCCTGCCTAAGGATTGCTTTGCTTCTTTTGTTCTATTCTGTCTCTGTCCTCTACAGGCCTCTTGGACTCGGCCCGAGCAACACAAGGTATAGCTTCTATAGAGTACCCGATACCCAATACCCATCACTATCTACCATATACCATGCCCATGCACCCTCTTTTACCATATTGATTTTCTGCTTTACAGTTCTCTTCAACACTGTTTTCTATTGTTGCCGTAGTCATGGGAACTGATGGAGAAACTCTTATCAGCCCTTTTTCGTTTTGTTAGAGTGGCTTCGCTCTGAAAACCATCAGCCTGAAAAATGATCCTTGAAACCTGAATGTTATTTTTCTTAGCTCATCCATTTTGTAGCCAGATGTCAGACGACTGGTGAAGGATATTTGTTCCTATTCTTTCCAGGGAATAAGGTCTAGGGAACACCAATGATCGAGCTAAGCTAAAATTGCTTGATGTTTCCAATAGGCAACATCACCCTGCATTATTAATAAACTCTCTGTTGTTGAAAACCATAGTTATGAAACTTTAATGAATCTATGTTCTCATGTTCCGTGTAGCTCAGATGGTAGAGCATGGCGCTTGCATCACCAGGGTTGTGGGTTCGATTCCCACGGGGGACCAGTACGAAAAAAAAGTATGAACATAACTAACTGTAAGTCGGGCTGGATAAGAACGTCTGCTAAATGACTAAAATGTAATGTTGCAAATGAACAAAAATCGATGTTCTTCCTCTGGTCACAGAATGATATTGTGTACCGTGGTCTGGTCTGCCATGTAGTTGTCCAGTCTTTGGCCATGATGATGATGAGTTGTAGTTGACCCTCTTTAACCTCATAATACAACCCAAAATTGGAATGTTCTATCTACTCCAAGATCTTATTAATGTTCCTGGCACTTGGACTAAATTGCTTCATCAAGAACCAAAATAGGACCTGCCTGTACATAAGGGGTGGCATATGTGAGTGCAGTACAAGACTGGTGGGACACAGTCACACTCTCTGGCCACCCTGTCAGTGTTTGGAGAAGGTGGGGAGGTGGAGGAGCCAGATAGGGGTGGAATAAAATGGGGACTGACTGCCTTGCCTGTGTTATGTAAGCGTTTCCTCAGGCATACATAATGCCCCAGACATACTGCTTCTGTTGAGTTTGAATACAGAACTAATGAGTGCTATTCTTCTCTTAGTTAGTTTCCCAAATGGCACCCTATTCCCTATATAGTAGACTACTTTTGACCAGGGCCTATAGGGCTCTGGTCAAAAGTAGTTCACTATGTAAGGAATTGAGCGGCATTTGAGCCACACCCTTAGTTAGTTTGTCCCCCAGACTGGTCCCTACTGTAGCTAATTGAACATTACAGAGGCATTGATGAGATGCACATATAATGTGTGGGGGTCGAACTTCAAAGCCATGCAAAATAAAATGCAGAGGTCGCCAGGAGTTCAGCTCTTCTACGACACCTAACATGAGTTAACAGTGGTTTGGACTGGCGTGAGCGTTCCAGACCCAGACTGTTCAGTGTCAGCAACAACAAGAGTAGCCGACCCCGACGCTAAAGGTTACGTACATGGCTGTTTATTTAGACCTTGTGTATCTGGCGTTAATGAAGTCAGGCAGTGTATCTCGAGACAAACATCAATCCAATTAGCTATTAGCAGAGTTTCTGCTATAGTTTTAATTGGCAAGTAATTGAATGTTCTTGTCCTCTTTCCCATGTCACATGCTTTGGTTCAAGTTCTGAAGCTGGAGTCTTAACCACCGTTGAATTTAGTCAGCATGGTGTTGCTTTAGTTTAGAATTACAGAGACAATTCACAGTTTGCACTGCACTGACTAGATAGCGAGTTAATTCTGCAGAATAGAACCACCTCAATGAGTTGATATACTGTATATTCATTCCATAGATCAACCTGGGGTCTAGAATGCCTGCCCTATAATATTTATACAGTAGATGTATGAACTGTACATCAGACAGTATGTTGCTGTTGGGAAAGTACACAAATAATTAAATACTTAGTATGTATTATTAATGTGTAGTTGAATTTCACACGATAAAGTGAACCACTCACCAGGCTGTGTGTAAAAGTGCAAGCTAGGTATGTTATCCTGTCCACACAGGAAGCACTACTATTCACTATTATCATTTAACAGGCTGCTCTAACTGATTTTAGCCACCTCACTCTATAGCCATTGTGTGAAAAGCTCTTGATGGCTCCATGATTTCCTGCCCTATAGAGTCTGGATGGGAACGTCATAGTGAGGAGTGATGCTCGTGTGTCCTCCCTCACGCTGAAGTACGCCAAGTTTACCGACGCTGGCCAGTACCTCTGCTCTGCACGCAACGCCATCGGAGTGGATTCTCAACCCGCCTACCTGGAAGTCCGCTGTAAGAACTCTACATGTCACAACGCTGTGTCTGAAATGGCATCCTATTCCCTATACAGTGCACTACTTTTAACCAGAGCCCTACACCCTATAGTTCACTACTTTTGCCAGGGCCCATAGGGTCCCAAAAGCAGTACACTACATTGGGAATAACGACGTAAAAACTGTCTCTAGTGCTCACAGTCTTAGTCAGGCCTGGCATACTGCCTGCAGCTTCCAACGTTTGTGCCAAAACCCACTCTTTTAAATATTTAAGACAAAAGACAGAAATGTCTTATTTACATTGCTGGTTCATTCCTCCCTAGATGCCCCTAAGATCCAGGGCTCAGTGACAGTGTATACCTGGGAGGGAAATGCAGCTAACATCACCTGTGAGGTCCTGGCCCACCCCAGTGAAGTGTCCATGCTGTGGCTGAGGGACGGGTTTCAGCTTCCCAATGCTAACGTCACCAAAGCCAAGGTTTTCCAGAGCCCCACAGCCAGCTACCTGGAGGTAGAGACCCACATATACACACACCTGCATACACGTCGGCATGCTGTGCACACACACGCAGAGATGCATGAGCACACACTCATGCATGAGCGCACAGACACACATGAATATACACACACACACACACACACACACACTAAATTAAGAACACTCTACATGTCATAAAGATTTAATGTGTGTGAGCTAGCATTTGCAGGGTTCTCCCCCAGTTCCATTGTAGGGAGACTGAGTGTGTTTTCCATTATTCAGTAGAGAGAAGCACAGAGAGCGAGGAATACAAATAGGCATCTCTAATGGACAAACAACAGTGGAACAAACTGACTCAAGCATCTTGTGTTTGTAATGCTTTGCTGCTCGATTCTCTCCGCTGTCCCAGGTCACCCCAGAGTCTGAAAATGACTTTGGGAGCTACAACTGTACTGCTTCTAATGAGATGGGAACCGAATCCAAGGAGTTCCTCCTCATTCAGGCTGGTCAGTCATAATCACAATCTGTAGCTAATTATCCAAAGTCATCATGCTTCTATATTGTGAATCTAATATTGAATGTTGGCATTGAATGACATATATAGTTCTTAAATGAGTAGCTTTATGTGTGGCTCCTCTTCTCTCTAGATGTCCCGTCAGCCCCGTCCCTCGGGGAGGTGGAGCCGTTCTCCAGCTCAGCCAGGGTGGAGTTCCAGGAGCCTGACGCCACCGGGGGTGTACCCGTCCTCAGGTACCGGGCCGAGTGGAAGACTGTGGGCAGGGGCAGCTGGGTGCAGAGGGTCTATGAGGTCCAAGGAGGTGAGTACAGGGGTGGGGCGGGGGGGCTACAAGGGTAAAGAGAGAGAGAGTATGTGAGGGGATAACAAAAGGAAATGTGCTTTTCTACTTTCTGTATATTTTTCTCAATCACTTTTTTTTATGAAACATCCATCCAATATTATAATTCAGCTGGTTTGATTTACCCTCATGAGAAAAAAAGAAAAAATTGCATCCTTGTTACTTGTCGAACGAGTATTTCTGTCTGAGTAAAGAGTCTGTTGTGGATGTGTCAGTAATAGTACTTCTCAATTGTACCCTCAGGAGCTCTGAGTGACGTAACCATCACAGGCCTGAAGCCTGAGACCAGCTATTTGGTGAAGATGTCAGCCATCAACGGCAAGGGAGAGGGTGAAACTTGCCCCGCTGTGGTCTTCAAGACAGAGCCTGTCCGTAAGTTACACACACACACACACACACACACACACACACACACACACACACACACACACACACACACACACACACACTCACACACTTCACACGTCCCTTCTCACTTCCACAACAGCACCACAACCACCACTTTTACCTCACGTTGCCACCACCATTGCACCTCCCCATTAGAATGAGTCAATACATGCAACCCTGTTTGTACCATCTGTTTGTCAGCTATCAGCATAGACATATTGGTCAGCACTTGCTTAGAACCTTTAGATCAGACATATTTGCCATGCTTGAAAGTCTATGAAAAGGCTGCACAATTGGCTTGAATTCTCACTGCTAGGATGATGACGACCCTTGGTTTTACTCTCTCCCTCTCTCTCCCACTCTCTCTGTCCTTACCCTTGATCGCCCCCTGCTGGTTGCAAATGTGACTGGAAGTGGAATGTCTGCCCGTTACCAACTCAGGAATATTATTCCATGCCCTGCATGTGTAGAGTTGAACTGATAGTTTGGTATCCAAGGACATTCTGATTATTATTTGCTATGTTTGATGCTGCTATCACAAAGCCTCGATAGTTGCATTTATTTAGTTTCACTCGTGTTTCATGCTCTTGCTGTGTAGCTTTTTGTTTATACACTTTTCTCGTCTTTTCTTTCTGTTGGACCGCTCAGGTTATTCTTACGCAAGTAAGTGCCTCATTCTTACGCAAGTAAGTGCCTCACATACACACTCACTCGGAGTATTGGTTTGAACTTTGGACTTGTTTACAAAACAGTCGCGCTCCAGTTCTAAAACGGTGCGTTCTATTTATACCGTCCTTGGCTTTATGGTCTCCCTGCCTTCTGCATCTTTTCCATTGAGATTTGGCTGCCATTAAATATGTCCTCATGTTTCGTTTCCTTTCTGTTCTCTGATCAATCCAACTGAAATAGTTGAATGCTTTTCGTCTGCAGGGATATTATATTGCAGAAAGCTGATTTGTACAGGCGTACACTAGCTATGTGTGAAGCCTTTGTTTCTGCCTGATATCTCTTATTTTATATAATTTCTTAGATGGCATTTTTCATTTTTTCACTGAAGACTCAGGTTTGTTTCGGATTAGACCTTTAGACCATAGTTATTCTGAGTAGTTAGCGTGTGACACTGTTATACCAAGACAATTAGCCTAGAACCCCCCCCCCTCCCCCATTATCTGCTGCTCTGCTTACTGTACAGCGCCTACAGTACGAAGCTATGGTAATTCACTGATACAACTGTTAACTCTCCCCAAATATTCTTGTGTTATCATGTCATGTGTAGGTTGTACATGTACTACATTTTCCATCAGTATTGGCAATACTAAGTAGTATTAGGAATATGTCTGTATTTATGTCCCCTTTTTCAATGCTGCTGTTTTCTGTTAGTATTTCCAATATGTACAGTCATGTGAAAAAGTAAGTACACCCCTTATTTTTACATATTTGGACAAAGCTTTTACATATTTGAGCTAAATTCCGATTGAAAATGCACTTAAAATAAACAAAAATGAATTTTCCTTATGCGGAAAACTTTAGTACACCCCTACATTTACCATCACATAAAATGGCTAAAATTAGAATCAGGTGTACCAAAACAGGTGCGAATGATTAGAAAATCATTAGAGCCTTCCATAAAGATTAGAAACTTGGTTTGGTTTGGTTTGGTCTTAACCATATGGGTGTGTGGTAACACATCATGCCAAGATCAAAATACCTATCCGAGGCCCTTAAAATAAAGATTATTGATGCCCATGAGTCTGGGAGGGGTTACAAATCCATTTACAAGCAATTCGAAGTACATCATTCCACTGTCCGATGGCTCATCTACAAATTGAGAAAATTCCAGACCACCTGCAATCTACCTAGGACCACACTCTAAATTCAGCCCACTAAATTCAGTCCACCAAATTCAGCCCACCAAATTCAGTCCAAGAGCTGACCGGAAGATACTCATAGACGTCTCTAAGAACCCCAGGGTAACATCAAGGGATCTACAGGCCTCTCTTGCCACAATCAATGTCGAAGTACATGAGTCAACTGTCAGAAAGAGACAAACGTGGCCTACATGGGAGGTCAGGAAGGAAGAAGCCTCTGCTCTCAAAAAATAATATCAAGACACGACTGACGTTTGCCAGACAACACCTAGGTAAAGACCAAAACTACTGGAACAATGTGCTCTGGACAGTCTGTCAAAAAGCTGAAGCTGAACCGAACATGGATCTTGCAACAGGACAATGATCCAAAACACACAAGCAAAGCTACAACAGAATGGCTCAAAAATAAGAAATGGAGGGTTATGGAATGACGAGTCAAAGCCTAGATCTTAATTCTGTCTAAATGCTGTGGGGGGACTTCAAGCGGGCCGTGCATGCAAGAAAGCCTGCGAACATGGCACAGTTGAAGCAGTACTGTAAAGAAGAGTGGGCAAAAATTCCTCCCTGTCGATGTAAGAGACTGATGGACAGTTACAAGAAACACAAGCTATTGAAAATAGGGGTGTACTTATTTTTTCCGCACTATGGAATTGTATTTCTGTAGATTTTTGATGAATAAATGATTGCAAAGTATAATCAGTGTCATTTGTTAAATTAGGTTACCTTTATCTGTCAATAGTGTTGAAGTGAAGATTACATATCCATCTGTCCAAATATGTAAAAAAAATATTAAAAAAAATAGACAACTTTCCAGGGGGTGTACTTACTTTTTCACATGACTGTATGTCTTTGTTGGAAATATTGCAGCGTTTCCTCTGTTGTCAATCATTTTGTCTTGCAGGAGAAGGATGCTTTGGGATGTAGCCGTTTCAATTTATTACCATATTTTGAAAGTCATTTTCGTTGAAATGACTGTAAATCTAGAACATAAGCTGCAGTAGAAGAAGTCATACTTTCTCTCAGAGGAAAACCTGTCATTTGTCCCTGCTTGTGTATTCAGTGTTGTCAAAAGTTCACTGTTGTTTTGTGTTACTCCTCAGTTTTGTTTTGTTTAATTTTGTCTTCAAGTCTTATAACTGTGTTTTTCCTGTCCATGTTTACATTGTCTATTTTTATATCTTTCATGTTCCCACTTTCCTTTCAACCAATCACATGCGTGCGTTTAATGTGACTGTCATCATGCGGCTTGCATGGTGCTGATGATGTCGTCCACTCCACAGAAGGTAACTTTTCGTTCCCAATTTTCATCAGAAGAATCTTAATTTTAATGGAGAGTCATTCATAACATAAATATTACATTTACCAATTCAAACATTTCCCATTCATTTCCATTTATTTTCCATCTTGTTAACTCATCATGTAGCCAGTCACCTTCTCTGGACTCATTGGAGCTCGCTGGAACTGTCACAGTTCTTTGGCAAGGAAGCGTTCCTTACTCCTCTCAGTACTCTGAATGATGTTCCCTGTCTGATCTGATAATACTTTGGATTTATCCCAACAATTTCACAGATTTATCGCATTGTAAAAACTTTTTTGTACTAACCCTCATGTGTCCCTCTCAAATAGTTTACAGTGCACAAACACCACCCCTAGTGGCTGGGTCCTATCCAATCATGTGTCATTGCTGTTTAACTACTATTCATTTTAACACTCCACAGTAGTCGCACAGCTTGTTCATGACCGCTTTTAGTTGGAGAGGCAGAGAAGTGCCTCTAGCAAAACAGTATGGCAGAAGGGTGCCATCTGGAGAACACCAGGACAGAATATTAATAGAGCTTTCTTCACACCTTTGAAACAGGTTTAGGAGAAACCAGTTAAAGGTTTCACAGCAGCTGCTGACCAGCCGTAGCACAGTCTACATCTTCTGAATGACCACTTCAGCTCACTAACTAACCTTGATATCACTGATATGTCTGTTTAGGGGAACCTGAACCGCCTAAGCTGGAGGGAACACTCCAAACCAAAGGCAACTCCCTCAAAGTCAACTGGCTCAAGCAGGACGATGGAGGCTCACCCATCACACACTACCTAGTCCGCTATAAACCAGTGAGTACTCACACTACCTAGTCCGCTATAAACCAGTGAGTACTCACACTACCTAGTCCGCTAAACCAGTGAGTACTCACACTACCTAGTCCGCTAAACCAGTGAGTACTGCTACTACCTAGTCCGCTATAAATCAGTGAGTACTCACAATACCTAGTCCGCTATAAACCAGTGAGTACTCACAATACCTAGTCCACTATAAACCAGTGAGTTTGGGGCACTGTACAAAGCACCATAGACAGTTGTAGACAATGTGCATTCTAATGTACCCATGCCCTTTCAAGAAATACATTCCTTAAAGAGACTGTCAGGTATTGTATTGTATCATTAAGTTGACCCTGGTCTATTTTGTGTGTCCTTTAGAAGCGTCAGGCCGACTGGAAGCCAGAGATCCGGCTGCCCAGTGGCAGTGAGTATGTGGTCCTGAGCGGACTGGAGTGGAACACGGAGTATGATGTGTTTGTGGTGGCAGAGAACCAGCAGGGGAAGTCCCAACCTGGAACCCTGACCTTCAGAACCTCTCCAGAACCCGCTGCCATCCCAGGTACCCCCACCGTGCACAGGGCACTCACACAGGCACTGCCACACAGCTGAGACAGCAAACTCAAACGTGTCCCAAAACAGGAGCCTTTACGGTTCTCACAACCACATAAATCTGACAGTACACTTAATAAGAATTAGACGTCTAGATGTTTTCAGAAGGCAAAATTAAGAAAATAGAAGAACAAGCCAGCTGTTGGTCAAAGCTGTTCGTGGGGGTTCAGCAGAAAATGTTAAACCTTTCTAACTAGAGGGTATTATTGTCTGCGAGGAACACCCAAACGAACACTGTCCAGAGTTTGTTTTTTACCGTTTATTTTTCGTAGTGATGGCATACATTGCACAATTTGTTTCCAATTACACACACCGAAGCTGTGTGTGACACTCTGTATGAGTTTGCCTTCTCAGTGTTACAACAGGCTGCCTCCGCTACGGACAAGGCTATCCTACTACAGTGGTGGGTACAGTATGTAGATGGATGGTCTGTCCTACTACAGTGGTGGGTACAGTATGTAGATGGATGGTCTATCCTACTACAGTGATGGGTACAGTATGTAGATGGATAGTCTATCCTACTACAGTGATGGGTACAGTATGTAGATGGATGGTCTGTCCTACTACAGTGATGGGTACAATATGTAGATGGATGGTCTATCCTACTACAGTGATGGGTACAGTATGTAGATGGATGGTCTATCCTACTACAGTGATGGGTACAGTATGTAGATGGATGGTCTATCCTACTACAGTGATGGGTACAGTATGTAGATGGATGGTCTATCCTACCTCAGTGATGGGTACAGTATGTAGATGGATGGTCTATCCTACTACAGTGATGGGTACAGTATGTAGATGGATGGTCTATCCTACTACAGTGATGGGTACAGTATGTAGATGGATGGTCTATCCTACTACAGTGATGGGTACAGTATGTAGATGGATGGTCTATCCTACTACAGTGATGGGTACAGTATGTAGATGGATGGTCTGTCCTACTACAGTGATGGGTACAGTATGTAGATGGATGGTCTTTGTCCGTGTGTGTGGATGCAGCCTGTTTCTACATAGTTTGGCCTTAACTGATGCGGCAGCATTCCTGTAACATAGCCGGTCTTAGCTAGCTGAAACTGACTGCTTTTACTGACACTAACAGACACCTGTGTTGCAACACTACAAACCCCTAGCAGGCCTCAGGTGATGCAGAGTGCTTTACTGAAACATAGCAGGACTTATCCCTCCTTCTCACTTCCCCTGTTTCTTCTGTCCTTTCTAACTCACCTCCCCGACAAACATGCGTCCTATTCACTACCGTTCAACCCCCACTTTCCTTACTCATGGTTTGTGCTTTTGGTTTAACTTGCTTTAAAGCTAGACTCCTTTGTTGCTACATAAATGTTTTGACTTATAAATTAATGCTATATACCTATTGATTCTTGAAGAATATAACTTACAAATGCCTCATGAGCTTAGTTCAACAGTCGTACCCCACCAGAACCCAAAATATACACTTTACTTTACAACGTAAATGTTAACAAACACTGTATACCCTTAAAACATGGTTAAAACGCTAATTTTCATAAAATGGATGGTCAGTCCTTGCATCCATAGCACTGTCTATGAATTTGAGAGTTATTATTTGAGAGGCCCGTCCCTCAGCTTTTTACCAAAACAGAGGCGGGGTAACGGCATTGTTATTGTTTGCGGATTCTAGCTTTAACTCCTTGTCCGTCTAAAACTACTTCTTTAACTTTTACTTTGTTCTCTATTCAGTTTTGTTTTCAAACTTGACATATTTTCTCTTCTCTCTCCTCTCCTCCCTCTCTTCCCATTTTCCCACCCTTCTGTCCATTTCCACTCTGTTTCCCTCTCTTTATTCCCAACCCCCCCTCTCTCTTCCCTTTCTGTTTATCCCTCTCCCTACGTCTCTGCACTCTTGCCTGGTTTTGGACACTGCTGGACTTCACGACATGAACACTTATTACGTATTACTCTTTTCTGAATATGTGTCTCATCTTTCGCTTTGAGCAGTGACCCAGGGCTGTTTGTCTGTGACGTACACTCGGATCTCACTCCTCCTGTCCATAGTAGCTGTGTTGCTGCTCTCATAGCTAGTTACAGTGGGGAGAACAAGTATTTGATACACTGCCGATTTTGCAGGTTTTCACACTTACAAAGCATGTAGAAGTCTGTAATTTTTATCATAGGTACTCTTCAACTGTGAGTGACGGAATCTAAAACAAAAATCCAGAAAATCACATTGTATGATTTTTAAGTAATTAATTTGCATTTTATTGCATGACATAAGTATTTGATACATCAGAAAAGCAGAACTTAATATTTGGTACAGAAACCTTTGTTTGCAATTACAGAGATCATACGTTTCCCATCTTCAATGCTCTTACTGAGGGAAGGAGGTTGTTGGCCAAGATCTTGCGATACATGGCCCCATCCATCCTCCCCTCAATACGGGGCAGTCGTTCTGTCCCCTTTGCAGAAAAGCATCCCCAAAGAATGATGTTTCCACCTCCATGCTTCACGGTTGGGATGGTGTTCTTGGGGTTGTACTCATCCTTCTTCTTCCTCCAAACACAGCGAGTGGAGTTTAGACCAAAAAGCTCTATTTTTGTCTCATCAGACCACATTACCTTCTCCCATTCCTCCTCTGGATCATCCAGATGGTCATTGGCAAACTTCAGACGGGCCTGGACATGCGCTGGCTTGAGCAGGGGGACCTTGCGTGCGCTGCAGGATTTTAATCCATGACAGCGTAGTGTGTTACTAATGGTTTTCTTTGAGACTGTGGTCCCAGCTCTCTTCAGGTCATTGAACAGGTCCTGCCGTGTAGTTCTGGGCTGATCCTTCACCTTCCTCATGATCATTGATGCCCCACGAGGTGAGATCTTGTATGGTGCCCCAGACCGAGGGAGATTGACCGTCATCTTGAACTTCTTCCATTTTCGAATAATTGCGCCAACAGTTGTTGCCTTCTCACCAAGCTGCTTGCCTATTGTCCTGTAGCCCATCCCAGCCTTGTGCAGGTCTACAATTTTATCCCTGATGTCCTTACACAGCTCTCTGGTCTTGGCCATTGTGGAGAGGTTGGAGTCTGTTTAATTGAGTGTGTGGACAGGTGTCTTTTATACAGGTAACGAGTTCAAACAGGTGCAGTTAATACAGGTAATGAGTGGAGAACAGGAGGGCTTCTTAAAGAAAAAATAACAGGTCTGTGAGAGCCGGAATTCTTACTGGTTGGTAGGTGATCAAATACTTATGTTATGCAATAAAATGCAAATTAATTATTTAAAAATCATACAATGGGATTTTCTGGATTTTTGATTCCGTCTCTCATAGTTGAAGTGTACCTATGATAAAAAATTACAGACCTCTACATGCTTTGTAAGTAGGAAAACCTGCAAAATCGGCAGTGTATCAAATACTTGTTCTCCCCACTGTATATGGGGCGACGCCCCATATATCCTCACACACACATAGAGGATAGAAAGCTAGCCTTTCTCTGCTCTGGCTGGCTGTCTCTCTGGATGGATGCCTAGACATACACTTGTCGCTCAGTGGGTGGGGGAGAAGCTACAGAACAGACCACCTGATTGACTGAACTGAACCAAAGGCAGTGGTATCAGCTTAGCCTGTTTCCAGATCTGTTCGTGCTGTTTTGCCAATTCCTATGGTTGTTGACAACAACCATAGATAGGAGTTGGCTATACAGCACCAACATATATGGGACTAGGCTAGTATCAGTTGTCTCCTACAGCTCAATACTGTCACCACTCCACTCAATAGCATAGCACAGCTAGTAGCAGCACTCAGCACTAGAGAACTGAATGGAGCTCCAGTTTACATTAATGAACACTACTGTATTGAATGAGTGGTAATGTTATTATGAATTATGAATACTGTGGTAGAGTACTGAGTGAATGGTGGTGAATACCAGACAGTTTACATAAAGGATGTATATAATTTTTCCACTTACTGTATTGTATGTACTGTAAAGATTTGTAATAACATACATTTTTACATGGACACAAATACAGACATTTAATTAACAAAGTACCAAATTATAATATGCTAATATTAATATTGTTGTATTATGACACACTGTGTACATACATATACTGTAATTGGTATGGATGCAGTTAGGATCTGCGGCAGTCAATTGTGTGTTATTGATTGAACTACAAATGTAATTGAAAACTAGCAATTAAAAAAATATATATAATTAAGTTGTGATTATTTTGTTCCACAACTGCATTACAAATAGACCCTAAAGTCATTAGTGAATTGTTAATACTCTTTTTTTGTAAGTGAATCAGAAGTCCCGAGGAGCTGACGTTCAGGGTGCTCTCTTTAGAATGGAAACTGGACAGATACCGCTAGTGATCACGTATTGTGTGGGGTGGTCACTAGCTAGCCACACGTAAATGGTTGTTTACAAAATATCTCTTGAAGCACATATTATGCATTTTCTTCAGGTGTTTTTGGTTATGACTAATATCAAATAAAGTTGATTTAATACATTGTAATGGGTTTTCATTTATTAGAGGGCAGGGGATTTAGATAGATGCCTTTACTGTTCCAAAGACAAGGTACAAGTCACATGTGATGTCTGTTTGAGCCTTGTCAAGGAGACATTGATCTCCCAATTTGAGCACATCAAGGTACCAGTATGCCGTTAACATCTACCAAACATCTGATTAGAAGCTGTGATCTCTTCTAACAATGTCAATGTGCACGACAGGTGAGTTGTCTGTGTATCGTGGAACCATTGTGTAGAAAACGGAGATGGTTTCATATTCTAACAGGATGTCCGCGTGCATTTCTGCTGTCTAACTGTGGTGCCATGTGTTCCTAGTGAGTCACGCTGTGTCTGTACCGCAGATATAGACGGTGAGTCTGCCCTCTCCACGGGCATCATGGCAGGGATCCTCATCCTGGCCTTCGTCCTGCTGCTCCTGGCTGTGGACGTCACCTGCTATTTCACCAACAAGTGTGGCCTCGTCATGTGTCTGTGTGGCAATCCAGGCAGCAGAGCCAAGGGGCACCTAGAACAGGGCAAGGCTGCGTTCATGTGAGTGTCTACCGTCTCAATATGTGCGTCTCAAATGGCTCTCTATATAGTGTACTTCTTTGGACCAGGGCCCATAGGTGCCATTTGGGACGCAGACATAGACTGAAAAAGGATTCTCTTTATACTTCTTTATACTTCAATCAGATTTCACAGTTTTAATTCGCTAAGCTTTGGATATGTGATGACCTTCGTCTGAGATTTGTTCACTGTCTATCGTCTCTTATTCAGGCATTATCTCATCCTCATTATGCAGTAGTTCTGTGTTACTGACATCCTGGAGTCTATAATAATCCCAGAATCCTCTTTGTGTCCACAGAAAGGACGAGTCCAAAGAACCGATAGTGGAGGTGAGGACAGAGGATGAGTGCACAGCCAATCACAACGCAGGAGGACCCACGGAACCCAATGAGACCACACCCCTTACAGAGCCTGAGTGAGTGTAGCACATACACACACACATACACACACACACACACACACACACACACACACACATGTAGTTGCACTTAAGCACAGTACATTTCTCTAGTAAGAATCACAATATTCCTGCACAATTTTGAGTACATGGTAATTAATGGAATGTTTATGACTTTTTGAGCATAGGCAGTTGGTTTATACGTATGTCTGTGATTCCTATAAGCTGAGTGCACTGTTGTGTGTTCATGTGTTTATGCTTTTTGTTGAAATTTCTCTATAGTCACATTCACACTGCACTTAGCCCAGGGTTAACAAATGCTTGTGTGAAAGTAGGGTTAGCTAACCCTAAACTAGTTTTAACCCAGGATTAAGGATAGCCCTGGTCTAACAACATGCAGTGTGAAAAATCCTTGTGTGTGCTGTAGTTTCTTGTGTGGTTGTTTTGGGGAGGGGGAGGGGGGGTATTTTTTTGCTGCCACAATCGTTTTTTTCTCAGGAGGATTTTCTCAGGAAATTTCTCACGAGATTTAGCTTTTCGATATCAAGGTTGAATCGCTACCAGTCAAAGATGTGGATAGATCCAATGTGCTTTTGCCCTGTGTATGGTGAACTTGATGAAACCTGTCTAAAAACGGAGACATTGAACAACTGGAGTCACATGAGATGAGTTGCTGGTACTATTCAACCTTTCAGGAGGTTGTGTGTAGTGATGTGGTTTTCTTTATAAACACCTCTGTGTTTTCAGTTAATTAGACCCTACGTTTTCTCCATGTTAGTCTGTGCATGGGCAGTGTCCTTTGTTATTTGATGTGCGTCGCTGCATGGAACCCCCTTGTGTGTCCTTTCTCTCTAGTTGACGTTGGCTGCTCTGTGTGTGTGATAGGTAACCTCCTGCCTGCTCCTCAACTGCACCCCTCCTCCCCAGTCCCCACGTGGTGTCCCAGTCACCTCAGTGTCTAGTGTGTGTGTCTCTGTTCTCTCCCTGCTCTCTCTCCCAGGCTGGCCGCTCACACTGCGGCCCTGGCTCTGGACACCCTCTCGTCTGTAGCCACCGGCTCTGACACAGCCAACACAACCTATGACCCCGCCCAGGACAGCCCCTCTAGCGAGAGCACCGCCCTCACCTGTAGCCTGTCTGCCCTCGCCTCTGACCCCCTGCCTGCCCCCGCCCCGGCACCCACCCCAGAGTCCAACACAGCCCCCCCAACCCCACTCATCTCGACTTCTGACATCACAGCTAGAGTAGCCCCCCTGTTAGACCTTCTGAGAGACAGCTCTCCTAAAGCAGAGAACAAAATGTCTGCCACTGCTGTTAGTGCCACAGATAGCCCTAAATCTCCTAGAAAGTCCGCTATTCCAATACCACCTAGACGTCGAAACTCTAACAGACCTGCTCCTTCTCCTCCCACTCCCAAGAGCTCCACACCTACCCACTCCACCCCATCTCCTTCCGTGGTCCCCAGGAAATCTGCCCCAGACAGTCCCTCTCTTGCCCCCTCCACTGCCTCTCCTACCCCAAACACCAGGAAAGCTGCTCCTATTGCCCCAGACAGCCCCTCTCCTGCTCCTACGGCGTTCACTTTCCCAGCCTCAGATACCTCCGCCTTTAAACCTGCAACTACTGCCACCAGCACTGCTAAACCTGTCCCTGTTACCTCCACTATCCTGGACTCTAGTACACCAGCCCCTGACTCTGACAAACCTGATCCTACTACCAAAGACACTTACACACCTGCCCGTAATATAGACCCCACTACCACAAGCACTCCCATATCTGTCCCTAGTGCTCCAACTACTGCATTCAATGCTGAGATAACTGCTGCTATCGTTCATGAGGACACAACCAAATCTGCCCCTGTTTTTACAGACATTCTCACTCCTACTCCTGCTCCCACAAGTGCCCCCACACCTGCCGCTAATGCTTCCACTGCCCCAAGCTTTGCCACACCTGCTGCCCCCATATTCCCTATCACACCTGCCTCCACTACCTACGACACCCCAACACCCACCCTGACCACCCACATGCTCACCACCACAGAGCCCCAAGCCCCAGAGATAGAGTTAGAGTTGGCCAATGGGTTAGAGACTGAGAGCCCCTCCCTGTCCCCAGCAGAGCCCACTAGGTTTCAGAGTAGCCCCACTCCCTCCCCTGCCCCTGTCCTTTCCTCCTCCCTGGCTAACGGAGACAGGTTTGGGGCAGACCTCCAGGCCTCAAGCCCCCCAGCTCTGGAGGAGTTAGACAGTCTGGCCAAGGCTGCTCCACTCAACAACGAGTATGGCTCCCTCTAGAGGTTTATATGTGTCAATGTTTTTGTGTACCCAGTCATGTACTTTTCTATTATCGCTCAGTCTCCACCTTGCCATTTGTCTTGTGAAGTAAAGTGAAATTGTACTTGTCAATTGTGGTAACAGTGGTGGTAATTGTTAATTAATGAGACCTGTGTAATGGTGACAGTCATTGCCATGGTAGTGTGTGTGTGTGTAGCATCATGTGGAGTAGTACAGTACTGTATAGTAGTATGGTTCTCCTTGCAGAGTGTGTTGTGGAGGTTGTGCAGTAGCAGTGTTGTAATGACAGTGCCGGGAATTAGTACTGCTCTTAGGCTGGGGATACAACGGTAGGGCAGACACTGCAACAGACAATCATTTGGTTATTATGTGGTCCTTAGCACTGCTCTATCACTTTGACTCAGAGGTGCTCTGTAAGTATATTGCTTGTGCTGGTATCAATTGTCTAACAATTACTACCTATGGCTATTGTCTAAAAAATATATCGGAAAAGTAGCGGTTAAGAGCGTTGGACCAGTAACCGAAAGGTCGCTGATTCAAATCCCCGAGCCGACTAGGTGGACAATCTGTTGATGTGCCTTTGAGCAACCCTAATTTATCCTGTAAGTCACTCTGGATAAGAGCATCTGCTAAATTGTAAATGTCCACTACAGTTCAAAAGTTTGGGGTCACTTAGAAATGTCAACAGTGAAGAGGCGACTCCGGGATGCTGGCCTTCTAGGCAGAGTTGCAAAGAAAAAGCCATATCTCAGACTGGCCAATAAAAAAAGATTAAGGGCAAAAGAACACAGACACTGGACAGAGGAAGATATGGCTTTTTCTTTGCAACTCTGCCTGTTGACGTTGAGGCTGGTATTTTGCAGGTACTATTTAATGAAGCAACTAGTTGAGGACTTGTGAGGCATCTGTTTCTCAAACTAGACACTCTAATGTACTTGTCCTCTTGCTCAGTTGTGCACCGGGGCCTCCCACTCCTCTTTCTATTCTGGTTAGAGACAGTTTGCTCTGTTCTGTGAAGGGAGTAGTACACAGCGTTGTACGAGATCTTCAGTTTCTTGGCAATTTCTCGCATAGAATAGCCTTCATTTCTCATAACAAGAATAGACTGACGAGTTTCAGAAGAAAGTTATTTGTTTCTGGACATTTTGAGCCTGTAATCAAACCCACAAATGCTGATGCTCCAGATTCTCAACTAGTCTAAAGACGGACAGTTTTATTGCTTTTTTAATCAGCACAACAGTTTTCAGCTGTGCTGACATAATTTAAAAAGGGTTTTTTAATTATCAATTAGCCTTTTAAAATGATAAACTTGGATTAGCTAACACAACTTGCCATTGGAACACAGGAGTGATGGTTGCTGTTTCCAGCTACAATAGTAATTTACAACATTAACAATGTCTACACTGTATTTCTGATCAATTTGATGTTATTTGAATGGACAGAAAATGTGCTTTTCTTTCAAAAACAAGGACATGTTTAAGTGACCCCAAACTTTTGAGCGGTAGTGTATATTTTTGGGATGTTTTTTTGTTTGAACGCAGAAGTTTTTTTTTTTTGTGTGAATGTTGTGGTTTTTCTATTACATTGCAGGTAGACTGTAATGAGTGTTCATTTCTAACATTCTCTCCATTGCAGGAAGATATCTGGAGATGAGAAAATTAAAGTGGAGGAGGCGGAGGTTAAGACAGCGCTGTCAGAGGTGACCACAGAACACAACGACGTCACACAGACAAACGCCAGCGACAGCAAAGCATGATTGGGCAGCCTCAGCCCATCCAAAATGGCGGAAGCAGCAACACTCGTTACAGGTGTTTTTATTTCCAGTGCCCTTACTGCATTTCCAGAACAACAACAACATGTGTTTGTGCAATAGAGTTCATTAGAGCACGATCTGATTGGGCAAAGATTTTTATTCTCACGTATGATTTGTTTTGCTACACCCATGGAACACTAAAGATCACAATTTGAGTGATTTCAAGTGGTATAGGAACCAAAATTAAAGTTTTTACAAGTACTCAGAGTTATAATTGTTTTCAGTGCATTTGCAGATAAACAATGGATTATTCAGGAAATAAACAGAGTGTACAAAACATTAGAAACACCTTCCTAATATTTTGTTGCGCCCCCTTTTGCCCTCAGAACAGCCTCTATTCGTCAGGGCATGGACTCTACAAGGTGTCGAAAGCGTTCCACAGGGATGCAGGCCTAAGTTGACTCTAATGCTTCCCGCAGTTGTGTCAAGTTGGCTGGGTGGTGGACCGTTCTTGATACACACAGGAAACTGTTGAGTGTGAAAAACCCAACAGCGTTGTAGTTCTTGACACACAAAATCCTTCTTTAACCCGTCTCCTCCCCTTCATCTACACTGATTGAAGTGGATTTATCAAGTGACATCAAACATGGATCATAGCTTTCACCTGGATTCACATGGTCAGTCTGTCATGGAAAGAGCATAATGTTTTGTACACTCAGTATATACAGTGGGGAGAACAAGTATTTGATACACTGCCGATTTTGCAGGTTTTCCCACTTACAAAGCATGTAGAAGTCTGTCAATTTTATCATAGGTACTCTTCAACTGTGAGTGACGGAATCTAAAACAAAAATCCAGAAAATCACATTGTATGATTTTTAAGTAATTAATTTGCATTTTATTGCATGACATAAGTATTTGATACATCAGAAAAGCAGAACGTAATATTTGGTACAGAAACCTTTGTTTGCAATTACAGAGATCATACGTTTCCTGTAGTTCTTGACCAGGTTTGCACACACTGCAGCAGGGATTTTGTCCCACTCCTCCATCCAGATCTTTCAGGTTTCGGGGCTGTCGCTGGGCAATACGGACTTTCAGCTCCCTCCAAAGATTTTCTATTGGGTTCAGGTCTGGAGACTGGCTAGGCCACTCCAGGACCTTGAGATTCTTCTTACGGAGCCACTCCTTAGTTGCCCTGGCTGTGTGTTTCGGGTCGTTGTCATGCTGGAAGACCCAGCCACGACCCATCTTCAATGCTCTTACTGAGGGAAGGAGGTTGTTGGCCAAGATCTCGCGATATACATGGCCCCATCCATCCTCCCCTCAATACGGTGCAGTCGTCCTGTCCCCTTTGCAGAAAAGCATGATGTCCTTACACAGCTCTCTGGTCTTGGCCATTGTGGAGAGGTTGGAGTCTGTTTGATAGAGTGTGTGGACAGGTGTCTTTTATACAGGTAACGAGTTCAAACAGGTGCAGTTAATACAGGTAATGAGTGGAGAACAGGAGGGCTTCTTAAAAAAAAAAAAACAGGTCTGTGAGAGACGGATTTCTTACTGGTTGGTAGGTGATCAAATACTTATGTCATGCAATAAAATGCAAATTAATTATTTAAAAATCATACAATGTGATTTTCTGGATTTTTGTTTTAGATTCCGTCTCTCACAGTTGAAGTGTACCTATGATAAAAACTACATGCTTTGTAAGTAGGAAAACCTGCAAAATCGGCAGTGTATCAAATACTTGTTCTCCCCACTGTATATACAGTTGAAGTCGGAAGTTTACATACACTCAACTAGTATTTGGTAGCATTGCCTTTAAATTGTTTAACTTGGGTCAAACATTTCGGGTAGCCTTCCACAAGCTTCCCACAATAAGTTGGGTGAATTTTGGCCCACTGGTGTAACTGAGTCAGGTTTGTAGGCCTCCTTGCTTGCACATACGCTTTTTCAGTTCTGCCCACACATTTTCTATAGGATTGAGGTCAGGGCTTTGTGATGGCCACTCAAATACCTTGACTTTGTTGTCCTTAAGCCATTTTGCCACAACTTTGGAAGTATGCTTGGGGGCATTGTCCATTTGGAAGACCCATTTGCAACCAAGCTTTAACTTCCTGACTGATGTCTTGAGATGTTGCTTCAATATATCCAAATAATTTTCCTTCCTCATGATGCCATCTATTTTGTAAAGTGCACCAGTCCCTCCTGCAGCAAAGCACACCCACAACATGATGCTGCCACCGCCGTGCTTCACGGTTGGGATGGTGTTCTTCGGCTTGCAAGCCTCCCCCTTTTTCCTCCAAACATAACTATGGTCATTATGGCCAAACAGTTCTATTTTTGTTTCATCAGACCAGAGGAAATTTCTCCAAAAGTACAATCTTTGTCCCCATGTGCAGTTGCAAACCCTAGTCTGGCTTTTTTATGGTGGTTTTGGAGCCATGGCTTCTTCCTTGCTGAGCGGCCTTTCAGGTTATGTCGATATAGGACTTGAGCAAAGAGGCACTGAGTTTGAAGGTAGGCCTTGAAATACATCCACAGGTACACCTCCAGTTGACTCAAATAATGTAAGCTTCTAAAGCCATGACATCATTTTCTGGAATTTTCCAAGCCGTTTAAAGGCACAGTCAACTTAGTGTATGTAATCTTCTGACTCACTGGAATTGTGATATAGTGAATTATAAGGGAAATAATCTGTCTTTAAACAATTGTTGGAAGAATTACTTGTGTCATGCACAAAGTAGATGTCCTAACCGACTTGCCAAAGCTATAGTTTGTTAACATGAAATCTGTGGAGTGGTTGAAAAATGAGTTTTAATGACTTCAACCTAGGTGTATGTAAACTTCCGACTTCAACTGTATATATGTATGAAGAGATTGACTATGTAGACATTATTTTATTATTTCCATGATTGAATAGTCTTATTGAATAGTTTGTTTGCATGTCTAATTTGCAAATGGTTCTTAATGTTTTGTTTGAAACATTTGACTGTTTTACTCTTTATGTCTGTATTAGGGTGGGTTATCATACAGATTGTTTTCATGTTTCAAACATAGGTTTATTGATTTGGTGAACACCACTTCTCCGTGCCCGAAGGCAAGCTCTGAGTGACAGACAGACAAAAAAGAAGGTAGGGTTATCTCTGACCTGCTAGCAGTCCAGAGTGCTGGGAATGCTTGGGTTTCGGAGAAAGTCATATTATCATAGGCATGTATCAGGAGTTATCATATGAGATGTCTTGAACTCGCCTTACCTGGCGGTTCAGGAAATGAATACTGTACTGTGTTAAATGGAGAAGCGCGTATTGATCAGCTAATATTGTACCGGTATTCACAATGGAACACAAGACAGAACAAAACGCAACAGATCCAGTTGTTCTCACAGAGAACGGTTGTAGAGAATAACTTTTAGTGATCTAAGCACCACCACCTCCTTGTTTTAACATCAACTATGATGAGTATCTTATCATATTCACATGAAAACAAAGAAAATGTCTGACTTTTATCATTTAAAATCGTGTTTTTGAAGCAAAAATCTTTTAAAGCATTTTTGTACTCTCTAAATGGAAAGGTTTCTTTTCCACTCCTGACTGCGAGCTTGTGCACTGTGACTGTGACTGTGTCAATAGATTGTCTTGTCGTCACTTTCAATAATATCTGCATAGCTTCGACGTGAAAGGTTTACTTGTATATTCTTTTTATATTGTATCCATAAAAACAGTACAGAAAATGTACAGTATATACAGTATAGAGTTGTCGATGTCTCCCCATCACACAGAGGTCTAGTGCGGCCTGTAACACAGCCTGTTGAGATATGTGGAGTTTTTGGCATGATGAATACAAACTGTACTAAAATATGTGTAACAGAAACCCAAACAGACATGCCTATGTTTGTTTAGGTAATGTGAGTTTCATATTGAGTTATGCGAGGGAGTTATTAAAATGAAGTCTGTTCAGGCCTATAAAACACTTTATTTTATTCGCCGGTTTTTGTTCAAGTGTTCTGTAATGTTGTCTTTGAATTGATTTTGTTTTTGTACAATAGCAGGCATCATTAGCTTGCTGCCTGTTGAGTTTATAAAGCCAGAGACAGAGGACAGGGTGTTCATCTGACAACAGAAGAAAACAACACTCCAAAATTGTAATAATGTTTGTTGTTCTGCCACTTTCATGTAAACAATCATTCCCCTCAGTACATCAGTGGAATAGGACAGTCTTGCCAGAACCTGTACAATTCAACCCTCTGCTGTTGTCATCCTCCCACCCTTTCCCCTGTCTCTGGAGCCTCTTGGTATTACTGTGGCAAACCCAGTGGACCTTTCTGTTCTCAGCGGTGTACAGTCTGAGTACTAACCCATTTACAAAATAAAACAAGGTTTTGGAACCTCACGCTGTTTACCATTGTTTTCATTGCAAACCATTGTTTTCTACAATGACATTATATCATTAGTTTGCCCTTGTCCTTCTGATGGAGTTTGTAGATGTAATATACAATAGTGAGCACTAGGTGGCATGAAATGACAATTTACAATTTTTTTTGCAAGATTATATCAATGTCTCCTTAATAATAAGGTAATATATCAATTACGTTTTTTGCATGATTACCTTCTAGATTACGTGAAGAGATAAGAGAATGTTAGATGGTAATAGAGTATAATAATGAGTTGGTGTTGCTGGATTCCCTGAGTCCCTGAGTTAGTGACTCCTGTTGCTCCTCTGCCTAGAAGACTAGAGTGACTAATATAATTGTAATGAGCTAAGTTCAGATTCATATAACCCAGACAGACCTACCAGTCTTTTTAAATATCAATAGGTGATGACTAATGGTTAATTGAACTAGTTGGTTTCAATTGCATCTGGATCTAAAGGCTACTGACTATTATTCACACTGCCCAAGCCCCAGGTCGTGAGGACTGCTGCCCTGTAGATGTCTCTCTTTCCTGCCTTGGTAGAACCGGGAACAGAGGACAATTATTCAAAGCTGTGACGTCGCCTGGGTGATGATTTGCCTACTTGGAATGGGGATGAGTTTGGAGCGGGTTCTGTGAATTGCCTTACCATGATGTTGCCTGAATGATAACGCAATCGGATGAGTGAGGACGTAACAGGCCGCAAGGTAAGGGGAATTATAGAGCAAAATAATTGTCTTTCTACGTTCTCTATTGCAAGAATAGGCTACTGCCGTTGAACAGGTGATTCGAATATACTTTCTGAAATAGCTATTCTTCACCATGTTTGCAATTCATGGACAATGCTAAATTATTAATTGACATATTTACTAAATGTCAATACCTTTGTGTTTGTCTTTGTTTTTGTATACATGGTCGCATTTCCTAAAACGTTATTGAGCCTAAAGTTTGCCCGCAGTTACAGTAACAGGGATTTAAAAACTTGACTGCTTAGTATGCCCGCCGTACGATCAGACAGAGAGACGTGACTGAGCCGTGCGCCCAGGCTATGTGTTGCTCCTATACATTTTAACAATATGGCCATAGTGAATTGCTTCATGTTTAGATCATTAGTTACTAGATCATTTTACATGTTGGTGTTTTGGGGTAGGAATTCGTGATTCCATCAGAGCGTAGTTTGCACCTGATGCGCTCTGGTGCGGAACTACCCAGGCTGAGTGTCAGCATTATCCATGAAGTCTATATGGGTCAGTGGTCACTGAAGGTCATAAAATATAACGAATAATCATGTAACTATGTATCGTAGCATTTATCTGTATGATCGTAGGCTATATAGGCTGTATTGGTTGAGGAGTGGCGATCCCTACAAACATTTAAAAAGCGCTCCAAATGTGTGTGATTGTCAACGGTCTTTTTCACCTTTCTAAATCTAAACGGGATTTGCATTCGGTTCAAATGTATTCGAGGTTTGGTTAGTAGTAATTTATTAGATCGGATTTATTCCGCTGTAGTTCATCCAAAATATTTTACGCAATCCATATGCACCCATATCAGCCAGCGGCTCAGCGCATAGACAGTATGGACATTATAGTACATGCGTGTGTTACCTGTTGGAGTAATACAGTTAAAGTACGTGTGTACTAATACATTTACAGCACATGTGATCGTGTATGGCTCTGTCCACTTGCAGCCTATATTATAGTCCTATACAGTATGTGACCAGTATCAAACAGACCACAGGGTGCATTCCTGGATTTGGGGAGTCTATAATTCCCCGGTGTTTTCTTCCGGTGTATTTCGTTGTATTTCCTTATACTGACACATTACTATACAATATCAACATTTCAGCTCAGTCCCTGACATTTGGTCAGCCAATGCTAAAGTATTACTACTTTTCTTTCCTTCTGCCTTTGTTGAACATGAAAGATATTGACATAAGACATCATTCTAATGTTTTTTGAAAAAACATGGCAATCAACCAGACGATTCTTATTCGCTATTAATTGTACTGTCATTACCATGATCTGAGATTGAATATTTAATGTGGTTTCTCCCTCTAGACTTATAGACACACTGAAGGAAGGCAGGTGGGCTAGAACACACCTCATGCGTGGGCTCAGAGAGGGTCCGAGGCCTTACGGATCATCTGACTAACATGGGTGTTCTCCAGCTCCACAACCCAACTCTCCCCGCCACGCTTCTGCAGAGGGCCAATCATATGCGTCTGTCGGGAACGCTGTGTGACGTCATCATCACGGTGGACGGCCAGGAGTTCCCAGCCCACCGCACCGTCCTGGCCTGCACCAGCAAGATGTTTGAGATCTTGTTCCACCGCAGCAGCCTGCGCTACGCCCTCGATTTCCTCTCACCCAAGACCTTCCAGCAGATCCTTGAGTACGCCTACACGGCCTCCCTGCAGGCCACGGCCGAGGACCTGGATGACCTGCTGTACGCCGCTGAGATCCTGGAGATCGAGTACCTGGAGGAGCAGTGCCTCAAGGTCCTGGAGACCATCCAGTCAGAGGAGAAGGACCATCTAAATCTGAGTGGGAAGAACCACGGGTCTGGAGAGGGTGAACATGGCAGGGCAAGGCACTGGAGGAACATGCTAATCTCCAAGAAGCATTCCATGCAGGAGGGTGGTATCAACCCCACCGCCCTGCACCACCTGGCACTGTACCACATGACTGACAGGAGTCCCTCTGGGCCAGGGGGACTACCCATGGGGCTCCCTGTAGCCAGCCCCACACAAGATGGTGGGGTTAGTCTGGAGGGTCTGGGTCAGTCTCCACTGCAGTACAGCCTCAATGGAGCACAGGATCCCTCCCTGCCTCCGACTAAGAGGATAAAGACAGAGGACAATAACATGCAGGTGGATGAAGGCAATGGCTACGAGGGCCGGTCCTCCAGTGGAGGGGAGGGTGGATTTGATTCGGACCAGCCCAGAGATGAGGACCCGGGGACCCCCCAAAGAGGCAGTGTCATCACCTCGGCTAGAGAGCAGCACTCGGGCCAAGAGGAGGGGGGAATAGTGGGAAACAACTCTCCTCTGGACAGTTTCCCTGGGCTGGCTGAGAAACACCTGGCCTCCCTCTACTCCTCCATGCCCTCCAGCCACATAGGGGAGGTGGGGCTTCCTATGCCCATGTCGGTGGCCCCTTCCCTGGCCATGTCCCTGGACCTGAGGGCCTACGGGGGACTGCTGCCCCAGGGCCTGCTCCACAGGGAGATCCTCAGCAGGCTGGGCCAGTTTGCAGCAGGGATGAGGCGGGAGGGCCAGAGTCAGAGTCAGAGCTGTGGGGACTGTGGTCTCCAGCTGCATGACAGAGAGGCCATGGAGCAACACAGGTAGAGTACAGAGTACAGCAGGCTGCATACACCACTCACTGTTATATCTCTAGGAGGTCTTTAGGTATTATGGATCGCTAGGTATCTTTTGTCAGAGAATGCCGCCAGGTAAATGTAGCTGAATGTGGAATGAGCGAAACAGCATTTATTTTATCAGAATGCAGATAATTAAAACACTGTTAATCAAAGTAAAATGCTATTATATTATGTCACCCCTTCTGTCTGGTCGCTATACACTTGGAGGTCTGTGAGAGACAGACAGAGGGATGTGGAGTGTGTATGTGTGAATCTGGAGTCTTCATGCTAAATGGTTCATTGTTTTGAGATTTTTTTTAGTCTTCATGAACTTTTAACACATTTTAAAGACTTGAAAGGAAAGAGCTGGGAGCAACAATATTAAATATGTTAATTTGTTTTAAAAAGACACCTGCTCTTGTGCCTGAATAGAGAGACTTCATAAAAGGTACACTCTTAGAAAAAAAGGGTTTTTCGGCTGTCCTCATTGAAGAACCCTTTTTGGTTCCAGGCAGAACTATTTTGGGTTCCATGTAGAATCCTCTGTGTAAAGGGTTCTACATGGAACTCAAAAAGGTTCTGCCTGGAACCAAAAAGGGTTCTTCAAAGGGTTCTCCTATGGGGACAGCCGAAGAACCCTTTTAGGTTATAGATAGCACCTTTACTTATAAGAGTGTATGAAATAGGTCTTTGTTAGCTGCTTAGCAGACATGGTGTGGCATAATGAAGCTGTTTACAAAGTTGCTACATTTTTCACAATTCTTATATGATTATTTTTAATTAGATGTGCCTCATACTTAAAACTGTCTCTGAGTGCATTTGGTATGCACTCCTTTGCATTAGTGAGGAGGTAGAGTAGCCTGCCTCTACAGGGATTTGCAGGCTTCTCAGCATGTGAAGGTAGAAGCCACTGGTTGACAGTTGTTCTGCTGCCTCATGACCTGCTCGGTTTAAAGAGATTGGTGGGTTTAGACTAGAGATTGGTGGGTTTAGACTAGAGGTTGGTGGGTTTAGACTAGAGGTTGGTGGGTTTAGACTAGAGGTTTGTGGGTTTAAAGAGGTTGGTGTGTTTAAAGAGGTTGGTGTGTTTAAAGAGGTTGGTGTGTTTAAAGAGGTAGTTGGTTTTATCATTTGCAAGATTAATGTAAACTCATGAGTCACATTTTCCATAACTCTGTTGATGATACATGCTACACCAGCTCAGCTCTAGCTTGTGGGCAGTGCTACTCATGACATTACAACAGCTACAGACAGGTCCTCAGGTCCCATAGCTAAATCAATCAACCAAGCCATCATCAGTGTCAACCTCTACCCTTTCTCCTGCCACGCCAGATGGATGACATTTCAGGCCTGTACCACTCCAGTGTCCGAAAGAGCCTGATGACACAGAACATCCAGAAGGGTATTAGCTAGCCAATGCTCAGTCATGGAGATAGGCAGAGGTTGGAAGGTTGGAGGAGACAGTCCTTCTGGTGACTGCTGATGTTGTAATGAAGCTAGTCCATGTCAGGAGACAGGTCACTGAGCATCATCCACCTCAGTCACATTGACATTTCTGAGTGGAGATGAGAGACGTTTGTTAGGGCATAGCACACCTTTTCAGAACTTTAACTTCAGGATTTGATTAAGTGAATTATCTAAAGGAGAAAGCTGGGAATTGTAATCTGTGTCTTTTATAGTGGATCTCTTCTCTAGGTTTCTGTTGAAAATCCTCTTGTTTTCTATTCTATTTTGATGTACCGGGTGTTCTTGATTTAATTGAAGAGAGTTTTGTTGACATAATATTTTATTGGTACTATATATTAGATCATCTGTTCTTTGACTGTGGTTTGTTTATACCTGTCTAGAGGACTGCTGTCCTAGATCATCTGTCCGTTGACTGTGGTCTGTTTATTCAGTGCCTTTTGGAAAGTATTTAGACCCCTTGAATTTTTCCTCATATTGTTATGTTACAGCCTTAATCTAAAATGTATTAAATTGTTTTTTGTCCCCTCATCAATCTACACACAATACCCCATAATGACAAAGCAAGTTTTTATTTTATTTAAAAAAATTGAAATATCACATTTACATAAGTATTCAGACCCTTTACTCAGTACTTTGTTGAAGCACCTATGGCAGCGATTACAGCATCGAGTCTTCTTGGGCATGACGCTACAAGCTTGGCACACCTCTATTTTCTCCCATTCTTCTCTGCAGATCCTCTCAAGCTCTGTCAGGTTGGATGTTGAGTGTTGCTGCACAGCTATTTTCAAGTCTCTCCAGAGATGTTCGAACGGGTTCAAGTCCGGTCTCTGGCAGGGCCACTCAAAGAATTCAGAGATTTTTCCCGAAGCCACTCCTGCATTGTCTTGGCTGTGTGCTTAGGGTCGTTGGAAGTCTGAGGTCCTGATTGCTCTGGAGCAGGTTTTCATCAAGGATTTATTTGTACTTTGCTCCGTTCATCTTCGCCTCGATCCTGACTAGTCTCCCAGTCCCTGTCGCTGAAAAACATCCCCACAGCTTGATGCTGCCACCACCATGCTTCACTGTAGGGATGGTGAAGCATGGTGGTAGAAACATCTGTAGAAACATCTCAAGGATGATCAATGGAAACAGGATGCACTTGAGCTCAATTTCGAGTCAATAGCAAAGGGTCTGAGTACTTATCTAAATAAGGTTTTTCTGTTTTGGATTATTTTATAAATTTGCAAAAATTTATAAAAAACTGTTTTTGCTTTGACATTATGGGATATTGTGTGTAGATTGCTGAGGTAACTGTTTTATTTAATCAATTTTAGAATAAGGCTGTAATGTAACAAAAGTCAAGGGGTATGAATACTTTCCGAAGGCACTGTTACTGTGTAGAGGACTGCTGTTTGACCATTGTGCTGCAGAGGGGAATATGAGGATAACAGTGCAGATGATGCCTCGCATGGCTGGACGTGTATGATATGATATCATGGGGTTTGCTGCAGGCAGAGCGGCGAGTCATATTTTTTTGTTGTTGTACGTGTTACGAGAGGATTGTGTGTCCGTATTTCCATGTGTACGTGTGTGTCTGTTTTTGTCTGTGTCTTTATGTGTATGTGGGTGTAAGCACGTTTTTAGACATTATTTCTATTGTCTGTTGTATTTGTACAGTGATACTGTGAGACTCATGACTCTTAGAGACCTCTCTACTCTAATGACGCAGCAGTACACAGAGAGGGTTGCTTTCACGATGGAATGAAACATGCTGTTCTGTACAAGGACAATGATGCTGTTGCCTTTTGAAAACCCTTCATAAAAAGTCACAAAAACATTTTAGAGCGCAATGTCTGCTATTTTTGAGACCCCAGTCATTGGCTCATCCCAGCCCTTTTTGTCTCTGTCCCCACAGGAAGCTGCACAGTGGAGGAGAGAAGGGACACGGCTGTGAGTTCTGTGGCAAACGCTTCATAGACAGTGTACGGCTCAGGATGCACATGCTCTCTCACTCAGGTAACACTGCCATACAATCCTAATAACATAGTAGATTCCATTCAGAATACCCCTGTTCATAATGTCACCCTTATATACACTACCATTCAAAAGTTTGGGGTCACTTAGAAATGTTCTTGTTTTTGAAAGAAAAGCAATTTTTTTTGCACATTAAAATAACATCAAATTGATCAGAAATACAGTGTAGACATTGTTAATGTTGTAAATGACTATTGGAGCTGGAAACGGCTGATTTTTATGGAATATCTACATAGGCGTACAGAGGCCCATCATCAGCAACCATCACTCCTGTGTTCCAATGGCACGTTGTGTTTGCTAATCCAAGTTTATCATTTTAAAAGGCAAATTGATCATTAGAAAACCCTTTTGCAATTATGTTAGCACAGCTGAAAACTGTTGTGCTGATTAAAGAAGCAATAAAACTGGCCTTCTTTAGACTAGTTGAGTATCTGGAGCATCGGCATTTGTGGGTTCGATTACAGGCTCAAAATGGCCAGAAACAAATAACTATCTTCCGAAACTTGTCAGTCTAGACCATGTAGCTCTCGGTTGAGCATGGTGCTTGAAACGCCAAGGTTGTGGGTTCGATTACACAGGGTACCATTATGAAAATGTATGTACTCACTACTGTAAGTCGCTCTGGATAAGAGTGTCTGCTAAATGACTAAAATGTAAATGTATTCTTGTTCTGAGAAATGAAGGCTATTCCATGTGAAAAATTGCTAAGAAACTGAAGATCTTGTACAACTCTGTGTACTACTCCCTTCACAGAACAGCGCAAACTAGCTCAAACCAGAATAGAAAGAGGAGTGGAAGGCCCCCCGGTGCACAACTGAGCAAGAGGACAAGTACATTAGAGTGTCTAGTTTGAGAAACAGATGCCTCACAAGTCCTCAACTGGCAGCTTCATTACATAGTACATGCAAAACACCAGTCTCAACGTCAACAGTGAAGAGGCGACTCCTGGATGCTGGCCTTCTAGGCAGAGTTGCAAAGAAAAAGCCAGATCTTTCAGTGTCTGTGTTCTTTTACCCATCTTAATATTTTCTTTTTATTGGCCAGTCTGAGATATGGCTTTTTCTTTGCAACTCTGCCTAGAAGGCCAGCATCCTGGAGTCGCCTCTTTACTGTTTGGTCTGGTGTTTTGGTCTGTGACTGTCTGTCCTGTCTGTGACTGTCTGTGGCTGTCTGGCACCTGTCTGTGACTCTGTCTCCTGTCTGTCTCCTGTCTGTGACTGTCTGTCTCCTGTCTGTGACTGTCTGTCTCCTGTCTGTGACTGTCTGTCTCCTGTCTGTGACTGTCTGTCTCCTGTCTGTCTCTGCACGTGTCAGATCTTCAGGGTCTCTGTCTTCTCTTTGTCTTCTCTCTGTGTGTCTGTGTGTGTGTGTTTTCTGAGCGTCTGTCTGGCTACTCGCCAGCTCTGTCCCTCTGAGTGATGACATCATCAGCTGCCGGCAGGCCTGTGTGTTCTGCCAGTGCTCCGAAGCGTGTGTGATGGCTCGCTCGCAGATGTGTGTCCAGGAACACACTGTACCCAAATGCCGACTTAATCAGACCTGACTGCTCTCCCAGCCACTTTATCCAAAATAGAGCAGGAGAAGAGGAGGAGAGTAGGCGGAGAGAGGGCCTAAAAATGAAACTAAAATATAAACTGGAACCCCACTCTAATGTTAGGAAGAATAGACACAAGGCTGCTATGGCTTTACTCTCCTCTGATCCCTGTAAAAGTGTTAGGAGATGACAGACGGCTGACAGATGAGAGGTTCCCTTTCTCCAAACAGTGTTTATAAACTACCTGACCTCTTCACAGTAGACACATTATAAATCCAGGTGTAGATGCAATGATGAGTTTGGAATTCCATGTTCGGAACTCTGTGAACTGAACAATAGCTGCATCAGATCTAGACATACAGTAAGTATTCTGCTAGTCGGCTAATGGCTGCTATCCTTTACTCATCCTGTGTGCATCGGTATGGCCTGATGAGACATACTGGCTATAGTGTGTAATATAGGTTTGTGACGCATCATTTAGATACTTTGATCTTTCATTACGAAATAGATTTTTGAAACCTTCTTTCATCTGATTTGTATTCATGCACATACTGTATATAGCCTCTGTATTGCACAAAAAGATAGAGTTTGATCCTATTTCATTGTCATTGTGTTTTGCCGTATAGCCCATAGCAGCCTTTAGATCATCTGTCTGTTGCTAAGGAGCCAGTTCTCCACAGCTCTAATGGGCTGATTTGGTATTCAGCTCGATGCTGGCTCGTATTTTGGTATGCCAGACAAAGTGTTTTGATGGAGGACTATTGCTGCCGCGTCTGGAGACAGTTGGATGGTTTATGGATGAGAGCACACTCCATGCCTTTGACACACAAGACAATGTTCTCTTCATCTCTAATCACGGACAATCTCCCAACATAACACACTGGACACACTGTCACAGAACATAACACACTGGACACACTGTCACAGAACATAACACACTGGGCACACTGTCACAGAACATAACAAACTAGGCACCCTGTCACAGAACATAACACGCTGGACACACTATAACAGAACATAACACACTGCGCACACTGTCACAGAACATAACACACTGGACACACTGTCACAGAACATAACACACTGGGCACACTGTCACAGAACATAACACACTAGGCACCCTGTCACAGAACATAACACGCTGGACACACTGTCACAGAACATAACACACTGGACACACTATTACAGAACATAACACGCTGGACACACTATAACAGAACATAACACACTGCGCACACTGTCACAGAACATAACACACTGGACACACTATCACAGAACATAACACACTGGACACACTGTCACAGAACATAACACACTGGGCACACTGTCACAGAACATAACACACTGGGCACACTGTCACAGAACATAACACGCTGGACACACTATCACAGAACATATCACACTGCGCACACTGTCACAGAACATAACACACTGGACACACTGTCACAGAACATAACACACTGGGCACACTGTCACAGAACATAACACACTGGACACACTATTACAGAACATAACACACTGGACACACTGTCACAGAACATAACACACTGGGCACACTGTCACAGAACATAACACACTGGGTACACTGTCACAGAACATAACACACTGGGCACACTGTCACAGAACATAACACACTGGGCACACTATCACAGAACATAACACACTGGGCACACTGTCACAGAACATAACACACTGGACACACTGTTATAGAACAGAACACAACACACAACATAGAATGTACTGTCCTTAAAATACTTCTCTCAGCCAAGGACAGTACTGTAGTACATCCCCTACCTACATCTAGGAAAAGGCTACATAGTATGCTGAAATGTTTCGTTTCCAAGATAAATGTCAAGGATCTGAAATTAGGTGAAATCTGTGGATGAAGTGGTTGTAGCTAGCAACAGCACTGGGACTTGTGGTGCAGCTGTACAGGGAGGTGGGGAGAGTTGAAAGAGGACTACATTTAGGCAGTAACGTTCCCAGTTTCCAAAGCTTGTGGGCGTTTTAATGAGTCATTTTAACTTAATTTAAAGCCAGCTGAGCAGAAAATAGATCAGTGAATGAGCCCTGGGCCAGTATGGATCTGAAACCGATTTACATCTCACCAAGAGCCAGCCCACATCCAAACAGCTGGGAGAGTGTATTCAGTGTGTGTGTGTGTGTGTGTGTGTGTGTGTGTGTGCGTGTGTGTGTGTGTGTGTGTGTGTGTGTGTGTGTGTGTGTGTGTGCGTGTGCTTGTGTGCGTGTGAGTATGCATGTACTCGCCCACACCCACATGCGTGTGCAGAATCACCATTTGTCAGAGCAACTGGCATCTCCTATAGCTGAGTGGTGTCAGTGCCCTTGTCTTCTCTGATCTCTTCATAGGAAACGACAAGGGCATTCCAAAGGTGAGCAGGGTGCTGTGTGTTACTGAGGGAGATGGCTAGGGAGTGTTGACTCTAGAGTGTTTCTGATAAAGGCATGTGCCGCGGGCTCAGAGCAGAGCGTCTACTGTGCACAGAACACCCAGTCCTTCTGTGTCAACTCAGGCAGACAGGCTGCGCACTGTTCAGAGCCTGATAACAGGGTAAATACAACTCTTCAACTCAGCTCCTCACTGTGAAAGAGAGAGGCCACAGAACACTGTCTGGTGCCTTTGTTTGGCCAGGGTTGGGTTTTTCCACTGGGTTCTGTTCTTTTGTACTGCGTGTGACTCGTTATGTAACTGTAAACAATTTACGGAAGAGGATGGATACTTAGGGACTTTTAAATAGACCATTGCATTGGCTCACGTTTTGCTATACATTTTAATCCAACAGCTTTCTCACCTTTTAAAAATGTGGTTTGATGGAGCTTTATAGCCACCTGAGATTCAGATGTTGATTGATTGCCATAACCATGAATTCCATCCATCAAATTGCTCTCTCTACAGCATGATTCAAATTATTTTGTACCAATTGCTGACTGTTTTCTCATACTGTATACTTGAATGTTTACATCTCACAAAAGAATGTACACCATATGTTGAGTGTTTGATTATGATACATGACTGAGATGTCCCCCTGCAGCTGGAGTTGAGGCCCTGGTGTGTGATCAGTGTGGAGCTACATTCTCTGCTGAAGATGCTCTGGAGGCCCACAGACAGACACACACAGGTACTGTCTGACACACACGCGCACGCACACACACACACACACACACACACACACACACACACACACACACACACACACACACACACACACACACACACACACACACACACACACACACACACACACACACACACACACACACACACGCACACACACAGGTAAGGCCCACAGACAAACATAGCTCACAGGTTGAAAACGTACATGTACCCAATGACTCACAGACAGTCATTCGCTGCCCTTAAACAAGCAGGCTACAATTGACAACACACTGTTTGAGGTCCGCATATGTAATGTATTCTGTCTGTCCTACTGCTTATTAAACAACTGGTTTAATAAACGTATGACTATGGGGATTAACATCCTTGTCGTTGTGCTGGCAGGGTTAAACTGTCCCTGTCATGTTGCTCCATAATTTATCAGCGGCTAGCGAGGACAGGAAGGCCCTCTCAGATATCACCAACTAATATCTCCTGGTATCCCGTGTGGGCTCATTTACTCTATTGCTCCGACTCACGTCAACAACTTGGATCAACACATTTTGTTTGGCAATGATCTCATGGTGATAGATTCTGAGTATATCCTCTCCAACTCGGAAGATAATGGACCTCAGTGCCCGGGAACTATTCTGAAACCCAATGGTTTTTAATTAGCGAGATGCTCCTCTAATCAGCTGACTGGGTGTCTCGTATTGAAGTTACACAAATGAGGTTGAAAGAAAAGCTGCCTATATTTGACATCCTTCCAAATATTTCGACCCTCTCCCAGTGCCTGAATCCTAGTCATTACAGTATTAAACTTAATAATTGTCGGAATCCACACCTTTTCTGCTACTGTCAGAGAAAGCTGATAACCCGCTCTGAAGCGTTAGCATGTAACTGTAACTCCAGGTGCCACACACAGTATGAATAGTTAATGCCTGTGGACATGGAGGGGTGTTAACGATGCCCACAGTTTCTACCTCCTCTCCTTCAGGTTGTAAACATCCAGGGGTCAGTTGTCGGCTTGGCAGTGTATCTAGTGCAGGGTGCAGGAGGGCATTACTCACTCATGTTGTCATGATCTCAACTTGGTCTTGTGTGATGCATGACCCTCTCACTGCCACTTTGTACTCACAGGCTGTGCTCGGACCAGAATAGTATGATTTTTTGGAGCTGTTTGGTGGTTTTAGGGAATTCAGCTACTGTACACATTCTGTATGCATTCAATGTACGTTTTTATACTTTCAACACAAGTGGAAAAAGTGTAATGGGTCTTCTGTACTCAAAACGTTTTTGCATAAAGCGTATTTCTTTCTTTGTATTCTTCTTACTGCATCAGGATAAACAGACGTGTATGCTTATTCGCCTTCTTATGTGTGTAACCTAAATACTGAAGAATGATTCACTGGTTTAACGCACCAACCAAACTTTTGGAGAGCGCTGTGGTCCTCTTGATTATATTTTCAACATATCCTAGGTTTATAACCTTTGAGATCACTGGCTGAATGAATCTTGTTACCATGGCTTTGTATATCGCCATGTGACAGTATGCCTGTAAGCCAAACAGACATTATCACAGGTCAGACCTTAGCAGCCGTAGCCCTTTAGTTTACTGATCCAGCCTCCTCAAGAAGGAAAACACCCCTACTTGACAAAGACCTGGTTGACTCTCATATCGATCACACTACAGGGACTGCACTGCAGAGCCTAGCTTATTTCCAGTGAGTGAGAGTGTGTTTTGGCAATGTGAATGTCAGAGGTGAGTGGCCATTGGTTGGCATTATGGGAAGGGGATGGGACCGTGTGGAAGGGGCTGGTTAGGGGGGAGTTCCTGAGGGCATTGGTTGGGAGGGTTGGTGGCATCGGATGCCAGGAAAACAACATCATGTGCTGCTGTTTACTCCATCCCCGCCACAGCCCTCTCTGTCAGAGTCTCCGTCCGCTTTGCATCTGACCTACTTGTGAGTGCCCAAAATAAAAGAATGGAACCGTCTCGAAACCTCTCAACCAACAATGACTTCATTTCATTAGACCATGTTAGCTAGGTTCTCTTTGGTGTCATCTTGTTTGAGCAGTTTTGGAAAAACCCAGGAATTTAACCAAATCATAGAGCGTAGTAATGGACTGGACATGGTGCAGAAGATAGTGACTAACCATTCTGCCATCTTGGCTGCAGGATAAGGCCTTAAGAGTGCTGTCTTTGTGTGCTCTTACAAACAGCTGCCCTTATCTTACACATAAACACTTCCTGTACTGAATGTCCACAGTACACATAACCTCTATTATACAGAGAACACATCCTACTCCATCACACTTTATAGTACATTCAATACTGCCTAAGTGCATAGCATAGCCCCTTCTCAATGAAATAGACCTCATCTAATTGTGCATTTATTATTGTGCAAGCTGCATTCACAATAATGAATATGCAATCGGTTGAAATGTATACCCCCTATTCCACTTATAAATATCTAATCATTGGTACAGATCTTCAAGTACTGAGTCATACTGTACTCTACGTAACCCCCAGTCTATTTTGCTGGCCTCTAGCTACAAAATGCACACTGCCTAGTGCTAGTCCAGCCATGCAGGCCCTGCAGGCTTCTACTCTGACTCTACTTTATGGTGAATGCTATTGGCAAAATATTTCTAACATACAGATTGGAGACAGCAGGTGACCTCAATGAAATGGGCCATGGAAGATGGAATGGTGGTTAAACACGAGCAACGTATCTGCATTAATTATTGAGGTGGTTGTTCCTCACTCTGGTAGATTAGCGGCCTGCTGATCAGTGGCTGGCCTGCCTGGGGTCATCTGAGGTCCTGTATGGTTACTGTCTGTCTGTAAGCTTGCCATAACAAATAGCCTACAGGGACTCAGTGTGAACCCAGTGGCATTGGTCAATGTAATGTACATAGTGTATATCTGTAACTGGGTCAAAGGAGCAGCTAGGGAGTGAACATGCTGAGGTGAGCCATATTAGGAGTTTTACTCATAGCGTCTTGATGTCGATCCAATCAGTTATAGCTCCTTTCAGTGAATCTGACTTAACCCAATAAGCAAGCTCTTTGAAGAGTGTGGCATAGAACTTCCAACTCTTTCAACAATCTTAAATTTGACTCTTTGGCTTCATAGCTCAGTATTTCCCAGAGCCACTGTATAGGTTGAGCAAAACAGCTCTATAACCATTCATATCTTCTTTTGTATACTGGTTTAAAGGAGCAGTCAGTCCATGGTTGCTTTGTAGTGTAGTTATGGTGAGACCTGCACAGAAACGTGCTGTTAACACAGACCAATGAGATTAGATGAGATCTATGGTGAACTAAACCTAGAGACGGAGAACGTTGCAGAGATCTGTATAAACATATTGCAATCCCTTGTTCAATTTGCAGTGGGCTTAATGTGCGATTCTCCGGGTGGGAAAACTTTTGTTAGTCTTTAGAAAAGAAACAGGCTTTGCTTATTTGTGAATGGAGGGATTAGTTTGAACACTTCACCCCAAGGAGGGCCATGATCCAATCTGGTTGCCTAGAGACATGTTTTTGTCTGTCGAGCCACTTCCTCTGTGTTCCGTTCCTTAGTTGGACTATTGACTGGCTGTTAAATGCTCCTATGTCATGTTCTGATCCGATGTCTGATCTGATAAACGGGTGTGATGTTTAATTAAACTACCAGGTAGATCTTCTCTTCCCTTCTTCTGGTTAGAAATGGCAGGAAACATATTTTTATGAAATGTCTTGTTTCTTGGCACCTCTTTTTCAGATTGGAACATAGGAACTCTGGAATGATATTAGTTCTGTATACACTGTCTAAAGTATACTGAGAGAAACTAAACTGAAGTTAAATAATCTTTCTCTGTGGAATGTCTGCAAGGCCCCTCCCCTGTGTGACTCAATAGAGGCACAATGCTCAGTCAGCCATCCAGCCTTTGAGGAATACCATTGATTACATGGTGTTTACCGCATTGAGGACCTAGGGTCAAGAGGTCAGAAGACCAAATCCCATTCCCTTTGTCTGGCTAAGGGTGAGAAAGCAGGGGGCAGTGGGGGCAGTGGCATGCCTACTGGAGATCGTGCTTTCTCACAGAAAGGCTGCTCTGCACTAAGGAGCAAAGCCTACTGGGAAAAGCTTCTGTGAAAGCAAGGTTTTTTTGTGTGAAAGTTAACAGGGTGCACTGGTGCAGGTAGTCATCAAACGAATGAATGTCAGCGTACAGTTGAAGGCGGAAGTTTACATACACTTAGGTTGAAGTCATTAAAACTATTTTTTCAACCACTCCACAGATTTCATGTTAACAAACTAGTTTTGGCAAGTTCGTTAGGACATCTACTTTGTGCATGACACAAGTAATTCTTCCAACAATTGTTTACAGACAGATTATTTCACTTATCATTCACTATACCACAATTCCAGTGGGTCAGAAGTTTACATACACTAAGTTGACTGTGCCTTTCAACAGCTTGGAAAATTCCAGAAAATTATGTCATGGCTTTAGAAGCTTCTGATAGGCTAATTGACATCATTTGAGTCAATTGGAGGTGTACTTGTGGATGTATTTCAAGGCCTACCTTCAAACTCAGTGCCTCTTTGCTCAACATCATGGGAAAATCAAAATAAATCAGCCAAGACCTCAGAAAATAAATTGTAGACCTCCACAAGTCTGGTTCATCCTTGGGAGCAATTTCCAAATGCCTGACGGTGAAGTTCATCTGTACAAACAATTGTATAAACACCATGGGACCACGCAGCCGTCATAACACTCAGGAAGGAGACACGTTCTGTCTCCTAGAGATGAACGTACTTTGGTGCGAAAAGTGCAAATCAATCCCAGAACAACATCAAAGGACCTTGTGAAGATGCTGGAGGAAACAGGTACAAAAGTATCTACATCCACAGTAAAACAAGTCCTATATCGACATAACCTGAAAGGCTGCTCAGCAAGGAAGGAGCCACTGCTCCAAAACCGCCATTAAAAAGGAAAAAGGGGGAGGCTTTCAAGCTTTTATTTAAGGGACTATTATTAGTGCTTCTGTTATTTTCTTTCAATGAAGTTGAGTTGTTACTAGTAACTACTGTATTACTCAAGGTGTTATCACTGTGGATGTGGGTCTGAGATCATTGTTAAGCGAGCACTTTTGTTTTGACAGTTTCACATTATTTTCATGGCAATGGGATGAGAGGGTATTGAATTAACATCTGAGTGTCTAGAAGTAGCAAATGACAAGCAGAACAAGAATGAATCCATACTGTTTAATGGTTTAGTGCTCAAAATAGGCAGAACAGAGACCTATGGAAATGGCACATTTTAAGAATGAAGGAATGAGAAGAATTGGTGAATGATACTAAGTGAGAACATTTTCTGAGGAAAATATTTCATCATACAGAAGTCCAGAAGTCATTTATGGTACTGTATCAGTTGAGGTCCCCTCTAGTATGTTGGAGGCTGGAAGGAGTAGAAGAGTAGAGCATTGAGATTGAACAGCTTGACACATTTTTCCTAGATTATTTAGTACCACCGGTCAAGCAGCACAGAATGGATTCTGCCATTCCTAAAGGTCTTTTTACTTTTTAGGATACATGTTTATTTAGCCTAGATTGTTGGTGCGTTCCAGTCAAGAGGCAGCTCTGCTTCTTTAGAAACAATCAAAAAGTAAAGAAAGTAGATAGCTGGACAGTGAGACATAACAGAGAAGCTTTCCTGTCTAGTCCGGGTTGGGGGCGGTACAGGGAAGATCTTTTGTCTATCGGTAAAACACTGTGATCCGTGGGTGAGAAAAGCCCTGATCATTAGGCTACTACACAAAGGCTGGAAGTGTAGGAGTTGCATGAGGAGCCTATGACTAATGGACCTGGCCATTGAGGGTCTGAACCACATTGTGTTTCTATTGTGAAGATAGATGGCCACTGGAATAAAGCTAGTGAACAGGTGCAGTGCATTCCAGTAGACCCTCTTTCTGCTGCATTGTGTGGAGCGGAGAACATCTCTCATCTTCTTTCCTCTTTGTTACTGAGTAGAAATAATGCTTAATTCTCTTAGTGCCGTTTAGGGCAAATCACAGCAAGCTCATAGCCTACTTTAATTCCATCAAGTCCTATGATCAATATCTAATAACGAGAGAGAAAAGAAAAATAACACAGATGCATGTAATCTTAGAAATATTCTTAATATTAGTGACACATTTCATCCAACACTCTTCGAAAAAGTGTTCCAAAGGGGTTCTTCGGCTGTCCCCATAGGATAACCCTATTTGGTTCCAAGTATAACCCTTTTACGATCCAGGTTGAACTCTTCCATGTAGAACCCTATATGTAAAGGGTTCAACGTGGAACTCAAAAGGGTTCTATCTGGAACCAAATAGGGTTCTTCAAAGGGATGTGTAATGTGAGGCACTAAGATACTGACTCACTCAGAGAAGGTCATGTAGTGGTTCAATAAGTGAAGTGTATGTGGGAATAATCATGACTAAAATAAAAGGAAGATTTGTGGATTGCAGGAAAACGGTAAACAATAAAGAGATAATATGATTTATTGCTGAATTTGTTTAAATTATTGACTATAAATATCCTTATCTGTTAACTTGATTGAACTCCAAACACTGTCTGACAATCTCCTCTCTTAGTATGAGTATGCTGTATCTCTTTCCCTGCACTAATTCCAATTTAATTGTCAGTTGCCTCAAGGCACTTCAATAACAGTAACGAATGATTTGATTTAGTGGACCTCATCAGACTGCATTTTAAATGCAACTCAGCAACCCCACTTGAATTCCAATGAAACGCTGGCATAGCCTCCTGTTTACTAATGATCCACCGTTGGAGATGTCTGATTGAATCCAAGTCGTGAGGAATGGGACCTGCTTTGTAAATTATCCCAAACCCGAGCAGACAGAGAAATACCGACATCATAACCCAACATTAGCCACCTCTCTGCAAGACTCATACATTATTATCAGTGGAATTGATTACGTGATGAACTGATTAGTCAGTCCTACCTCACATTTGAATTTTCATGAGAGGTATAAGCAAAGGGGTCATTGAATAGTGTTATGAACAAGTAAGAACCCTGTATTTAATGGTGGTTCTTCACAGATCCTGTATGAGTAAAACTAGCCTGTGTTTTCCTATCTGTATTCCGCTCCACTCTCAGTGCAACAGGAGAGCGGCCCCAAAGTGATGCCAGGTCACACACGGGATTAAAAGGATTGTGTTTTTCCTGCAGTCCTGCCTTTAATGGCTTGATATCGCTGCTTAACATTCAGCACATAGCTCATAGTGTAGGCATCGTTCAGGGTGGAGCTGCTATCACCCTCTCCCTGTGAACAGACTCAGAGGACTTCAGAGGCTACTGGAGCACAGGCTTGATGGGGATTGAGGATAATAATTCCTCTTTTAACATCCCATAAGGAGAAGGCATTGATTATGTGATTGACAGTCCTAGCATCCTGTGTATTGCGTAAAAAATCTCTAAAAGACAATGACTTCCAAGTCAACGTCAATCAGAAAAGTGTATGAAGTCAAACTGAATGTATTTCACGCCTGTCAAGGGGGTTAGTTTAGGTAGAAACACTTTGCTCTTTTACAGAAGTGTTCTCCTCAGAACACTCAGTCTCTGGCTCAGAGTTGAGTGACCCAGTTTTCCCACTGAGTGTATGTTTGGTCCTGAAATAACTGTGTCTGTGTCTCTGTGTGGTCTCCAGGGACAGACATGGCAGTGTTCTGTCTGCTGTGTGCCAAGCGGTTCCAGACCCAGAAGGCTCTGCAGCAGCACATGGAGGTCCATGCAGGGATGCACAGCTACGTCTGCAGCCACTGTGACCACCCCTTCCCCAGCCACACCACTCTCAAACGTCACCTGCGCTCACACACAGGTAAGGACTGCATCTGTGTCCTTTGTTGTCTTCATCATCATCATCTTCATCATCACCATCATAATCATCATCACCACTGTTTTCATGATCATCATCATCATCATCATCATCATTGTTTTCATAATCATCATCATCACTGTTTTCATGATCATCATAATCCTCATCATCATCATCATCATCATCATCATCACTGTTTTCATAATCCTCATCATCATCATCATCATCATCACTGTCATATCCATCAACATCATCACCTACACTAAAACACAATCCAAAGCTGCAATGAGATCAATTCCTATAAACCTCAATCCTTTCATCATTAAATACCTTGAACTACTACTTCTCTCATGGCACTAGACTGAAGTAGCATACGTTTTTCAATTTCAGGCTACAGTCAGTTTCACTTAATTTATCATGTTTACGTTCACTTACCGTTAATACACTCCTCGATGATTCACTTTCCTGATGACAGCAATGCCTGCCAGCTCTACTGCAGTTCTCCCCAAATGACAGAGCAAACCAAAATACATATCTAAAGAACAGCAAATGTCTGTGTTTTCCTCTGAGAGTTAGTCAGTGGTGCCCTAAGGAGGGAGGGAGGGAGGGAGAGGGAGAGGGAGAGGGAGAGAGGGAGAGAGAGAGGGAGGGAGGGGAGGGAGGGAGGGAGGGAGGGAGGGAGGGGAGGGAGAGGGAGGGAGAGAGGAGAGAGAGAGAGAGAGGAGAGAGAGAGAGAGAGAGAGAGAGAGAGAAGAGAGAGAGGAGAGAGAGAGAGAGAGAGAGAGAGAGTGAGAGAGAGAGAGAGAGAGAGAGAGAGAGAGAGAGAGAGAGAGAGAGAGAGAGAGAGAGAGAGAGAGAGAGAGAGAGAGAGAGAGAGAGAGAGAGAGAGAGAGAGAGAGAGAGAGAGAGAGAGAGAGAGAGAGAGAGAGAGAGAGGGAGAGAGGGAGAGAGAGAGACTGGCCATCATTGTGTATCTTGTCTATACCACAGTCTTCTTGGTAGTATCATTGTGTAAATGGCATGTGTCTTGTAGGATGGAGGGCTTTGTGAAGCATCAGGCTATAATGAGCAGTGCAGTGTATTGTCCCACTTGGCTGTTGCTGTGGACACTGAGCTAATGAGACACATAGGTCATTGCAGATGACTCAACGCCACAGCCTCAGAGAGAGATGGATCAACTATGGAGAGCACCACATGTCTGGAGGACTTCTATTAGCTGTTAGCCGTCAGCCAGAGGGAGTGTCCTCACATGTCACAACATTATTCTATAATTATTATATATATATGAAAGCACATTATTTTTTCCAGCCTGATATGCAAAAGGTTCTGTTTTTTATTGACCTGTACAACTGTACATTTATTATATGAAAGTAGCCGTCACGATAAAGTAACCCTTTTAATACCATTTACTGAAGAGCGGAGGCCTTCCTGAACCGTTTGATACTGTTTACCCAACCTGTGTCTAACCTGTGTCTCCAGGTGACCACCCGTTTGAGTGTGAGTTTTGTGGGAGCTGTTTCCGGGACGATGGCATGTTGAGGGGACACAAACGCATCCACACAGGAGAGAAGCCTTACGAGTGTAACGGCTGTGGCAAAAGGTTCAGCCTCAAGCACCAGCTGGAGACCCACTACCGCGTACACACAGGTCAGAGAGCAGTGTTTGGTCGTAATAACAACACACTCCCACGCCAGATTGTTTTGTGTTCCTAACAGCATACACACAGGTCAAACCAATGTGTGTCACATACAGTGGGGAGAACAAGTATTTGATACACTGCCGATTTTGCAGGTTTTCCTACTTACAAAGCATGTAGAGGTCTGTAAATGTTATCATAGATACACTTCAACTGTGAGAGACGGAATCTAAAACAAAAATCCAGAAAATCACATTGTATGATTTTTAAATAATTAATTTGCATTTTATTGCATGACATAAGTATTTGATCACCTACCAACCAGTAAGAATTCCGGCTCTCACAGACCTGTTAGTTTTTCTTTAAGAAGCCCTCCTGTTCTCCACTCATTACCTGTATTAACTGCAACTGTTTGAACTCGTTACCTGTATAAAAGACACCTGTCCACACACTCAATCAAACAGACGGACATGAGGGATAAAATTGTAGACCTGCACAAGGCTGGGATGGGCTACAGGACAATAGGCAAGCAGCTTGGTGAGAAGGCAACAACTGTTGGTGCAATTATTAGAAAATGGAAGAAGTTCAAGATGACGGTCAATCTCCCTCGGTTTGTGGCACCATGCAAGATCTCACCTCGTGGGGCATCAATGATCATGAGGAAGGTGAGGGATCAGCCCAGAACTACACGGCAGGACCTGGTCAATGACCTGAAGAGAGCTGGGACCACAGTCTCAAAGAAAACCATTAGTAACACACTACGCCGTCATGGATTAAAATCCTGCAGCGCACGCAAGGTCCCCCTGCTCAAGCCAGCGCATGTCCAGGCCCATCTGAAGTTTGCCAATGACCATCTGGATGATCCAGAGGAGGAATGGGAGAAGGTCATGTGGTCTGATGAGACAAAAATAGAGCTTTTTGGTCTAAACTCCACTCGCCGTGTTTGGAAGAAGAAGAAGGATGAGTACAACCCCAAGAACACCATCCCAACCGTGAAGCATGGAGGTGGAAACATAATTCTTTGAGGATGCTTTTCTGCAAAGGGGACAGGACGACTGCACCATATTGAGGGGAGAATGGATGGGGCCATGTATCGCGAGATCTTGGCCAACAACCTCCTTCCCTCAGTAAGAGCATTGAAGATGGGTCGTGGCTGGGTCTTCCAGCATGACAACGACCCGAAACACACAGCCAGGGCAACTAAGGAGTGGCTCCGTAAGAAGCATCTCAAGGTCCTGGAGTGGCCTAGCCAGTCTCCAGACCTGAACCCAATAGAAAATCTTTGGAGGGAGCTGAAAGTCCGTATTGCCCAGCGACAGCCCCGAAACCTGAAGGATCTGGAGAAGGTCTGTATGGAGGAGTGGGCCAAAATCCCTGCTGCAGTGTGTGCAAACCTGGTCAAGAACTACAGGAAACGTATGATCTCTGTAATTGCAAACAAAGGTTTCTGTACCAAATATTAAGTTCTGCATTTCTGATGTATCAAATACTTATGTCATGCAATAAAATGCAAATTAATTACTTAAAAATCATACAATGTGATTTTCTGGATTTTTGTAAGTGGGAAAACCTGCAAAGTCGGCAGTGTATCAAATACTTGTTCTCCCCACTGTAGTACCACTGGTTTTAGCACAGTCAGGGAAAGGTTTAACGAGTATGCCATTGTATTCCTATAGGTGAGAAGCCATTTGAGTGCAAGATCTGTCACCAGCGATCAAGGGACTACTCTGCCATGATCAAGCACCTGCGCACCCACAACGGAGCGTCCCCCTACCAGTGCACCATCTGCCAAGACTTCTGCCCCAGCCTGGCAGCCATACAGAAACACATGAAGAGCCACAGACCCGAGGATGTGCCCCCGGACTGGAGGATAGAGAAGACTTACCTGTACGTCTGCTACGTCTGAGCCGGACTTAGACACTATGACACAGTCCTATGCGTGGGCAGATTTTTCATCTTATTCTATCATTTCTGTGGTTTGATTGGTTTTATCACGAATTGCCACAATGATCTGTCATTACATTAAATCTGCAAATGTGTTGAAGGCTAAAAGACTACTGGTCAGGTTACCATAGCAGTGAAAGAGTGTTGCGCTAGAATGGATATTGAGTTCTGTCTGCTGTGACTGTGATTGTGAGACGTAGAACCAAACTTCTCTGGTAGAATTGCAGTACTATTTCCACCCTTACTATGTAGATTGGTTGAGATAAACAAACATTTCCTGGCTTATTATTTCATGTGACATTTCCTCGTATTGATTTTTTTGAGGTGTTTGTTTTTTGCATGTTTTACTTCAATGGTCTCCATAGGCTTGATTTAATTTGTGTCTTATTTTTCCTCTGCGCATATTACGTATATGATTTCCTGTACCTGTCAGTTAGTCTATCTGCTCATGCTGATTGACAAGCATTAAGGTGTAACAGGTTTTGCTATTTATGTCATGCATCGATTTTGTTACCAAATAGGCGTTGGTTATTTTTACCTAACCTCAAGGCCGTTTATTTTGATATTAGAATAAGCGCTACCTCTTCAATCTTCAATTTTTGCACAGAGGCAATAGCACATCTTAGAACTAGTGTTTTTCATTGTGTTTTCGTCCATCATCTGTAGCTTTACCTTCAAATGTCCTTTTATATTGGTGAAGCGGTTTGAGAATTAATTCATGGAATTGATTCGGACGGTTGCCTGTTGGGTGGAGAAAAAGATTTGAAAGCCTTCAAAGTGACTTTTGTGTGAATAATTTTTTTATCAGTAGAATTATAGTCTGTTAAAAATCCCAGAATTCAATGTTTTTCTAAGTGATGAAAAGAAAAGAAAATGTGACTAAAAGTATTGTCTTTTTTACTAAACGTGAAAAGATGATTCTGTAAAGTTAAATCACTAAAAGCAGGTTATCGTCCGTTGTGATGTCTGTTGCTGTGAATGTACAAAATGTAATTGTATCTTATTCCTAGACGAGAGCCAAATGAGGGCTTCTCTGATTTTAAAATGTTGTATTTTTGTATTACAGTGATCTGCAATTTGTTTACATTTGTTTTGATTTTAGAAACATATTTTCCTGTGTGTTTTGTAAGTCTCTGGAGTCTGATTTTAGTAAGAGCCCTCCCTGTGCCTCTTTTATATATGGAGAAAAGATGTGCTGAATACATGAATACAGTACATGTTTCTTGTATTGACCGTTGTTGTTCCTGGGTGTTTGTTTATTGTTAGTGAAGAACTGATTTTCAGTGCCATGCCGTTGTAGACCCTATTATCTAAACATTGTCATTTGAAACAAGAAACCTCTAATGACTATGGTATTATGCCCCAGGCACCTCAAGCCTCAAAGCAAAGTTTACGAGTGAGATTTTCTTTCAAAATGTTCTGTCATGTCAAAGTAAAATTTGGATTGTAAATTTGTCGAATGGAAAAAAATGCACAGAAGACACAGAATACATAGTGGTATTGTTAATAATCTTTATAAAGTTAGACGTTGGGAATATGTGTGTCTATCTAACACTATGGCCTTCTAGATTAAACAGCCAACACTCAATGTCATGAAAACAATTCTAAATCACCAACTCATTTTCACTGTACTACTATTCTACTCTACATATGCACTATAAGGATCTTAGGATTTCCGTGGTGGACCAAAACTAACAGAGCTCTTTCAAAAAAGGTTTTTCTTTCATCTTTCTATGTTGTAACAAAGCAGTTTTATTTGGTGTGTGTACTATAAGGATGTGATGATCATCATTTAGGGTAGATATTATGTAAATGTTTGTCTACCTCAGCGCCAGTTCAGTCAATGCTTGTCCTGGTGTCCAATCAGGGTTGTTCTTCTTGCCATGTGTGTTAAATCCTTTTACATTGTAGCTTTGTAACACTGTGTGTACAAGTGTTTTCTCAGTGTGGATTCAGGCACAGCTCTCTTTACGCATCAGTGTTCTGTGGCATGATGGAACATTAATAAAATAGCAGGTCTTAATTGTGTCATCAGTCAAGTGAGTTCTTACTGTCTGTTTTTTTTTTGTTGCATACTATTCACATGCACTACAGGAATATGTTCAGTGTTTGAAAATGTTATAAAACATCAAAATGCAAATTGTATGTAGTTCTGTCCTTGAGCTGTTCTTGTCTGTTAATGTTCTGTATTATGTCATGTTTCATGTTTCGTGTGGACCACAGGAAGAGTAGCTGCTGCGTTCGCAACAGCTAATGGGGATCCTAATAAAATACCAAAAAATCCATGAAGGTTGTGTTAATAATAATAATAATAATAATAATAATAATAATAATAATAATACATTTCATTTGCACCTTTCAAAATACCCCAAGGACACTTACAGAGTAAAACATAAAATAGCAAAAATAAACATGACAATAAAAACCTGTCTCACTGTATGCAGCTTATGTCATGACAGGCGGTCTGGTGACACTTAGTGGCACGATGTCAGACTAACAGCTGGGTGGGTTTGACTAGCTGCTACAGATGAGGGAAGGGTAAGTCGCTGCCTCTCTGCCCTCTCTCCCTCTGCTCTACCACACACATTGTTGTGTCCACCACTATGCAGAATGGTAACTACACCCAGTCAATAACAAGAGGGAATTCTTCATCACAGGTACTACCTTTGTTTATATGTACTGTACTTGTTTGTATGTTTATTTGTGGGTTTGGGATGTGTTGATAGACCATAGCAATGCTGTGTTTCCATTTTTATTGTGTTTTTCGATTCATTAAGTTAGAATGATATTTTTACTTAGAGGGGATATGCTGAAAACATTTTATCCACCAGGAGAGCATAGTGACAAAATGACCTGGATGTATTAAATAAGCTCCTACTATGTTTGCAATGATAGAATAGTCCACTAGTGTATTACAACATTATTACAACTGTGCTGACACTATCCTGTCCTATTTATGGAGTTGATGAGCATGAGATCCACCAAATGTAATTGAGCCATTTTGAAAAGATAAAAGGTGGGCTAAAAGGATTATCTCCTCTGTAATCTCCTGAAATCCATGGTCATGCTCTGTAGACGAGCAGATTGATTAAGAGATGGTGCTAATGTAATCTCCTCTGTTTAATTAATGTGAGCATGGTGGGCAGAGCTTCAGTTCGACTCAACCCATATAACCCATACAGGCCATACCTGAGAAAGGTCAGTATAACATCTCAATATTTAGTGCAAAGATGACTGGGTTTATTATTGTATTGTTATCCACATCTTCACTGCTCAATTTCAGATGACAACTTACTGTCTTGGTATCTTGATTGCAGGTGGACACGATCTTTAAGAAAATCTCCAGGGCCACCAGTAGGCGTCAGTATGTCACCATGCCTGTTCACCATCCAAGGCTACATCTCTCTCCGAGACTGGGGTTAGGAATGGGCCAGCCCAACACCAGACAAAGCCCACTGCCGGTCAGTCAGAGGATCATTCAATCGCAGCACAAAGCAAGGCAGACCAGGAGTGCTGGGAGCTGCTCTAGTTATGACACAGGCTCCTGGGTTAAGAAAGGCTCTAGTAAACCTGGTAAAGGAAGAAAACACAGAACTTCTTCTTCCAAGAGTACAGGAGACATAAGACACAAGAGTTACAGTTCTGATGGTCGCCAGCGATATCGCGACTTCACCAAGGATGGCATATGTCGCGGCTCATCATATGGCTACAAGAACAAGATGTGTGACATGATCGGCACCCTGGTGGATCTGAAGCACAGATTGATGCTGTTCGTCTTTACCCAGTGCTACATCGTCACCTGGAGCACATGCAAGACCCGCAATGGCAGCCATGCTTTGAGAAACTGGACAGTTTCCATTCGGCCCTCTCTAACTTCATGGAGAGCCAACGGCTACAGCTCTAGAGTGGCCTCAGCCAACTGCATGGACAGGCTGGTCCTCATGATGGCAGAGTCCATCATTGAATCAGTGTTAGACACCCTTATGCTGGGCTGCATCCTGGCCAAGCTAGACAAGCCTAAGAGAAGGCTGCCCACTCTGTTGTTCAGTCAGCACTGTTTGGTATCTGAGAGGGATGAGAGGCTGTGCCTGATGTTCAACGTCAGGACTCTGAAAGAGACACACATGCTGGTTGCAGAGATAAGAGCGAAGCTGATCAAATCTCACCATACCAAAGAGGGAGAGTTCATCCTGTTGGAACAGAGAGATCTGACTCTGGGGATGGGGCCAGATGGAGCAAGGCTGTTCACAGTGGAGCCCCAGACCATGGAGCATGTCATTAATGAACACAGTCCTCTCTGGGGTATCAGTGCTGACTCTTTAAAGTGGGAGACCTTTGAAATCGGGGTCATGGTGGATGGAGCCGTGCAAGACGCAGGATTGTACTGAGAGGTGGGGAAATCTGGAGTTGGAATTAAATAAATGGGCTCCTGAGTGGCGCAGCGGTCTAAGGCACTGCATCTCAGTGCTAGAGGTGTCACTACAGACCCTGGTTCGATTCCAGGCTGTGTCACAATCCTGACATGATTGGGAGTACCATAGGGCGGAGCACAATTTCTGGGTTTGGCCGGGTAGGCAGTCATTGTAAATAAGAATTTGTTCTGACTTGCCTAGTTAAATAAAGGTTAAATAAATATTTGAGCTATAAGTGCAAAAAGGACATTTGTTGTTTTTCAAATTAATGGTTGTGAATTATTTATATGTTATCATTATCAAAACAATAATATAGATGAATTGAAAGGGACCTAGAATATCTTTAATGCCTGGTTCGGACAGCATATAATCTTAGATTAACTTGACTGTAAATATGTATTTCCTTTCAGGCACAGCCTTCCATGTGAGGACCTCCTACACTGAAGATGAGATTCTTTGCGAACAGCGCTTTAAGTCATACAAGCCACTAGATGAGAGGAGGATTGGGTCCAATCACAAGACTTCTGATAAAACCTATAAGGTCCAGACTGCCACACACAGTGACAAAGAGATGGTAGTGAGACAAAGATATGAGAGATCCCCTCCAACAAGTCTGCAAAGAAAGTACATCTGATTAAATGTTACTGTGCAACTCAGTCACTAATAATAATGGGAACTAGGAAACTTAGTCAAAATGAGTTCTTTATATAAATATGAATGTTTGACAAGTCGGCATTGAAGTGTTAATCAAAATTGATGAAATCAAAACACACTGTACATATCCTCCAGAATGTTTATACAATGTGAATAAATGAATGATGATGACCAATATCTAAAGCTGCCATTTATACATCTCATTTATCAAGCTTTCTGAACACTTCCATTTGTAAACGTGAGCAGTGAGCACAGCATGCCTTGTGCTAGGCAAGCACTTGTGTGGTATACAGTTACAATTATGCTGATTGAATTAGTTAATAGTGGTCTCCTTACAGTATGCAAGAAATAACAAAAGATATCTCACTGCCTAAATCCCAATTAAGATTTAAATGATGAGTGTCACTTAATGGTTGAATTGTGGGGTGCAAATTTGATAAATGGAAGACCGAATGGACAGTCACACATGACAATACTTTTTTTTGTTTGTAAATATATACTGTATACCAATGTGCATTCCTATTCTGCGTGTCAGAACAGAGTATTAGTCTGCCACGTCCACCTCAGGTCACAGTGTTCAGACAGACAGATAGACAGACAGAGAGACAGACAGACAGAGGGTGTTTTACTTGTACATCCTTTCATCTGACAGTAGTCAGATGAGCCAAAGAGATGCAGGCCGTTTCCGGGATGCTGCATGGATAGTCCGGGTGTACGGAATGTTTTCCCTGGCAGTTATCCTCCTCACCTGGCTCTCTCCGGGCCTAATCCCATACCGCTCCCATGGGAGATACTGCATATCAAAGGTACCTTCTGCTGGCTGGAATTCTAACTGGCAGATTCATTCAAATATGTTTTATTTAGAAACACCTTGATGTTCTCAACTTAAATAGGTGAGACTAGGTTAATTAAGCTTGAAGATAATGTTTCAAAACATACACTACCGTTCAAAAGTTTGGGGTCACTTAGAAATGTCCTTGTTTTTTAAAGAAAAGCATCAAATTGATCAGAAATACAGTGTAGACATTGTTAATGTTGTAAATTACTATTGTAGCTGGAAATGGCTGATTTTTAATGGAATATCTACAGTTGAAGTCGGAAGTTTACATACACCTTAGCCAAATATATTTAAACTCAGTTTTTCACAATTCCTGACATTTAATCCTAGTAAGATTTCCCTGTTTTAGGTCAGTTAGGATCACCAGTTTATTTTAAGAATGTGAAATAATAATAGTAGAGAGAACTATTTATTTCAGCTTTTATTTCTTTCATCACATTCCCAGTGGGTCAGAAGTTTACATACACTCTTTGGTAGCACTGCCTTTAAAGCTTCCCAAAATAAGTTGGGGGAATTTTGGACCATTCCTCCTGCCAGAACTGGTGTAACTGAGTCAGGATTGTAGGCTTCCTTGCTCGCACACACTTTTTCAGTTCTGCCCACACATTTTCTATAGGATTAAGGTCAGGGCTTTGTGATGGCCACTCCAATACCTTGACTTTGTTGTCCTTATGCCATTTTGCCACAACTTTGGAAATATGCTTGGGGTCATTGTCCATTTGGAAGACCCATATGCGACTAAGCTTTAACTTCCTGACTGATGTCTTGAGATGTTGCTTCAATATATCCACATAATTTTCCTTCTGCATGATGCCATCTATTTTCTGAAGTGCACCAGTCCCTCCTGCAGCAAAGCACCCCCATAAAATGATGCTGCCACCCCCGTGCTTCACGGTTGGGATGGTGTTCTTCGGCTTGCAAGCGTCCCCCTTTTTCCTCCAAACATAACAATGGTCATTATGGCCAAACAGTTCTATTTTTGTTTCATCAGACCAGAGGACATTTCTCCAAAAGGTACAATCTTTGTCCCCATGTGCAGTTGCAAACCCTAGTCTGGCTTTTTTATGGCGGTTTTGGAGCAGTGGCTTCTTCCTTGCTGAGCGGCCTTTCAGGTTATGTCGATATAGGGCTCGTTTTACTGTGGATATAGATACGTTTGTACCTGTTTCCTCCAGCATCTTCACAAGGTCCTTTGCGGTTGTTCTGGGATTGATTTGCACTTTTCGCGCCCACCAGACTTGTGGAGGTCTACAATTTATTTTCTGAGGTCTTGGCTGATTTCTTTTGATTTTCCCATGATGTCGAGCAAAGAGGCACAGAGTTTGAAGGTAGACCTTGAAATACATCCACAGGTACACCTCAAATTGACTCAAATTATGTCAATTAGCCTATCAGGAGCTTCTAAAGCCATGTCATAATTTTCAGGAATTTTCCAAACTGTTTAACGGCACAGTCAACTTAGTGTATGTAAACTTCTGACCCACTGGAATTGTGATATAGTGAATTATAAGTGTCTGTAAATAATCTGTCTGTAAACAATTGTTAGAAGTATTACTAGTGTCATGCACAAAGTAGATGTCCTAACCGACTTGCCAAAACTATAGTTTGTTAATATGAAATCTGTGGAGTGGTTAAAAAATGAGTTTTAATGACTTCAACCTAAGTGTATGTAGACTTCCGACTTCAACTGTACATAGGCGTACAGAGGCCCATTATCAGCAACCATCACTCCTGTGTTCCAATGGCATGTTGTGTTAGCTAATCCAAGTTTACCATTTTAAAAGGCTAATTGACCATAAGAAAACCTTTTTGCAATTATGTTCGCACAGCTGAAAACTGTTGTGCTGATTAAAGAAGCAATAAAACTGGTCTTCTTTAGACTAGTTGAGTATCTGGAGCATCAGCATTTGTGGGTTCGATTACAGGCTCAAAATGGACAGAAACAAATAACTTTCTTCTGAAACTCATCAGTCTATTCTTGTTCTGAGAAATGAAGGCTATTCCATCCGAGAAATGGCCAAGAAACTGAAGATCTCGTACAACGCTGTGTACTACTCCCTTCACAGAACAGCGCAAACTGGCTCTAACCTGAATAGAAAGAGGAGTGGGAGGCCTCGGTGCACAACTGAGCAAGAGGACAAGTACATTAGAGTGTCTAGTTTGAGAAATAGACGCCTTACAAGTCCTCAACTGGCAGCTTCATTAAATAGTACCCGCAAAACACCAGTCTCAACATCAACATGGAGTCCAGGACAGGGCTACTGTGAGAGTGAGCTATTTCTGAAAACAAATAAAAAACTTATAGGTTTGCTTACTGGCTACAGATTAAAAGACAGGATTGATTGATTTTATTTGCCAATTAAAAAAACACATACACAGAGTATATACATAAGGTCATACAGTACCGGTCAAAAGTTTGGACGCACCTACTCATTCAAGTGTTGCTAGGCAGAGTTGCAAAGAAAAAGCCACATCTTCCTCTGTCCAGTGTCTGTGTTCTTTTGCCCATCTTAATCTTTTCTTTTTATTGGCCAGTCTGAGATATGGCTTTTTCTTTGCAAGGCCAGCAACCCAGAGTCGCCTCTTCACTGTTGACGTTGAGACTGGTGTTTTGCGGGTACTATTTAATGAAGCTGCCAAAAATGAGCTTTTCTTTCAACATCAAGGAAATTGTGATCCCAAACTTTTGAACGGTAGTGTACTACTTACCCATTCTTTACCTGTAAACAGATGAAGAAGTCCTGATTTTATAATATTTTAATTAACACATATATTTTTATATCCTTGTCAAATTAAATATGATTGGTTGGTTCTTTTTTTTACTGCACCACCACATAAATGTTATATATTTCAATGTACAAATGCATTCTTTGTTTAATTTTGAGAGAGAGAGTGAACATCTGTCACCTCACCAGCAGGAAGAACAGTGTTAATTTTGTTCTTCAGTGGCCTGGTGAGAGATGTGATACCTTTGGATTCAAAATGAGTCTGACTGGGATTGACGTGATATGAGGATGTGATATTATGACCTTTACTCATGAAGCTACAATGTTCAGCTAATAATATTCTGTCTGCCAAGTGGATGCTCTGTTGGCACAGGTAAGGGTGTTACTAAGCAACCCGTGCCTCTGCCTGCCCTATCAGTGGCTTGGGGGGTATCTCTGGAGATGTTCCCCCCTATAAAGAACTCCATAGGCCCCATGACCCCCTTGGCCAAACAACAGGTTCATTCAGCAGCACAGCACCACTGCTGACCTCATTGTCTCTTTGTGAAGGGAAAATCCAGAGTTGCATTCTGTGAAATGGCAAATGGTCGACAAGCTGCGAGCGGAGCACATCTCTGTCTCTAACCTAACACAGGCCTACAGATGAGCACTGAAGAGCCCAGTGCCACGATCTCCTCTGGACAACAGAACACACAAGAAAAACATGGTAATATATATATATATATATATATATATCTGTCTCTCTCCTTACCCCTATTTACATTCATGATCACCTTGATACCTTCTCTGTTGCTCTCACCTTCCCTGACACCCTCTGTCTTTAGGCTATTGACTCTCATTGAGTGTCAACATCATTGACAACATATGTTGTTTTCATAATGCCTCTGTCTATTTACTGTACACGTACTAGCTGTTGTGCATGTTGTTTAACAACAACTATGATGATTTAATGGATTTTTTAAATGGTTTTTAATCATCTATTATCCATCATCACAATGTACATTTTACTTACTAATATAATGTATTATCTGCTACATTGCGTACTTCTTAATAATGCAATGTATTATTATAATGTAATGTATAATGTAGGATAACTTAAAGGGAAATATATGCATACAGTGCATGCTTTGGGTTAGAATACTGGTGTCTATTCCAGAGGTTTATTACAATGTTTAAGCATCATGTTGGGGCAGATGTTTTTAGAGGGGATTTGTAAATAAATAATGCCATCCTATTTTCCCAAAATATCTCACTGCATGAGCTAGAAATACCCTGTAGTATTTAACTCTGATTAACATTAAAAAAGTGTATGTCTTGCAATGGAAAACAAATGTAGGTAGTCTGATTCACCTGCATGTGAAATACCTGCTGCATAGGTCTGGTTCTGTGTAGAGTAAATCCATATGTCTGCAGCACAAGTATGATGCTTTGGCAGGGATTCTCACATTTGGCTATGAATGATACATTGTGCTTCAGTTCACACACCTGGACACCTGTGAAATTATCTACGCACCTTTACACACCTGCCATTTACCTGGACACACCTTCTATACACCTGGACAAACCCACCTGAGATCTCTGGGTTTCACAGTCATCCTAATGAAATATGTTTGATAAAGGGGATGAATAAGGAGGCTTCTGTGTGTAGCAGGGGAGGCGGTACTTAGCCAGGAAGAATAAGTTATGTTCATATCCAGTGTCCCAGAAGACTGATATGAATAGTGTGTGTGGGTTGCAGAATCTTGATGGAGATACATTATCTGTGATTGAGAATCCTGTGGCTGTCAGTCATCCTTTTCACCCAGAGAAGACAGAAGTGGGAGGGGCCCGAGGAGCTCAGAGTCAGAGCTGCCATGCCTGGCTGAGAGGAATCCACTCTACAAACCACGGTAAGGTCAATGCCTGGGTGGTGCACTGTCTAATAGGGCTGAAACCACAGGCTATCACTAGTAGACGACATTATCCAGTGCACAAACAAGGCATGCTATATGTCTTATCTAATTAGAGTATATAGCAGCATTAAGCTTTAGTACTTCTCATAGTCTTAAGTTAAAGCCAAGTCCAGCTAGCCTCAGTGCTTTAGCTATCCTTTTCACAAACTGTAGTACAGTACACTGTACTGCTACCCCTCACAGCTACCATGCAGGCTTTATGTGAGTCAGTTGATAATGACACTGCCTGTGAAATGTTCAGCATTCACCTTTGTCACCTGTTCCCTACATGTGGCATGCTTTGTTCACATCCTTAGTTGTGTGCACGTTGTAGACTGTGTAATGGCTGTTACATGCTGTGCCGCTATCTCTTCCACTCTATGTCAGTGTGACAGACAGCTAACATGCTTTTTATCAGTATACCCAGGAAGTTTATCTCTTATCAGTGTCTAATTCAGCTGTGCTCCAGTGTCAGCCCATAGACTGGTGAGAGTACTGGCTGCTGTGTGTGCAGTGGGACTTCTGGGAGGCTTAGCAGTCGGAGTGTGGTTCCTAGGTGAGACATCCTGCAAGTGTCAAATCATAGAGTATGAAGAGAATGATGACACGTTCAGTGTTCTAGTGTTTGTGATACAGATTCCTTGCCGAGGTGGGATAACAAAGAGAAATAACCGTACACGTCAGAATTTAGAACGCTGTATTTTAATGTTTTACAATGAGACTGTTGCAGATGATTAACTATGCATGATAATCATGTCTCGCACAATGACAGAGCTAGATTAAGAACGTCTGTTTCACATCCACTGCGACTAGAATTCACTCTGCATTTTGTTGCTTTCCCTCCCACAGTCAGGTTGTTGTTACGGCCTACCTCTTCCCAGAGCCCAGCAGGGCTAGGGGACACCAAGGAGACGTCCTTCTGTAACGTGACCGAGGACATCTCTGTGGCTGACCCCAGGAAAGGTCTGTGCCTCTCACCTCATCTTGTCAGTCTGATTGTCTACATCCCAAATAGCGCCTTATTACTATGTAGTGCCCCATAGGCTCCAGTCAAAAGTAGTGCATTATATACGGTATACAGTGCCTTCAGAAAGTATTCACACCCCTTGACTTTTCCCACATTTTTTTTTTAATGAATTACAAATGAAAAGATGAAATATCTTGAGTCAATACGTATTCAACCCCTTTCTTATGGCAAGCCTAAATAAGTTCAGGAGTACAAATGTGCTTAACAAGTCATAATAAGTTGCATGGAATCACTCTGTGTGCAATAATAGTGTTTAACATGATGTAAGGTCCCTCTGTCAAGCAGTGAATTTCAAGAACAGAAAAAACCACAAAGACCAGGGAGGTTTTCCAATGCCTTAATTAGGCTTTGGATGGTGTATCAATTCACCCAGTCACTCCAAAGATACAGGCGTCCTTCCTAACTCAGTTGCCAGAGAGGAAGGAAACCGCTCAGGGATTTTACCATGAGGCCAATGGGGACTAAAAACTGTTACAGAGTTTAATGGCTGTGATAGGAGAAAACTGAGGATGGATCAACAACATTGTAGTAACTCCACAATACTAACCTAATTGACAGAGTAAAAAGAAGATGGAAGCTTGTACAGAATAAACATATTCCAAAACATGTATCCTGTTTGCAACAAGGCACTAAAGTAATACTGCAAAAAAAGTGGCTAAGCAATTCACTTTTTGTCCTGAATACCAAGTGTTATGTTTGGGGCAAATCCAATACCACACATTACTAAGTGCCAATGTTCATATTTTCAAGCATAGGGGTGGCTGCATCATGTTATGGGTATGCTTGTAATCATTAAGGACTGGGGAGTTTTTCAGGATAAAAAATAAATGGAGCTAAGCACAGGCAAAATCCAAGCAGAAAACCTGATTCAGTCTGATTTCCACCAGACACTGTGAGATTATTTCACCTTTCAGCAGGACAATAACCTAAACCACAAGGCCTAATCTACACTGGAGTTGCTTACCAAGAAGGCAGTGAATGTTCCTGAGTGGCCAAGTTACAGTTTTGACTTAAATCTACTTAAAAATCTACTTAAGGCAAGACCTTAAAATGGTTGTCTAGCAATGACCAACAACCAATTTGACAGAGCTTGAAGAATTTTGAAAAGAATAATGGGCAAATGTTGCACAATCCAGATGTGGGAAGCTCTTAGAGACTTAGCCAGAAAGACTCACAGCTGTAATCGCTGCCAAAGGTGTATTGACTCAGGGGTGTGACTACTTATGTAAATTAGATATTTCTGTATTTCATTTTCAATACATTTGCTAACATTTCCAAAAACATGTTTTCACTTTGTCATTATGGGATATCGGTTTGTAGAAATACATTTAATTCATTTGAATTCAGGCTGTAACGCAACAAAATAAATGGAATAAGTCAAGGAGTATGAATGCTTTCTGAAGGCACTGTCGGGTACAATTTGAGAGGCACTTGACTGGTCAGGCAGAGGTTTTATGCTTTATCACAACATTTGTGATAAACCAAATGTGTTTAAATTACAGATATAATTGTCTTTATAACAGTACATATCTTTATTAATACATGCCTTAACTTCTACATGGTCACAGTCAGTGGAGAGGAGTGGAGACTGTCTATCGACTGACATCAAAACATGAAATAATGATCTGTTTATATTGACTACATTAGTTATTGGACATAAGCTGCTTAACATTTCCCTCTCAAACAAGACCACGTTCATTACTGTTGATCTAGCTGGTCTCTGGAGGGATTATTTTCAATCAATCAGGTTCAGTGTTTTACAGAATCAGCCCGGAGAACTCTCTCCTGGAGATCCAGCTAGAGAAGGTGCCCACCTGGCTGCCTGTATGCTATGAGAGATGGAACTCTTCCCTGGGGACCCTGGTCTGCCGCCAGCTGGGATATCTAAGGCTAGTCTACTGAGACCATTTTCATACTATAAAACCCACAGACGCCTGGGAACATAAAAGGCTATTCACCTAACCATAAGGCTGATTGCTCCCAGTTAGTGATAGATTATCCAATGCTCTGTTAATACCTTGTTTATAGGCTTGCCTTATGCCCCATGGATCAGACATTCCCTTTTAAAACAGACCCTTTCCCATCTCGCCTGCTTTTATAGACGATATTACTTTGATTTATTTTGTTTCCAGACTGACTAAGCAAAAAGGTGTGAACTTAACGGACATCGGACCTAACTACACAGATGGCTTTATACAGATTACATCTGAACACAAGAGCAGCCTGGAAAATATATGGCAGTTAAGGTACAGCAGCTGTCTGAGGATATAATAGATTACCTAGTGATGCAGAAGTGCTATAACAAAGTAATCAAGCTTTTCTAATGGATGGATTTGTTTTTATTTAGGGGGAGTTGCGTCACAGGGAAGGTTATAGCTTTAAAATGTTTTGGTAAGTTTCTGAAGGGTACTAACAACACTAACATAATAGTGGATTAACTTCATTGTACGTTTGTGCATCTCACACACAGGTAGGACCCAATGACCTTCATATGACCTTTCAGTCATTACTTAATTATTCTACACATTGTATGGTATACACCGAGTGTACAAAACATTAGGACACATGACATAGACTGACCAGGTGAATCCAGGTGAAAGCTATGATCCCTTATTGAAGTCACTTGTTAAATCCACTTAAATCAGTGTAGATGAAGGAGATGAGACAGGTTAAAGAATAATTCTTAAACCTGGAGACAATTGAGACATGGATTCTTTATGTGTGCCATTCAGAGGGTGAATGTGCAAAACAAAAGATTTAAGTGCCTTTGAACGGGGTATGGTAGTAGGTGCCAGGCGCACCGGTTTGAGTGTGTCAAGAACTGCAACGCTGCTGGATTTTTCTCACTCCTACAGTTTCCTGTGTGTATAAAGAATGGTCCACCACCCAAAGGACATCCCGCCAACTTGATACAACTGTGGCAAGCATTGGAGTCAACATCGGCCAGCATCCCTGTGGAACACTTTTGACACCTTGTAGAGTCCATGCCCCGATATTGAGGCTGTTCTGAGGGCAAAAGGGGGTGCAACTCAATATTAGGAAGGTGTTCCTAATGTTTTGTACAATAGGGTGATGAGTTATCTCCATAAAATGTATGTAAAAGTGATCTGGCTAAAATGCTTGTTTCCTTTGCCTGTTTAGAGTGTGGGACACGGGCTAAGCTGCCCAGGATAATCGGGGGAGTGGAGGCTACCTTGGGAAGGTGGCCCTGGCAAGTCAGTCTCTACTACAGCAACCGACACACCTGTGGAGGCACCATTATCACCAGCCAATGGGTGGTCACCGCAGCCCACTGTGTGCACAAGTAAGACCACCAATGACCCCTCGGGTCGGAGGTTAGAAGTCAGAGTTCATGACAGTGTAGTGATGGCTAGGGACAGTAATAGCTCTCACTTGCTTTTGCACAAAGTAATTCATACTGTATACAATTGAGAATTGGAGAGTCATCTATCTGATATAAATTGTTTCATCTCTTTATTCCCATTCCAGCTATAGGCTACCACAGGTGTCCAGTTGGATGGTCTATGCTGGTATTGTCACACGTAGTTCAGCTAAAATGGCTCAGTACACTGGATATGCAGTGGAGAAGATCATCTACAACAAGAACTACAATCCCAGGAGCCACGACAATGACATTGCTCTGATGAAACTGCGGACCCCACTGAATTTCTCAGGTGACAGGGAACTTGATTGCTTCACTTTTGAATAGTCTCTTGGCTGACTGGAACACTCAACTATATTATTACAGCAATCAGTTCCAAACCATGTTCCAATATTACTGAAATGAACTTCATAATATTATGTTTTATTTAATATGTTAGATACCATCAGGCCTATCTGTCTGCCACAGTACGAGCATGATCTTCCAGGAGGAACACAGTGCTGGATCTCTGGCTGGGGCTACACTCAACCAGATGATGGTACGACTATTTTAAATTAATAATATAACTTAAATAGAAGAATTGAATGTATCTCTATCGATGGTTAAATGTTTTCTCAGAGCACAAAGTCATTTAAATCATACAAATAAGAGGTTTATTTACATTCGTTTGACTTTCTTTGACAGGTCTCATCCCTGACACGCTAAAGGAAGCTCCGGTTCCACTGATAAGCACCAAGAAATGCAATAGTTCCTGCATGTACAATGGAGAGATCACAACCCGCATGCTCTGTGCTGGATACACTGAGGGCAAAGTGGACGCATGTCAGGTTAGTTCATAAAAAATACCTGAGTTGTTCCTCCTGTGGTTTGTTTTACGAAGAGATGTACCAAAGGTTAGAGTGTTGTTGTTTTACAAAAGTAGAATTGGTTCTTGATCATGAGAATATTTCCCCCCAGGTGTCCCCCATTACTGTTCGGAATTATCAAAAGCAAACCTCATTTAGGCATGTGCCTGAGAGGGCACACCAGCTTTATTCAAGGTCCTACCGATCAAATTCAGTGAACCTGAGGATTCAGTATTCCATAATATCCCAACAGATTATCCCTAAATCCCTGTGACTTAACAATATCTCAACCCCTCACAATCAGTGTGGTGGTCTGGTAACCAGTGTGATTGACAGCAGCGTGTGCCTGTCCTCTCCTCAGGGTGACAGTGGGGGTCCGCTAGTCTGTCAAATTGACAACGTGTGGAGACTGGTGGGCGTGGTGAGCTGGGGTACAGGCTGCGCTGAGCCCAACCACCCCGGAGTCTACACCAAGGTGGCCGAGTTCCTCGGCTGGATCTACGACATGATTGAGGTAACCTTACACTAACTCTTCTGTTGCATAGGCCTATGTATTGATTTTTGACATATCAGGAGCCCATCTGCTATGCAGTTCTGTTTCTCCTCTTGAAATTGCATAACACTGTATGTTACATTTGTTTCTCCATTCACAGAGCTACTGAGGAGGAAGAGGAACAAGACAATGGATGATCAGGGAGACTCATGTAGGACCAGAACAGGCCTAGAGCAAACTGAAACATAAAATGCTCCTGACATTCTTCCTCCTGTACTGTAACTGTCATTGTACCTCCTTATAACGGCCATGTTTATTGCAGAAATGCATACATTATTTAACAGTAGGAAATACTTTTATACTATACATGTTTGTCATAAATTGTACTTTTAGCACCTGAATGAGAACATATTTATACCATATATTTGTCTTTTATTGAAAATAAATGATGCTTCATATCTAAACATGCCCGTTGTCTACTCTGCTGTGACGAAAGAGCTTTATGTGTCAGAGCCATCATTTCAGGATGCATACACTGTCCACCGTTGAGTGCAAAGTAGTAGCACTTCACTCCTGTCAGTAGAGGGCGTGCATGCACCTCTCTCATCTCGTTTCCATAGTAACAGAGGTCACTAGCTACAAAGTTGACTTTGTCAACATTTGGCTCTAACGTTAGCACAGGAGTCGCAAGAACTTGAAGCGAGCAAGTTTACTGTGAGTATTTCCATGTGTTTTGTGTTAGAAGGACAACGACTGTTCTTCATTTGATTCACAGCATTCGTACCAAATAGTTTGATTGTATTCAAATGCATTTCTGTCTGGTGTATTGCTACAGGTGCTAGGCCTAGCGCTAGCTATTTAGCTAACGTTAACGCTATTTAACCTGGCTATGAATTCTCTCCATGCTTGTTCATCTATTGCTAACTTTCCTTATCATACCATAATCAAAGGCAAAACTCCAATGAGCTGTGTGTGCAACTTACTAAACTAAATCCCTCAATATCTTTTCAGAAATATGGCTTCTTCCCTGGGGTGTACAAAGGACGTTTTGCAGCAGGTCAACCAGTTCTGGTCCATGTTAGACGAACTGTCTCAGAATGACCCTCAAAGCTACCAGCTGTTTATAGAGAAACAGATGAAACAGGGAGCTGATTATAATGCACCACCTCAGCCTGACTCCTGCCTACTCACCGAAATGCTGGTACCACAAATGACCTGCTTTCTATGAGCGCTACACCTACACTGTAGAGTTTATATATTCAAAACACATAAACTTCCAACACTGCCTGGCTTACATAAAAATTACATACCAAAGTGTGTTAAGAGAATACTGGTTCATTTGTTTGCAATGCACGTTTGACTGTGCACTGCTGGCTAATAATATGGAGGTGAGAACTATAAAGAGGCTGAACAGTTGCTTTATTGTTTGTGTCAGGGGCCAAAGAAAGGGTTGCTGTACATCAATGTGTGTGGCTGGAAGCGCGTCCCTGCCCCTGCTGATGAGAACAAGCCAGTGCCTGTGTGTGGAGGGAGACTGGAGACAGACATCGACGAAGGAGGAGGTACCAAGAATCACTGTTGTCCTGCAGGACACAAATCTGTATTTCTGCATAATTACCTACATTTTAACCTGTATTACAAGAGATGCAGGCAAAAAAGGTGTTGATACCAATTAGGGTTGCAAAGGGTCGGAAACTTTCTGGTACATTTCCATAATCTTTCCGGATGTTTTCCATGGGAAGTTAAGGACGAGAATTTTGCTTAAATTCATCAAAAAAGTTAGCTTATAACAGTTTTTGTGGGATAGACATAAGGCAATTCTAGGTCTTGTGGCATATTTTGGTTAAACTATCCCCAATTCAATGGAATTGCAACCCTCTGCATGCACAGTGCACTCTTCCATCACATGTACAACTGATTCTCAAGATCTTGCACACTAATGAGTTGCTATTGAGCCCACACTGCTACACTGTCTGAGCCAAGGACTACATGCTTTCTGGTAGGTTTTGATTACAATACTGGGTGGGGTGAATATATTTTATATGCCATACATTATTTTTTATTAACTAGTTAATAGTAGCCTACAGCAAAGTGTGTTTAAATAATTTCTAACTTGTTAACAATTTCTGCTAGTTAGTTTTCGCTACCATGTGGGTTTTAGCTTGCTTGAGCCTGCTAACTGAGTAGTGTTAATTCACCTGTTTCCATACATGTTTCATTTTAAAACATTTATCTTACAAAGGAGTTGTTTAACTGCTTAACTATTTATCTGTACATTTTTCTTTTTACTCATTTTTTTCTAATCTTTACAGGAAAATGCCACGGGCACGATCTGATGTGTGGAGACATTTCACTGCAGCTAATGTAGAAGGAAAACCTGTGTACATTTGCAAATACTGTGCCAAATCATATGTGAAGAATGCAAAAAATATGCACAATCATCTGGCCAAGTGCAGTTCCCACAGCACTCACAACTAGCAACATCTGAAAAAAGTCCCTAAGTTTCTATTCGAGGTGAAAATGATGAATCAGACACCTTATCGATAGCAACAGCTCATGGTCCTCCTGGAATCAATGGAGGAACGTATTCAGAGAAATGCCTATGAATGTCTTGCTCGAGTGTATGCAACTTGTTCACCTCTGATGCTCACAGCCAATGTGTATTGGAAGAGATTTCTGAAAAAGTATAGAAATACAGGATATCTGGAGTGCAAAAAAATAAAAGCTATAAAAAAGACATTGCATAGTATGGGTGGTTGGCTGAATATGTACACTATACATTGGTGGATGTGCACACTATACATTGGTGGATGTTGGATGGTTAACTATACTATACAGGTTGATGGCAGAGAAATACTTCAGTAGCTAAAAATGCGTACGATATGAGCGAGGGTAATAATAGTTTACTTAATAGACAGACTGGGTAAATGAACAGGTAAGTGAACATTTTGCATGGTTAAATTAGCTGTACAATTAGGTATACAGTTATATTTACAGATAAGTGAATACTTGCATGGTTACACAAACTGTACAGGTAAATGACAGGAAGAGATACTTTAATAGCTAAATGTGTGTATGATATCATTTGGGGTAATAATAGTAATTCCCTTAAAATACAGTCCTTAGTGCGCAGGGTTTAATTACAGACAACTGCACGTATTGCACATTCGATATACTAAAAGCAATGAGAAAAGGTGCAACTGACAGGATACTAATATGCATTCCTGAGTGAATGCCTACGTAAGTTAAGTCCAATAATTACTAGCAATATTGCATGTGATATGATATAACAACTGTACATGAGTATGTATATACAGACCTGTATGAATAAATAGGTCCTGAGTGGATGAGTGCTGACGGACCAGAGTTACTCACGGATGAATGCATAATTGTTAAACTAGGTCCTAGCACCCCAACAGTTCCAGATCTATGTTGCCGACGGCACGGCACCCCGGTGAGGCATTATATAGTCTAATAGCCGCCGGCAGGAAGGACCTCCTGTAGTGCTCTCTGGCACACCGTGGTGGGATCAGTCTGTGACTGAAAGTGCTCCTCTGCGTCATAACCATAGCGTGCAGAGGGTGGGTGACGTTGTCCATGATGGCCAGCAGTTTGGCCAGGATCCGTCTCTCCGCCACCTCTAGAGTGTCAAGGCTCATCCCCAGGACAGAGCTAGCCTTCCTGATCAGCTTATTTACCCGAGAAGCATCACCGGCTTTGATCACCGGCTAAATGGTATTAATATTAACTTGCATATATCTGTTAATTCCCATGTATTCACGTTAATTCTCATATATTCACGTTAATTCCCACAGAAAGTTTCCACCTCTGAATATTCCCGAAAATGTGCAACCCTAATACCAATGTTATCTAACACTGTTTGAACTAGTTTCTCAGTACTACAAATTATGTTCCCTGTACTCAGACGACTACAGTGTGGTGGATGTGGTGTTCAGCCCTGCGGTGCTGCAGCAGGCTCAGAAGGACAAGAGAGAGAAGGACCAGGTCCACCTGTTAGCCCTGAACTTCACCCAGCAGCAGCATGACTTGCGTTTGGCCCAGCAGTACAACGTCAGCAGCAGTAAGCTAAAGGGCAGCCTAGAGGACATGCAGCGCCGCCTGGGTTCTCTAAAACAGTCCAGCCCTGCCACCAACACAGGTAAGGCCTGTACACAATTATTCCCTGGTTCAAGGGAACAGTTTTATTTTTTATTAAGTTGACCACCAAGATAAAGGCAAGATTATTTAATTAAAATGTATTGAGCAATACCTACTAACTAGTATCTTCAAGAATGTTTTGACATTCATTTGACATCAATTTCCCAGCCTCCCAGACCCCAGCTTCCCTGCTTCAGCAGATCTCCTATCTGCGTGAAGGGCAGACTGAGGACACTAAACCCGTGCAGCTCATCACATCTGCCCAGCTAACTCCTGGGCCAGGGGACCAAAGCAACAAGACCAAGAACCTGATCCAGGTGATCTCCAGCTCAGTGACAGCCCAGCCTCAGCTGCCACAGCACCATCTCACTATCAACTCTGACCCCAGGGACCTCTCTCGGAGCCTGGAGCTGACTGTGGAGCTACCAAAGGTTCGGTCCATCACAGAGTGCCATCTCAGCATTTCTCAGGTCAGGGACCACTCTGCTTCCCTTTCCCTTGTGCTATGATTAAAATTCTGTCTGTCTTGCTTAAACGCTTCCTATGTTGCCTATTTTACATTATAAGTGATCCTTTCTGTGGTCTTGTGGGTCTAATAATGTGTGTGTATTTCTCTGTAGAATGATGTACTACTAGAAGTGGAGGATATGTACCATCTGCACCTGGAGCTGCCTGAGACTGTGAATGAGGAGTCGGCCTCTGCCATGTTCAACAAGAAGAAACGGACATTAACTTTGCAAGTGTCTGTACTCTAGTGCCGGTACTGCCGTGTAATTTCTGCTATGCATCCTACAAGCTGTGCGTCTGCACTTTTTGTAGTAGTAACAGTAGCTCAGTAAAGACATTCACAACAACATTAATGACTCAAGTGGATTTATAGTCCTCCGCGATCACGAGTTACATTAACTGCATGTCTGGAGTCCCGTGTAGGTCAGATGGTAGAGCATGGCGCTTGCAACGCCAGGGTTCTGGGTTCGATTCCCACGGGGGACCAGTACGAACAAAGTATGAACATGTATGTCGCTCTGGATAAGAGTGCCTGCTAAATGACTACAATGTAAATGTAAATAATTCACAAATAGTCAATATTCATGCAGTATTCCATGTTTATTAAAACTTCAAAATTGTATTGTGAACATTCATATTTGGCAACTACAACTTTTACTTCAAACAGTTACTGTAAGTCAAATGTCCATAGGACAGAGACATTTTTTTAAGTTTGGTTTTATCTCGAAACAGTAATAAATAGATTGGTCCCAATTGTTATAATAACTATTTCTGCAGGGCTGCTGAGAATACTGAGGGCATCATAGGGCATCATAGTCCAGTGGTCACAGTTTGAGGCTAGTGGTTCTCTATATGCTTGGTTGGTTCCCATTTCTACCGTCTCTCTCCATGGTCCTCCTCCACCCAGGCCACTATCTTCCCCTCCCAGCCAGGCACCAGGGCTCCATCCTGGAACACCTAAGAACACCAACCAGAACCAGACAGGCATATAAACTACACTACATGACCAACAGTATGTGGACACCTGCTCGAATGAACATCTCATTCCAAAATCATGGGCATTAATATGGAGTTGGTCCCCCTTTTGCTGCTATAACAGCCTCCATTCTTCTGGCAAGGCTTTCAACTAGATGTTGGAACATTGCTGCGGGGACTTGCTTCCATTCAGCCACAAGAACATTAGTGAGGTCAGATACTGATGTTGGGAGATTAGGCCTGGCTCGCAGTTGGCATTTCAATTCATCCCAAAGGTGTTCGATGGGGTTGAGGTCAGAGCTCTGTGCAGGCCAGTCAAGTTCTTCCACACTGATCTCAACAAACCATTTCTAAATGGACCTTGCTTTGTGCACAGGAGTATTGTCATGCTGAAACAGGAAAGGGTCTTTCCCAAACTGTTGCCACTAAGTTGGAAGCACAGAATCGTCTAGAATGTCATTGAATGCTGTAGCGTTAACATTTCCATTCTCTGGAACTAAGTGGCCTATCCCAAATAATGAAAAACAGCCCCGGAGCATTATTCCTCTGTACTGTACAGTTGGCACTATGCATTGGGGCAGGTAGTATTCTCCTGGCATCCGCCAAAGCCAGATTTGTCCGTTGGACTGCCAGATGGTGAAGCGTGATTCATCACTCCAGAGAACGCGTTTCCACTGCTCCAGAGTCCAATGGCGGCGAGCTTTACACCACTTCAGCCAAAGCTTGGCATTGCGCGTGGTGATCTTAGGCTTGTGTGCGGTTGCTCGGCCATGGACACCCATTTCATGAACTCCCGACTAACAGTTTTTGTGCTGATGTTGCTTCCAGAGGCAGTTTGGAGCTAGGTAGTGAGGGTTGCAAGCGAGGATAGACGATTTTTACGCGCTACGGGCACTTGGCGGTCCCGTTCTGTGAGCTTGTGTACTCCAAGACGTTTCCACTTCACAATAACAGCATTTACAGTTGACCGGGGCAGCTCTAGCAGGGCAGAAATTTGACGAACTTACTTGTTGGAAAGGTGGCATCCTATGACTTTGCCACGTTGAAAGTCACTGAGCTCTTTAATAAGATCATGCTATGTTTGTCTATGAAGATTGCTTGGCTGTGTGTTCGATTTTATACACCCGTCAGCAACGGGTGTGGCTGAAATAGCCAAATCCACTCATTTGAAGGGGTTTCCACATACTGTTGCATATGTAGTGTATGACATATACAGGGACAGAGTCTCTAAACACATATCAACCTTCATAGAGAATCAGCATCTTTATGATCTTAAAATAGTTACTGGGTTTTGGAACTATTGCCAATTCCAAGTGTTTTATCGTTTTTCATTTATCCCTCAGTGGTAACCGTTGACCCTATCTAAATGTAAACCCAATGCTGTAATCCAAAACATGCCTACCTCCTCCTTCACAGTCCCAAACTCTGGGTCGAGGGCTTTGAAGTGGTACCTGAAGCTGCCCTGACGGTCCACCGCTGCCTTGAAGTCTCTCAGAGTCACCTCCCCCAGCCTAACAGCACAGCACAGTCTCACTGTCAGATGGCATCATGGTACACTGATCTGTGCAGAGACACAGACATGCACATTCCCTCACAACGCTACAGCACATAGACACACAACACACTCACACACACCAAACACACACATGCATGCATTCAATACCTTAACCATATACACACGTGCACTAACACATACATTGCATCCACAACGTAAAGGCAGCATACAAAAAAAAGGTGCACATGCAATGGACCTTTGACCTTTTGGAGATGTTGACCAGGAAAGGAGTGAGCGAGCGATCAGTGAAGTAGAGGACTTTAGTGGAGACTATGGAGTCCAGGACAGGGCTACTGTGAGAGTGAGCTATTTCTGAAAAGAAATAAAAAACATAGGTTTGCTTACTGGCTACAGATTGATTGATGTTATTTGCCAATAAAAAAAACACATACACAGAGTACATACATAAGGTCATACAGTACCGGTCAAAAGTTTGGACACACCTACTCATTCAAGGGTTGCTAGGAGAAAAAGCCATATCTTCCTCTGTCCAGTGTCTGTGTTCTTTTGCCCATCCTAATCTTTTCTTTTTATTGGCCAGTCTGAGATATGGCTTTTTCTTTGCAACTCTGCCTAGAAGGCCAGCATCCCGGAGTCGCCTCTTCACTGTTGACGTTGACGTTGAAAAGAACACAGACACTGGACAGAGGAAGATATGGCTTTTTCTTTGCAACTCTGCCTGTTGACGTTGAGGCTGGTGTTTTGCGGGTACTATTTAATGAAGCAACTAGTTGAGGACTTGTGAGGCATCTGTTTCTCAAACTAGACACTAATGTACTTGTCCTCTTGCTCAGTTGTGCACCGGGGCCTCCCACTCCTCTTTCTATTCTGGTTAGAGCCAGTTTGCACTGTTCTGTGAAGGGAGTAGTACACAGCTTTGTACGAAATCTTCAGTTTCTTGGTAATTTCTCGCATGGAATAGCCTTAATTTTTCAGAACAAGAATAGACTGACGAGTTTCAGAAGAAAGTTTGTTTCTGGCCGTTTTGAGCCTGTAATCGAACCCACAAATGCTGATGCTCCAGATACTCAACTAGTCTAGTTTAATCAGCACAACAGTTTTCAGCTGTGCTAATATAATTGCAAAAGGGTTTTCTAATGATCAATTAGCCTTTTAAAATGATAAACTTGGATTAGCTAACACAACGTGCCATTGGAACACAGGAGTGATGGTTGCTGATAATGGGCCTCTGTACGCCTATGTAGATATTCCATAAAAAATCTGCTGTTTCCAGCTAGTATTTCTGATCAATTTGATGTTATTTTAATGGACAACACATGTGCTTTGCTTTAAAAAACAAGGACATTTCTAAGTGACCCCAAATGTTTGAATGGTAGTGTACATTTTAAAAACAACATGTATTGTGTGTGCTTGTGTGTGTGTGTGCATCTATCAGTTACACATACTGTACATGTCAGTACATACACACAACAAGTAGTTCACATGGGGTGTTGCTTTATTTGTTTTTTGAAACCAGGTTTGCTGTTGGGGTAAGTGTGTGTGTCAGTGCTGTGTGTAAGTTGACTATGCAAACAATTTGGAATTACCAACACATTAATGTTTCTTATAACAACAAGAAGTGACGCAGTCGGTCTTTCCTCAACTTAACCAAGAAAGACTGACATGCATAGTATTTATATCAACCCTCTGATTACAATGAAGAGCAAGACATGCCACTCTGTTCTGGGTCAGCTGCAGCTTAACTAGGTCTTTCTTTGCAGCACTTGACCATATGACTGGACCAAAATCCAGATAAGATAGAACTAGAGCCTGCAGGACATGCTTAGTGGAGTGTGGTGTCAAAAAAGCAGTGGATCTCTTTATTACAGACAGACCGCTCCACATCTTTACAACCACTGAATCTATATGTTTTGACCATGAAAGTTTACAATCTAAGGTAACACCAATTTAGTCTCCTCAACTGTGGTCGCCGTGGCTTTGAGTTACTGTGGTAGTTGGTTCCACTCAACAGTGGCTGTATATAAAAATATGTTCTAACCAGATAGACTTACATTTAAAAGAGACAATATCAGAGTCTCTGCCTCTGGTGTATCGGTGGACATCTCTAATATAAGTTAAATAATTTGATAGGTACCTGGGGGCTGAGTCTTTAATAGTTATGTGGATGAGACCAAGTTGGATTAATATTGCCCTTTTCTCTACAAATAGCCAGCCTAGCTGATTAAAATGCTCGATGTAATTGAATTACACAATTCGAAAGGTTGTTGAGAACGGTAAAACAAACAGTATATCTTACTTGAGCTGGGTGGCCATGAGTCCCTGTCTGTGGGGTTGGCTCTTCGTCCCGGTGACTTGTACTGACCCTACAAGAAGACAGAGTCACAGTTACTAGGAGAAATGCCAATTCAGTCAGTCACGATGTGCACACGATAAACACATAATTATCACACCAGTTGCAAAATATAACGCTAACAGCATACACAAAGCACCCACCTCTGTGCGTATTGCTGTGTGTGTGTGTAGCCCTCTGTCCTGTTGCCTGCGGCGTGTGTCGAGTGTGTGTAGGCGGTTCATGAGACTGGCCACCCCTTGCTCCAGTGTGTCCAGGGTGTGATGCTGAGGGTCGTGACCTGAGAAGCCATCCCTCAGACTACGCAGGGCCTCCCTCACCAGCTGCAGTTCCTCCCCCTGCTAACACCCACACACACACACACACAATGACATAAACCACTAGAACTAGTGGCCAGGCCAATTTGAAGGTTGTTGATCATTTTTGCCAAGGCCTTTAAACTCCACTAAGTCTCTAGCTCTAGAGACAGCTATAATGATGTCATGAAACATGTCTAAAACATACATTGAATCAATCACACACTCCCTCCCACCAACATGTACAGACATGTAGGAAATGTACATACTGTAGGTGTGTGTTGGAAGGCCGGACCAGGGGTTGGGCCCACAGAGTTACTGTACCCACTCTTTTCACCCCTAAATGACTGAAGAAAAAACAGACATAATATATCTTACCAACTTTGCAAGCTACAGCAAATACATGTAATTTACTGTATGTGCAGTGGAAGCAGTTTGATTATGGTGCCATACCCTGTGGCTTCCTTCATTAGAGTTGTGCCGAGCATCGTCCAGTTTCAAATGCTGTTGCTGAAGTAGTCTATCCTTTTTTCCAAGTTGCTGCTGATTTTATAGGCATATCCTTGTGATATCTATGATACTTTGATACATTTCAGCTACATAATCATATCCAAATGTAAAAGTGTGTTGAAATTGTGAAAATGCACATATTTCCTGATCTTACCTCATATTCACTGAGCAGTTTGTTCCAATCGCTCAACTTCTGTTTGAGCTCTGCCTACAAATATACAAAAATATACTTACATTTGTAACGTGAATGAACAAAACGTGAACATTTCAATACATAAATAGATAGAGCCATTGAATATAAAGCCGTCAAATATTAATTCTAAATGTCAACGTATGTATTATCATATCACTCGACTTACGTTCTCCCCCTTCACTTGCTCTTTGTCCATGCTGCATCTCAGTAGCTCCTGCTTCAGCTGTAGCACCGCAGCTTCCTGTACAGACGTACGCTGCTGAAGAGCATCCTGATGAGGAAAAGCAGATCAAAGACAATGCTAGAGAGGCCAGCTTACATACCAAAGAGTAAGGACCCACTAATATGGATCATTATGAATCCAAAAACAGAGCACACAACTCTTCTGTAAAGGAACACTAGAGGCTAAAAGGGGCTGCTGGTATGAGAACTGAATAAATGCCACTAATCCATGTATAAGTAATGCTCCAAACAACCTTAAGAGGGTTTGACTGGCAGGTCTTACCTTGATGGCCTTAAGGTGGCGGCCCTCCTGCTTGTGCCTCAGAAGCTCCCTCTGAGAGGACAGAAAGACAGACGGACTCAGAGACATTTCATTAGGAGGGGAAGGTCTGTGCTCTTATGGAAGCTCATCCACATTAAGCCCAATTACTACTGTACCTTCAGATCAAGAGCCTCCTCCATGCTTTGGTCCAGACGACTGCGGATTAGAACCTTCAAAGCGAGGGGATGAGCAACATTATGAGAGAATAGATAAATGTCATAGCTTATACGTAGACAGTGGCCTGGCATGAAAGCAGGCTAAGCAGATAACATAGACTCATTCATGCTTCTACAGTATCTTCGTCTTTCCTGGACTCTAGAGTGACAGTAAAAGCATTATTATATGCCAGGGTCTGACACCGCTACATCACAGTGAGTGGCTGAACATGCCGTATTATCTAAAGTGAATGTAGAGAGAGGATGTGGGCGGACACAGTACCAGCTGCTGCTCAGAGTTAGCTCTGCTATCCCCAAAGCCCACAGAGATGTCCTGCTCGTCCTCAGGGAGAGAGCCGTGCAGCAGTAGAGCCTGGAGAGAGAAGAGAGGGATAGACACATACTGTACCTACTGTACACGTAGCATAAAGCCTATAAACCCAGAAAAAAATGTCACAGTATATACACATATCAGAAAGAAAGACAACCATAAGACACACACATACACACAAACACAGATATGGATGTACAACCTCACCTATACCACAAGGCTGTCAACCCGAACTGGACAGTGAAAATAGAGCAAATGCTTGGCTTGGACATGCCAATTTTATGTGATCAAGCTCAGTTGGGCAGGGTGGGGTAGAGGTGGGGGATGATTTATATACCTGACATGATAGATTAGATTGTGCTAGATTAAGAGCCCTTGTAGCTCCTTGATACCAGATAAAGCTTGGATGATCACAATCTCATTGTATACTTACCTTAGCTTGAGCCTTGGAGGGATACATCTTAGACATACTAAACATGTTCACATAAAGCTACACTGAACACAAATATAAACGCGACAAGTATTGGCCATGTTTCATGAACAGAAATAAAAGATCCCAGAAAAAAGCTTATTTCTCTCAAATTTTGTGCACAAATTTTGTTTACATCCCTGTTAGTGAGCATTTCTCCTTTGCCAAGATAATCCATCCAACTGACAGGTGTGGTATATCAAGAAGCTGATTAAACAGCATGATCAGTACACAGGTGCACCTTGTGCTGGGGACAATTAAAAGCCAAAGCATACAACCTCCTTGGCTAATTCTAGGCATAAGACACCCCAAAAGACTCAATATATCACAAAAGATACAAAATATCATAGAAGTATTTTAAGTTAGCCTACAGCATTGGAAATTCCCCTTACTGAGCTCAGGACCTTGTCAATACAATCACAGAAAACCTTACTGATGTCACCTCAATGAAAGTTAACCAAATCAATAATGTGCTAGTTAGGTTGTAATCGTTTTGCTGCAGGCTACACACATTATCATGATGAAACTGTGTGAAATTATATCCAATGTTATGTAAGCTACAGTAGTTGGACAGATAACTGAATATTGTCGTGTGTAATATATGTGTAATAGCATAGCAAGCAACATAGGCTAACAAACATTAGTGTTATACTAGTCTATTTCATTACATGCATAATATTATACTCATAAAGAGATGACATAGCTGCATACCTTGATCTTTCTGCTCTTCTTCTTTCCTCTTTTTCCTAAACTGGACACCTGATGGCTTGGACCTTTTCTTATATATTTGTGTTGATTTGTCACTCGAGCATCAATACATTACCCATCACCCAACACTGTCAACCAAGAGTCAAGACTAAACCAATTCACCTTGGTGGTGTGCAGACTGGTTTTATGTTATTCTTAACGATTTCGCACAAACCAGAAAAAAATGCAACAATATGTCTGTGAAACTATATATTAATACACAGTATTATGAAAGAATTGTGGTTTATTTGGTAGCATTTCAGTGTGACTTATTTTACTAATTGCATTAGTACTGTACAAAGTTAGAGGTACGCTATTTGATAGATTCCCCCGCTCCCCCTACCTCGGGCTTCCAGTGGGGAGATCTGAGGTCAACCTACCCTCGCCACCTCCCCATCTCGTACTTCTGAGTGGGAGACCTTCCCAGGCAGTAGCCTGCCTAGCTCACAAACTAGAATCAGGGCGCCAACTCCGACAAGGTTAATTGACCAACAGTCACACACGGTGACATGATATCATTGACGTGACGTGCAAATGAGCGATAGAAAACCGATTGCGCAAATGTCACCATTCCCCCCCAAAAAATCCATCCAAAAGCAGCTGCTCAAAGGTCCAAATCATACAGAAAACGTCTAAAAGATAATCCTGAGAAATATGCACAGTATCTGTAGAGTGAGAAAGAGAGATATCGTAGAAGAAGAGAAACAGGAAAATTGAAATCTGTTTCCTATTGAGCACGCGAGAACACAGATATGAAAAAAAACGATGGAAAGTTAATCAACAAAGGAAGGATTTAAAAAGGTTACATGGAATTTCTTAGAGGCAGGCCATGGAAAGGGTGCAGCTGATGGGGTTGGCGCAGCCTTAAAACGGAGGGCAGATGTTCTTGTTGCAGGTGGAACAGACATTCCAGATGGGAGGATGTTCTTTGAGAAGCTGATAGAAGAGAAGTCAAAAATCAAGCTCTTCTACATCACAGAAAGTGAGATAGAAGAAAATGACAGATCTATACCAGACCAGCTTGAAACTGTATGTGGTACAATGAAAATCCACCAGGTAAGCTTGAGCACACACCACACAAGCAGTACAACAGTCCAAAGTGTTGGTTTTCTTTTAATTTATATTTGTGTTGTGTGAAATTATGACTGTTGTGCTTTTTGTTTGTAGATTTTTACCACCAAGTCCGGCCACATCAACTGGCGAATCCTAAACTGTTTCTGCTCAGCTCCTGAAGATTGCCTCTGCTTTGCCCCTGAGTCTGTGGTCCTCAACAAAGCACAGAAAAATAACACCACTATGAAGACAGAGCCATGCCAAGGGATGCTCAATACAACGCCTGAAATAACCATGTCTTTGGTGGGAGAATGATGTGTGGTCTGTTACGATGGGGAGGCCTACCCAGGTGTGGTCCAGGATGTCGATGAAGAGTCTGTCCAGGTGAAAACAATGTGTATCATTGGGGTTTACCGTTTGTTTTGGCCTCTGAAAGACGACATCCTGTGGTACAGGCATGAAGATTTCCTGGGGCTCATGCCAGAGCCAAAACCAGTCACCAAGAGGCATATGATGCTTGATGTCTCTGTCTGGAATAAAGTATCGTCCATGATGGATGAGAGGATGGAAGTTTGACGAGTTTTTGTCTGTTCTGTGGAAGATTTGGTATCAATGACATGTTTATGGTGTTGAATTTTTTAAGCAATTGTTGAACAAAAAGTTTAAGTAAACTGTCAGATTAGATTCTAGTTGTTTGGGATACGTAATATGACTAATGTGTTATTTCAGCGTTTTACCTGTTCTTAACTGCCCTCCTGTTTCATGTTTTTTTTATTCAACATGGCTATGAAATGATTAAATAGTCTGTTTAGACTATAATTATACTGAACCGATCCTGTTCACAGGGAACACAGTTCATGTTTGGTCTTCCATAATCAGATTAAACTATGTTTTGATGTTTAAACAGATTACTAGCTGGTGTTTTTTTTGTTGGTCTGAAGTCACTTAGGCTCTTAAATTACAATAGGTTATGATCAGTGATTTGTCATCACCGCAACAAACGGTCATTACCAGAACTGCAATGTCATCACCATCACCATACATATTTCTGCCAATAAATTATGTATAAATTACAAAAACATCCTACAATTATATATTTCTGACAATGTTGGACAGTCTAAATGATCACTGTATTAAAAAGTTTTGATATATGGCATTGACTTAAAATAAGCTTATATTCCAAGCCAGGGTAGATTGATGAATCAGAAATGTAGATACTTAAATGACTATAATTCATCTTGCAAGTAAAAATCAACAATCCCATTAAGTTCAAGATAAAATAGATTCCATGTGAAACCACAAAATGTTTTAAAAGCACTGATTTATCATTTAAGTTTATTTTTTATTTTTTACATATATTCTATGATGTGATGGTAATGACACATTTACTTGACATAGTTAAGAAAATGGCAAAAAAAATCATAAATTCCCTTATCTTATGGTCTCAACCAAGCTCATAACGTCGCTCCTGATTTAAGGACTGATAATTTGATGTATACCAATTAGTCAAATTTTGAATTTTAATTTTCAAAATTGCAGCAACCCAATTTGGCCCTTAATCTGAGAAATGCCCATCTATGTGTGTATCTATCTATCTGTCTCTCTGTGTGTGTGTGTGTGTGTGTGTGTGTGTGTGTGTGTGTGTGTGTGTGTGTGTGTGTGTGTGTGTGTGTGTGTGTGTGTGTGTGTGTGTGTGTGTGTGTGTGTGTGTGTGTGTGTGTGTGTGTGTGTGTGTGTGTGTGTGTGTGTGTGTTTGTATCTATCTGTGTGTGTGTGTGTGTGTGTGTGTGTCAAGCTTATTATTGTTTTGTGTTTTTATATTCGTTTGTTATTTCAAATTCTGTTCAGTTTCAGTTAGTTTTCAGATCCACTTGACTACATATTATTTAGTTTCATTTTTAGTGTTACAGACAGAAAGGTGCCTATGCGTGAGACGCTGTGTTGTATAGTGTTTGGGTTTTTTGGGATGTCACTTCTAGCCACTGTGGGGCAGTAATGTATAAGGTGATGGGTCAAGTTATAGGTTACATTAGGTTTAAAGGTAGACTCAGCGAGATAAACAGAGGAAGAGGGTCAATTTCCGCAGCAATCAGGAGCGCTGAAGCGCAATGCTAACTTCTTCTCTGTTTTGGTCTCTTAGCTACCACGTTGTAGGATCATGAAGCACACCCATGCACATGTGCAGATATTCTGTGTGACTGTGTGAGAGCAAAGTCGTGTAGCTCATCTCACTGGGCGCGTTCGAGCGGATCACTTCGGTTAAGTGTCACTGCCTTTCAAAGTGTGTTGCATTCTGTGGATAAAATTGTCCGACTTGCGCCTACATTTCGACTGCATGAACTTTACAGAAATCATGTGATCAAATGTCTTGAAGTTTTCACTGCAGTCAAAGGCAATTTTCTCCAGTTGCTCATCACCAACTTCATCCTGTAGCCATCGCCTGCCTTGTGGGAGGCTCTATTGTCAACCAATCATTAGGGTGTTTTTGTTTGATCCACGCGAATGTGACCAAAGACATAAATTAAACAGGAACCCATTTGCCGTGATATATGTGTGCAGTAGATATATACAAATACATGTGATATTGGAGGCTCTCTCTCACTAATTGATTGTACAATGTTTACACACATAATATTATATTATGATTTCAGTTTGTGAGTGTGTGATATGGGGGTTAGAACTTATTTCGACGTTTATAAACAATGGCAACACTGCCATGTTGATCTGAGCCTTTCCAACATTGTTTCCATATCATTTCAATTAAATTACGTTGAACCAACGTGGAATAAAGGTTGAATTGACTTCTGTGCCCAGTGGGTTGCTGTTGGAAAACCACATTAGTGTACGACTTTCGGCTGTCACAGATGCAAAGTCATCTCGCTGAGTCTAGCTTTAAATTATAAAGTAAATCTCAATGTGACCCGCCAGATTCAGAAGCTTGAAAACCCCATTGGATTTTTGCCCACCAAAAAACTCAAACTGAACATAGTTCGTGTTGGAGTCTTAGATAATAGTATAGTTTTAGTTTTTCAAACAGGTTTGTTAATTATTTTATTTCAGTTTACTATACACATAGTGTGTGTGTGTGTGTGTGTGTGTGTGTCGTTAGTAACCTGCAGGCGGAACACCATCCTCCTGGCCTCCTGCATCTCCTTTTCCAGCTGCTCCTGGTGACACTCCAGCTGCTCCTCCCATGATCTCTCCTCCTCTGGTCCAGCACGCCCTAGGGCAGGACACAGGCCGCAAAGAGACAACACCTCTTCTGGAGGGCACAGACAGAGGGACGGATGAACAGATAGAGGGAAGAAAGGACAGACAGAAAGAAACAAACAGGGCATGGTGAAACGTCCTTTTTGTAGTAGATAAATCAAATGGAAACAGATCTCAGCACGAGACAATTTATGTGCAGCCAACCTGTATCCGATTTCCTTTCCGTCAACTCTGATTTGTCATCCCCAGGCTCTCCGTGGTCTTCAGATTGAGCTGAGATAAATGCTTCTTTAGGAGTGTCTGTGGACTTATCGATGATGTACTCTTCTTTAGGGGAGTGTGCAGGGCTGGTTGAACTGAGGCTGCAAAAGATGATGGGAAAAGACAGGAAGAAGGAATGAGTTTGTTTGCTGCTGAGACAAATAAAAAGAAACAGTAAATGTGATATTACATATACTGTACATAAATGCCATCTGGACTGAGCAATATTTCAACTGAATGATCCACTGTATTTATTTGGACAGTGAAGCTCCAGCATTTTGGGTTTGAGATCAAATATTTAACATGAATATAGAGCTTAATGAGTAGTTATAGCTTCACTGTCCAAATAAATATGGGGGGGGGGGTGGGGTCGTTTGGAATTAGTTTGTTCATTCATTCATTCAACTTAATTGACACAAACATAAGTGACTGTCGAAATATAAAGTTTTACTTAAATTAAAATACACTTTACAGGACACATGGAGTCAAGCTGTCAGGCTCTGGCCATAGAGAAGCTTTGCTTCTCTATAGTTCTATGGTCAGAGTCTGGCAGATCTAGTATTTCTACTTCTGGGTGGTGTTGTGTGTGGGATCCCTAATTAGAGGCAGCTGCTATGCATTACCTCTAATTAGGGATCCTACTTATATGTCTATGTTCCACTCCCTTGGCGTGGTTCATTGTTATATGTTGTCCCGTGTTCGTGCTACGTGTGTCATCTTTATATTGCATTTGTTATTTTGTTTTCAATGTCTCTGAGGGGATGATTTCCTCTTTCAGCATGTACTGAGTCTGTTATGTACTGAGTCTGTTATGTACTGAGTCTGTTATGTACTGAGTCTGTTATGTACTGAGTCTGTTATGTACTGAGTCTGTTATGTACAGGGTCTGTTATGTACTGAGTCTGTTATGTATTGAGTCTGTTATGAACTGAGTCTGTTATGTACTGAGTCTGTTATGTATAGGGTCTGTTGTGTACTGAGTCTGTTATGTACTGAGTCTGTTATGTACTGAGTGTTATGTGCGTATGTATGTTATGTATTGAGTCTGTTATGCACTGAGTCTGTTATGTACTGAGTCTGTTATGTATAGGGTCTGTTGTGTACTGAGTCTGTTATGTACTGAGTCTGTTATGTACTGAGTGTTATGTGCGTATGTATGTTATGATGATCTTTGTCTGTGCTGAGTACATTCCCAGCACCCTAAGGTCTGGGCCTCTTGTCATGTTCCCCCTTGTGTGTTTTTTTAGAAATGGGATCCAGCCATGTGCACTATGACCCCAGGCATTAGATATTTCTCTCAGATGGGGGATTCCATGATCCATTTCTTAGTGTCTGTGTGATTAAGTCATATGCCAGACAAAGGATACATTACACTACTATTCAGGGCAGTATTTCTGTTGAATGTATTTGAAATACGTATTTCAATTACGAATTACGAAATTTTGTCATTTGTATTACACTGACCTGAACTATTAGCATTTTGGTCATTTAGCATCCATAACAACTTACAGTCAGTGCATTCAACGAAAGTAGAAACAGGTAAACAACCACATTATCACAGTGATAGCAAGTAAAACGCTTTTGTTACTGTTACCGTTACAAATGTATTTTGTATTTTAGGTGACTACCTCATGAAGCTGGTTGAGAGAATGCCAAGAGTGTGCAAAGCTGTCATCAAGGAAAAGGGTGGCTACTTGAAGAATCTCAAATATAAAATATATTTTGGTTTGTTAAACACTTTTTTTTGGTTACTACATTATTCCATGTGTTATTTCATAGTTCATTTGATGGCTTTACTATTATTCTACAATGTAGAACATAGTAAAAAATAATGAAAAACACTAGAATTTTTGTTTGACATACATTTTAAAGTGAAAAAGTCTAAGCTTCTCTCTGTTACCATGGATTTGCAATTTATCCACCCTTTATCCATTCACTAATACTGTGAACAGAGGGAGATTAATTAGGGTTAATTGGGCAACAGGAGGATCTGTATGTGCTCCCTTACTGTGCCTCAGCTGTAAAATATGAATACTGTATGTGGAGGCAGGTACCATAAAATGTATGCTTAGATTAATATGTAATTGAGGTGGTAGGGATGTATGGTAGATACAGTATGATGACTGGAATAGAATTAGGTTATATACAATGCATTCGGAAAGTATTCAGACCCCTTCACTTTTTCTAAATGTTGTTACGTTACAGCCTGATTCTAAAATGGATGAAATTGTTTTTTTTACCTCATCAATCTACACACAATACCCCATAATGACAAAGCAAAAACTGGTTTTAGACATTTTTGCAAATGTATTAAAAATAGAAAACTGAAATGTCACATTTACATAAGTATTCAGACCCTTTACTCAGTACTTTGTTGAAGCAGCTTTGGCAGCGATTACAGCCTTGAGTCTTCTAGGGTATGACGCTACAAGCTTGGTACACCTGTATTTGGGGAGTTTCTCCCATTCTTCTCTGCAGATCCTCTCAAGCTCTGTCAGGTTGGATGGGGAGTATCGTTGCAAAGCTATTTCTAGGTCTCTCCAGAGATGTTGGATCGGGTTCAAGTCCGGGCTCTGGCTGGGCCACTCAAGGACATTCAGAGACTTAGTCCCGAAGTCACTCCTGCATTGTCTTGGCTGAGTGCTTAGGATCGTTGTCCTGTTGGAAGGTGAACCTTCGCCCCAGTCTGAGGTCCTGAGCGCTCTGGAGCAGGTTTTCATCAAGGATCTCTCTGTACTTTGCTTCGTTCATCTATCCCTCGATCCTGACTAGTCTCCCAGTCCCTGCCGCTGAAAAACATCCCCAGAGTATGATGCTGCCACCACCATTCTTCACCGTAGGGTTGGTATTGTCCAGATGATGAGCGGTGCCTGGTTTCCTCCAGAGGTGATGCTTGGTATTCAGGCCAAAGAGTTCAATCTTGTTTTCTTCAGACCAGAGAATCTTGTTTCTCATTGTCTGAGAGTCCTTTAGGTGCCTATTGGCAAACTCCAAGTGGGCTGTCATGTGCCTTTTACTGAGGAATAGCTCCCGTCTGGCCACTCTACCATAAAGGCCTGATTGGTGGAGTGCTGCGGAGATGATTGTCCTTCTAGAAGTTTCTCCCATCTCAACAGAGGAACTTTGGAGCTCTGTCATAGTGACCATTGGGTTCTTGCTCACCTCCCTGACCAAGGCCCTTCTCCCCCAGTTGCTCAATTTAGCCAGCTGTAGGAGGAGTCTGGGTGGTTCCAAACTTCTTCCATTTAAGAATGCTGGAGGCCACTGTGTTCTTGGGGACCTTCAATGCTGCAGAAATGTTTTGGTACCCTTCTCCAGATATGTGCCTTGACACAATCCTGTCTCTAAACTCTACGGACAATTCCTTCGACCTCATGGCTTGGTTTTTGCTCTGACATGCACTGTCAACTGTGGGACCTTATATAAACAGGTGTGTGCCTTTCCAAATCATGTCCAATCACTTGGGGCTCCCAAGTGGCACAGTGGTCTAAGGCACTGCATCTTAGTGCCAGAGGCGTCAATACATACACCTTGGTTCGATTCCAGACTGTATCACAACCGGCCATGATTGGGAGTCCCTTCTTTCACTTTGTCATTATGGGGTATTGTGTGTAGATTGATGAGGAAAAACATTTATTTAATCAATTTTAGAATAAGGCTGTAACGTAACAAAATGTGGAAAAAGTGAAGGGGTCTGAATACTTTCGAATACATTGTACCTTTTAGTTATCATATTCAGGAAGTTTGGGACATTTTCTCACATAAGGGGCCTACTTTGTTGATTCTACTGAGCTGCTGAGAAACAGGGACAGTAGGTCACAGTGGTCTGGTCGCCATCTTATCCGATTCTACTGAAGTGATTACCCCTCAGTACTCTCCATTGATGAACACAGCAACTCATTTCAAATAATCTTGTAATAAGAATCATAGGCAAAGACGTATGAAGTACATCCCAACCAATGTTCTGTATAAGTCTCTCTTATCGTGACACCGCCCTTCCTTTGCCCTGGGTGCATTTTGTTATAGCTACATGTTGTAATTTCTGTGGATTTCCCTTAAAGATGCACCCTGCTGATATGTTGTGCTAACTGAAACAATAATATACAGTAGAGATACCAAGATTAACCACTGGGATTAGCAAGAGATGAGCTTCCCTTCAGCATGTCTGTTTTTTGAACGTCTTTTGTAATCCCATTATATATAATATAGTAAATCCTCTTGAAATAATAATATGTTTTTTAATTCAAATCTGTCTTCAATTTAACTGAATGTGCATTGCTTTATATTTTCAATTTTATCTCTGAAAGAGGATCACATGCACACATTCAAGACCTGTGGCCTAGTTTTACAGTATAATGTCATTTGTGTATTTACTGTCAATTTATTTTGGGTTAGAAATAAAACCTCCACTATGGTGGGCGAATTTAAACAGAAATTATCCTAATCTCTGGAACTAAATACTGTATAACACTAAAAAACCATGTGAGATTGGACATGCTCATATACAGTGTGATGCTAATCAGTCTGATCAAAGCAAATCTGAGATGTGAGCCGATCTGCAAATGGAAATCACAGCAATGCCAAACACTGTAGTTAGCCGTTGCTAGGCAATGTCACGCATCCAGCTCACATAGACTTCCAGACAAACACCTACATGGACGCACAGTATCCATACCAGAGAAGCACAACCCACACCTACATTCAGACAAAAGCTGACAGCCCAGCCCTAAAATGATGTGAACTACTCAATTTCTACAAGCCATCACACTATGATTAGTTTCTCTAACACGTGTAATAGAAATCTATATTGTATGAACATAAAATAATATTGATTATACAAAGAAATGACATCTTCTTCTAAATGACATAGTGCTTGCACTGTATCAAGGTGTCATAACCACTCCCGTCACTGTAAAGGTAACACATTACTGTCAAGGCACATGTAAATACAATGTAAATACAAACACTGCATTTCTATACTAGAACCACTGATTGTAACAATCAGAGGTAGAGAGACAGTGTTATGTAAATCAAGAGATATTTGAAATCATTTGTGAAATCTAACTCTTACCATTTCATCTGTTTGGCTCCCATGCTTGTTAGCTGCACTATTAACCTCCCATTCAGCCTCTGCCCTGCATGTGGGTGATGCTGCCCTAGTCAGTCAGAAACATAGCCCCAAAACAACCCCAGCCGCAGGGGTGGGAGCAGCACTGCCAACACTAGCAGACTGAGCCTCCACGTAGCACACACTACTGTGTTCAATCTGCAATAACAGCTAACAGAGTGTTCAAATCCTCTCCAGCATATTACCTACATAAAGCTACAAATCCTAACCAACAGCCCTGGACTCTTCTCTAAATCACTCCCTGGAAGAACCCAATGGAAATCCAGGCTCAATCCCTCCCAGCCCGTGGCAGAAGGGAGCGGATTGGCGTTCAGGCCCACCAGCGGCTGATTTCTGCCTGGTTTTTCAGAAAACACTCCCCTTGTGGCTGAGATCACCAGCTCCCATTCACAAACACAATGTTTGTGTTCCTTCTAGAGGAGAATTCCTGCAGCTCTCTTCCTCCATATATTTTCACTCTTGCTTTCTCTCTCGCTCACACTATATATTCCTTCGTCCCTCCTCACAGTCTTTGTCGTGCTCAGCCGCACAGGCTTTTTTCTCTGTCCCTTGTTCTTTCAGTGAGCAGCAGGGCTGTCAGACATAGCTCTGTCTGAGTGTTTACCCTCCCCCTCCCACTCTCTCTTTCTTACCTCCCCCTCCCACACTCTTCCCCTCTCATTAGAAGAGGAGGGGGTCTGTATGTGCTGCTACTGTAGCTGAAATTGGGCATATCTCCTTTACATTGGTCTGCTAAGCTACAGTATATTCTAGGCTAACACTGTGTGGTATGCAGTGGTGTAAAGTACTTAAGTAAAAATACTTTAAAGTACTACTTAAGTAAAACATTTTTGGTATCTGTACTTTACTTGACTATTTTTATATTGTTTAAATTTGTACTTTTACTCCACTACATTCCTAAAGAAAATAATGTACTTTTTACTCCATACATTTTCCCTGGCACTCAAAAGTACTTGTTACATTTTGCATGCTTAGCAGGACAGGAAAATGGTCCAATTCACGCACTTAAAGAGAAAATCCCTGGTCATCCCTACTGCATCTAATCTGGCGGACTCACTTAACACACATGCTTTGTTTGTAAATTATGTCTGAGTGTTGGAGTGTGCCCCTGGCTATCCATCTAGTTTGCTTAATATAAGGAATTTGAAATGATTTATAGTTTAACTTGAACTTTTATACTTTTACTTTTACTTTTACTTTTGATACAATTCTATTTTTGCAATTACATTTACTTTTGATACTTAAGTATATTAAAAACTTTTACTCAAGTATACAAATTGGGTACTTCTTCCACCACTGGTGGTATGTGGTTTCCAACTGAGCCATTTTTGTCTGACACAAAATCACAGGTTTTGCATGGAGCCATGTCGAACAAGTTGAAGCATGTTATCTCAGAGTGAATAACTTGAACAACCAGATCCAGGACACTGGGCCATATAATGCTTATGCATTGATAATAATAGTATTTTAAAGCTATAATGATAGCATGTCACATCAACTCTATGATTTGCATAAATAAGCATAAAAAACTGTGATCATCTTGGTTTGAATAAGGGAGGCAATGAAGACAAAAGGCTTTGTGTGACATGGAATGCTAATGATACATATTTACTATTTTGGGCCCTAGCAGCAGCAGGCAGAGTACAGGGGCAAGGGATTGAGTTGTTAGTGTAACTAACACTCATATTTTCTACATGCTTTGTAAACAACAGGTGTAGACTAACAGTGAAATGCTTACTTACGGGTTATTTTCCAGCAATGCAGAGATAAAGATACAAAATGAAATACAAAATGTAAATACACAGAGAATAATGAATAAGAATAAAGAGTAAAAAATCGATGTGTAGGGGGACGAGGTAATTGAGGTAGCTATGTACAGTTCATATAGGTAGGGATAAAGTTACTAGGCAACAGGATAGACTATAGACAGTAGCAGAAGCGTATGTAGTGAGTGTGTGTGTGTGTGTGTGAGTGTGTTTGTGGCGCCAGTAGGCATAATGTGCACATTTTTGGGTCTTCCTCTGAACTGCCTGGTATAGAGGTCCTGGATGGCAGAGAGCTCGGCCCCAGTGATGTACTGGGCCATATTAATCACATTCTGTAGCGCTTGCGGTCGGATGCCTTACAGTTGCCGTACCAAGCGGTGATGCAGCCAGTCAAGATGCTCTCAATGGTGCAGCTGTATAACTTTTTGAGGATCTGAGGGCCCATGCCAAATCTTTCTAGCCTCCGGAGGGGGAACCAACTGTTGTTGTTATAAAACCCATACCTTGCTACCACCCTAAGCATCAGTTAACAATCAACAGTTTCTCAAACACAGCTCATTCCTATCTGTTTTATATTGTGTCCATAACAGTATGGAAAGTATATCACGCTTCTATACACAACAGTAGTACATTTCATAATGTAAAAGACTGAGGAAATTCTCTCATCGCTGCTTAGAGCCTACACTGAAAAGTTATTGATGGGCCTTCTGTGTCATTGTGTGCCAAACCATGTGTGCTCATTAGGAAATAGGTTATTGTTAGAGATACAGTCAATCATAATAGGCTACATAACCTACTACAGGTAATCATTGCATTTTATTCAGATGATAGGTCTAAACACCTAGGTCTGATGAATACAGTGGATTGTGGCTGGTGAGATGCCATGTAGCTTGGCCATTTGACTAGAATGACCAAGTAAGAACAACTGGCTCAGAGTAAATTTGTGCAATTTCTCAATCACCACATCGAACCACCTCTTGGGCCCCTCCACCAATTTTTTACTTGGATACCAATGATAGACAGACACATGGCCAATCAGTGTCCAAAACATCCTGTGACGTAACAAGCCCCACATGGGCGGGATTATGTAGTAGGATATTACGCGGGTGCTTACGCTACACGTCACGGACAGGGAAGTCAGCTTGTGTGGGTTTAGTCGTAAACGTTAAAGATCAGACGGTAATTCTGATTAATAAATATTTAATCCAATTTGGAATGAACGATATAAGATTAATATATTGATTTCATTTATCATCGTTCAGAGTTCTTATCTAGCAAAGCTCTTGTTGATAAAACTACCCGTTAACGCGAACCAGTTGTAGCTAGGTTGTTGTGTTAGTAGGAAGTACGCAAAATACACACACAGTTGTGGAAAGATGGTTAGCAACACGTTTAGCTCGCTGGCTTGTCACGGGCTGTTTTTGTGCAACCCGATATAATTGAAAGCAACGCTGATGTACGCAAATACACCCGCGTTGCTAAAGAAGCCTAGCTAGCTAGCATTCATAACTTCTCCAATGCACCTGTGCTGACCTGTTTGCAGTGTGATCCCAGCCCCAGTATATTGCTGCCAATGTAGTTCACACTGTTGTGTACAGTACCTTATACTTTTTCTCTACTTGCAGGTATCATAATGTCCACGGTGCCGATGGGCAAGGTGTTGCTGCGAAATGTTATTCGTCACACAGATGCCCACAACAAGGTGTGAGTGAGTGGAAGACTTACCTAATCTGTGTGTGTGGCTTTGCACTCTCCTGTGTACTCTCCTGATTATATATGTTGTCTGTTTCAGATCCAGGAGGAGTCAGAGATGTGGAAGTTGAGGGGGATGGAGAAGGGTCCGTCCACCAGCCGCAGACCGATTCCACCAGCCTCAAATCCATCCAGGTCCGCTAACTGTTCCATCATTTAAGTAGTGTAGCATTGGGAAGACTGATACATCAGTCGGTGATGGCTAGCTAACACTAATGCTATGTACCGTCAGACTCATTTGGAGAATGTAAACACGTGCACAAGTTCGGCTAGTATGCATGCATATGCTTCAAGTCATAGAAATCTGAACACACTGCTATCGCTTTGAAAAGTTGGTTTAATAATACTTTCCTGTGGATATAGGCTATTGTCTCAAATTTCAGTTGCGTAAGGACCAACCACCCAGACAACCGGTAGAATAAGTTCAAATGTAATTTATTCAACATTCCAACTTGCAGAGTTCCTGAGAGGAGCCTTTCCAAATAATTACAGTGCATTGTCTCAGATGGTACATAGCGTTAGTGTTAGCCTGATACATCAGCTGGTGATAGCTATCTTAGGCTGCATCCCGATTCACCACCCTTTTCCCAAAGTGTGCAGTTCCACACTTTCCGTCCAGGATTTCAAAGCATTGTATTTGTGTAATAATTTGTTGGAGGCAGTTTCCACAATTGTTAGATCCATGACTGGAAGTGTGCAAGTGCACATTTTGAGAGAAGGGTGGAGAATCAGGATGCAGACTTACAATAGTTTAGAAGCGTGTTATATGGAACAGGTTGATAGACATCCAAATGTGTTGTCTATTCCTCAGGAGTCACATGCACTGTGATCGTGTGGAGGATGGGTCTGTAGACAGACTGGGAGACCGGCTGCGGAGAAGAGAACACTGCTTCGGCCAGGACGAGAGGGAGGCACGCTACTGGACCAAGAAACTCTATGACTTCGAGGCCAATGATCCAGACAGGTGCATACCTTTTCTATCTACAACTCTGTAGTAATATAACCTCGTGAGTTTGGGTTTATGAGTTGACAAACGACGACATGCTATGAAAGGGGTATCTCATTGGTACTGTGCATGTTTCCTCTACAGATGGGGACACAGCGGTTTTAAGGAGCTATATCCAGATGAGTTTAAAGGTGACTGGTAAGACATGACCTGCATTAACATCAAATACCATGTCTCATAACAGTAGTAGCTGTAGTAAGGATCTCACTATTTGCTTCATTATAAGAAATGTTACATTGTTATAATGCCTGATTTTTCTTTTCAGGGAAAGAGACCACGGTGGTGATCAGAATGTGCATTGCAGAAAGAAAAATATTAAGTCCAGACTTAAAACAGCCAAATCAAAACATCTGAAGAAGTCCTCCAAGAAGAAGAAGAAGAAGAAGAAGAAGAAAGAGGAAAAGCGAAGGAGGACAGCTGAGTCAGACGGTGAGGCCAGCAGCGACGAGAGCGACCGTGTCAAACCGAAGAGGAAAAGCAGCAAGCGCAAACATAAGAGGATAAAGAGTGAGAGAGAGGAGGAGAGCAGCTCAGAGGATGATGGTGAGGAGAGAGGGAGGAGGAGGAGGAAACGACAGATGGACTCCCACAGAGGCTCAGGACCAGAGTCACGCAAGAAGAGGAGGAAAAACTGGAAAGCAGGAGAGGACAAATCAGAGGACAGTTCTGAGGATTGAACCTTTTTTCCATTTGCAGCCATTAACCTTTACTCACATACATCCCCATTTTAGTTCTCTCAAAGCTTTCACAGTTACACCCCACTTCCACTTGAGTCCAATGTTTCCCACTAGATTTGTTGTGAACACGGCCATCACCATAGCTAGTTGCTAGATATGTTTGTGATTTATCCAACGACAAGACAACTGAGGAATTGGCTAAAGTACAAATACAACTTTTGAACAGACCTACTGGCAGGGGAAAGCATATCGCTAATCCCTTTACACCTTTCCTCTGCAATACACGTCTGTGTAGTCTTTCTCTTTCTTTCTGTGTACTGCTGAGCACAAACCTGTGTTCTCCTCCCCTTGGGCATTCTTCACAGCAATACCTCACCTCTTCTTCTGTTACTGGTGCTGCTCTAGCTGCAGGGCTCAGATAGTGAGCTGACACTGCACAAATATGGACTGTAGAGCCTTGTCTAATAGTTAGTGTCCAGGCTTTACTTCAGCTGTTATATTATGGAACATTTTCATTTTATTCAGATTTCCTGACCAATTATGGCAGGCAGTCTTCAGCTTTTTAAATTTTTTATTCAGTATTTTTTTTTTTTTTGTAACTTTTGTAATTTATGGTAGTCAATATTTAATGGAATGTCAGGTGGGACAACATTGAAAAATAAAAAGCATAAATGAAAAATAACAAAAGTACTCTAGTTATCACACCACACATTTAGACATGGACATATCACATGAATCTCATGTCTTGTTTTGAGTACAGGGTATCTACTTGACTATCATTCACTATTCTTCTCTGTAGGCCTGTAGCCTTTCTATACCATTAACATGAGCATGAATTTTAATCTTCATGCGTCCAATTCTGCATTAAATATTGTTTCCATATGCCCCTTTGGTTGAATACATCCTGGGTACCATTTACAATAGAACATTGTATTAATGGAGTACGGTTTCCCTCTAGTGTTCAGATTCTACAGTACTCACTGTAGATGCAATCTGCAAGAAAATGGAATAGATCAGCACTGAATGAGAATTTCTACATAACTTCTATATAAACTCCTTTAAGAGACCTGCTGAAAAAGGTGCTACTTGTCTAAACCAGGTTTAAGCTTAATTCTAGAGCGCAAGCCACTGCTTGAAGGTATCTTTTCAATTTCATTCCTTTCTAGTCATCACGCTGTACAAGGTTAATTTATTATTTATTGATAGGTCTAGGAGGCCTACAGGGTCTACTATCCTAATGTTATCTATGGTCCGTTGTCTTCAGCTGGTGGCTCAATCAGTGTAGTACACCCTGAGGATTGAATTACTCATGGCTTCTTTTGACTAACATCAGAATAAATCATGTTTTTTTTACCTGATGTTTGTATACTTTGACAACAGCTTCCTTTGAGAGCATTGAAGGCTCCCACATATCTTTGTCTCAACAGGTATAAGATACATCTTAAGATATGTTTACTATATGATAAGATATGCCTTCATGCATAAAGGCCTTCTCACGAATCCATGTGCAAACAGCTTCCATGACATTGATGAAAGGATCCAGGATGACCATAAGAAAAGGACACAGTGCACAACCGGTACAGTTAACCCACACAAAAAATTTAATACCCTCTCAAGGGATAAGTGGTCCAAACCTTATCATACTAAATAGGGGGAAGTGTGATGACACAGGCTTTTAATGTAAAAACTTGTGGCCAACACTCAAATGCTCAGTAAAAAGTTGTGACATATGACTTACTTACATAGTTAGTACACATACACCAATGTTTTTAATATATTTCTATATGTATTTTTAGTTATCTTTTTATCTAGACCAGCCAGATACAATACCGATTAATATCATACAGTCACATCAGGAACAATACCTAGTAATATCATAGAGTCCACAGGTTTATCAGGTCCATCCTCTCTATGCTAACATTTGAAATCGGCATTTGTATAATATTTATATTATTGTATAGACTGGTGTGATACTTGTCCTCGTATCGTCGTGTCTTCATGTGCAAAAGTCTTTGAAAGAAACCACAGGATGATAAACATACAGGATACCTGGTTGTTCACTTTACAGTGTGATATTTTTTTTTCTTCATTAAATGGAAAACAGTCACATCTGCCCGATCACTTGGCATGTCATCAAAAATAAAAACCTCAAAGCAACACTCCCCATGAAACAGGGGGAAACCATGATAGAAAGGAAGATTTATGACTACAGTGAGCAGCATCCTCCATTCGTACATATTTTAGAATAAGGCACTGCTGCATAAAATAATGAAATGGCCGACCACTCTCTCTGTCTCTCTGGGAGTATGAGGTGAGGCAGGATGAAAGGAGAATATGTACTTCTCCAGCAACTCTCTCTGAGAGTCAGTGTGTGTATGCATGTAACTTATTTGTTAGATGTGTAAATGTGTATATGTCAAACTGTTGGTGTGTGTGTGTGTGTGCGTGCGTGCGTGTGTATGTGTGACTGAGAGAGCCAGAGAGGCCAGGCTGCATCTCTTACACTGTGCTCTCCAGCATCCATTCAGTGCTGCTGAAAGTGACTCTCCGGTTGGCAAGCGGCGAGAACTCCACGTTGAGCTGGTTGGTGGACTTGTGCCGCCTCGTTCGCGCTCTGCGGGGGTAACTGTGGCTCTGAAATATGGAGTAGTCTCCCCCATCAAAGCTGAACCTGTGCCTAGTTCGTGCCAGCTCGTTATTAAACCCCATGTTGGCCAGGGCGCTCCTCTTGTCCTTGAGCCTGGGGGCCTCCTTGGTGCCGGCGTTGGGGTCTAGGAGACACAAGGACATGATGGAGCCTGTCAGGCTGCTGTCTGTCTGTGTGTCCTCTGACGGGGGGGCAGATCCAGAGCACTGGGTGTCCAGGCTGGTTCTCTTCATCTTGTCCGTGGGCAGAGGGGGCAGCTCCACTTCCAGGATGGCAGTGTTGGCCGGAGGGGTGTCCCACTCCCTCTTGTCACTGTCTACCTTCACCAGGGCCATGCACTCCTTGGCTGCCACCGGTAGGGCTTCTCTCTGGTGGCTGTCCTCAGCAGGCTGCTTGGAGGTGGAGCGCTGGAGTCTGTGCTGGCTGCCGTTGGTCTGGGAGTGCATGCTGGAGCTGACCTTGGCCTTGCTGTCCTCGGGGCTGCTGTGGGCCTTGTAGCGGATCATGAGGATGATGATAAACACCAGCACTGAGGCCACGATGATGCCGCCAATGATAATTATCATGGTGCCGCCCAGAAACTGGCTGTGGATGAAGCGGCACTGGCTGACCTCGCTGGCCGTGTGGAACTGGACGCAGCCCACCACGCGCGTGGCCGTCAGAGAGGTGATGCCGTCGTCGTACACCGCCAGGACACACAGGTCATACTCCCGGCCCGCCGCCAGGTCGTTGATCAGGAAGGTCTTACTGGTGGACGGGATCATTCTGCAGAAACAAGAAAGGAATACACAGGAGTGGTGAAGGTTAGCTTTGCCAGGGGAATGTTGACAGCCCCCCTCAATTACCAGCAATACACTGTGTGGAAACGAACAGAGTCACACTGCATTCCCATTAACGGCATGCACATAAGAAGTGTTAACCTGACAGAGGTGTTTGAGAAACACAGAAAAAAGACAGCCATGTCAACTTAGTTCAGCTCCAGTGAGGCTTTAAATATCACCTCCATACTGTATTAGGGGCCCAAGTAAAGACAACAGTGCTGACACATTACTTCTAGACAGGGTGGCAGTGAGAAATGACTCCCGCAGCATTGTACATATACTATGATGGCAAAGGTTAAACAGCAAGGTGACAAACAGGGTAGTATGGAGCCATCATATATATATATATATATGTGTGTGTGTATGTATGTATGTATGTATGTATGTATGTATACGTACGTACGTATGTATGTATATATATATACACATATATATATGTATGTATGTATGTATGTATGTATGTATGTATGTATGTATGTATGTATGTATGTATGTATGTATGTATATATATACACATACATATGTATGTATGTATGTATGTATGTATGTATGTATGTATGTATGTATGTATGTATGTATGTATGTATGTATGTATGTATAAATGTATATATACATACATACATACATACATACATACATACATACATACATACATACATACATACATACATACATACATACATACATACATACATACATACATACATACATACAGTCATGTAAAAAAGTAAGTGCACCCCCTGGAAAGTTCTCTTTTTTTTTTTTTTTACATATTTTGACAGATGGAAATGTAATCTTCACTTCAACACTATTGACAGATACCCAATTACCCAATTTAGCAAATCACACACAAAAAAATAAAAACCAAAATGCCTTTTCCTTATGGGGAAAAATTTAGAGAGAAACTAATGGAAGGAGGGTACAGCCTTCCATAAAGATAAGAACATTGGTCTGGTTTGGTCTTAACCATATGGGTGTGTGGTAACACATCATTCAAAGATCAAAAGACCAACCCGAGGCCCTCAGAAGAAAGATTATTGATGCCCATGAGTTCGTGGCAAGAGAGGCCTGTAGATCCCTTGATGTTACCCTGGGGTTCTTAGAGACTTCTATGAGCATCTTTCGGTCAGCTCTTGGGCTGACTTTGGTGGGTCGACTTGTCCTAGGTAGTTTGCCAGTGGGCTGAAATGTTCTATGGACAGTGGAATGATGTACTTCGAATTGCTTGGAAATGGATTTATAAACCCTCCCAGACTCATGGGCATCAATAATTTTTCTTCTGAGGGCCTCGGGTAGGTCTTTTGATCTTACAACACACCCATATGGTTAAGACCAAACCAGACCAATTTTCTTATCTTTATGGAAGGATGGACCCTCCTTCCATTAGCTTCTCTCTAATGTTTTCTAATCATTTGCACTTGTTTTGGTACACCTAATTCTAATTTTAGCCATTTTATGTGATGGTAAAGGTAGGGGTGTACTAACTTTTTTCCCATAAGGAAAATGCATTTTTGTTTATTTTAATTGCATAACATTTTCAAAGTTTATTTTTTGTGTGATTTGTTAAATTGGGTAACCTTTACCTGTCAATAGTGTTGAAGTGAAGATTACATATCCATCCGTCCAAATACGAAAAAAAAAGAGAACTTTGTAGAATGTAGAAAATAGTAAAAATAAAGAAAAACCCTGGAATGAGTAAGTGTGTCCAAACCTTTGACTGGTACTGTATACACACACACACACACACACACACACACACACACACACACACCAAGACTTTGGTTTGAAATTCCTATTCTGGTATTAATACAATATATATTTGTCAAATTATCAGCTATACATGTGCCATTACTATAATAATCTCTATATTGATAATATAAAGTTTGTTTGACCCATTGTGCTTTTACTCATAAATGAGATGCAACCAAACCTATCATTACTGTATGGTTGACTACTTCATTGGTGCTAAATTGCAGTTCATCACCTTCATCAATGTGGAATAAATTACATGCTGTAATATCTATCATATTAAACAGGGTTCCCCTAATTTCCAACTGATAGTTCTTCAAAATGGGAGAAGCCTCCATCTGCAGCAAATAGCAAACATGCTCATGTCCCAGAATCTGATTCAAGGGGGTCCTAGGCACAATTATGTCCTATTGGGATTATGGTAAGGGTTGGGGTTATTGTTGGGTTGGGGTTAAAGACTGGGACGTGATAGTGCCTGCTGAAGCTGGATAATATTGAGACAAAAGGGTATATTTACTCTCTAAAGGCCAAGTCATGCGTCTTAATCGTGTAATCTTTGTTTTCCCATAGGCCAAGAGCTAACAACTGGAAATGTAAAATCATACTAATCATGTTAATCTATTAAAAACAACATACGGTCTATTTATACACTCTTTTATCCCAAAACCATAATAAAATTATGCATTTACTTACATTTAGTGTCATAGTTAATCATACAGCACCTATGCAGCTCTGGGAGTTATGGATCTATTATAATGGACTGTCATGCCATTCAGCAGATGGGCGTTCCAGATGGCTCAGACCGTCTCCAGAGCTGGCTCTTTTTTTGTTGATGAATTTAATAACCTTGTCTATAACCGTTCTGTACTTTGTCATGTATTTGTATGTTTTATGTTGACCCCAGGAAGAGTAGCTGTTGCATGTGCAGTAGCTAATGGGGATCCTAATAAACTAAACTAAACCTCCAGCCCCAGCGCTCACATTCCTCCAGCCCCAGCGCTCACATTCCTCCAGCCCCAGCGCTCACATTCCTCCAGCCCCAGCGCTCACATTCCTCCAGCCCCAGCGCTCACATTCCTCCAGCCCCAGCGCTCACATTCCTCCAGCCCCAGCGCTCACATTCCTCCAGCCCCAGCGCTCACATTCCTCCAGCCCCAGCGCTCACAATCCTCCAGCCCCAGCACTCACAATCCTCCAGCCCCAGCACTCACATTCCTCCAGCCCCAGCACTCACATTCCTCCAGCCCCAGCACTCACATTCCTCCAGCCCCAGCACTCACATTCCTCCAGCCCCAGCACTCACATTCCTCCAGCCCCAGCACTCACATTCCTCCAGCCCCAGCACTCACATTCCTCCAGCCCCAGCACTCACATCCCTCCAGCCCCAGCACTCACATCCCTCCAGCCCCAGCACTCACACACCTCCAGCCCCAGTACTCACATTCCTCCAGCCCCAGCACTCACATTCCTCCAGCCCCAGCACTCACATTCTTCCAGCCACAGCACTCACATTCTTCCAGCCCCAGAGCTCACATTCCTCCAGCCCCAGCACTCACATTCTTCCAGCCACAGCACTCACATTCTTCCAGCCCCAGAGCTCACATTCCTCCAGCCCCAGAGCTCACATTCCTCCAGCCCCAGCACTCACATCACTCCAGCCTCAGCATTCACATTCCTCCAGCCCCAGAGCTCCCATTTCTCCAGCCCCAGCACTAACATTCCTCCAGCCCCAAAGCTTACATTCCTCCAGCCCCAACGCTCCCATTTCTACAGCACCAGCCCCCACATGGCTTACCTGTAAACCAGTGTGTCGTCTGCAGTGCTGTTGTACTGGATCTGGTACATCCTGATGCCTGGGATGTGGCGCTCGGAGGGCCAGCGAATCACAGCCGAGGAGGAGGTCAGCTCAGCAACCACCACCCTCTTGTCCCGGTGCTTGTCATGGCCCTTGGTGTCATTGCCTGACTTGGAGGAGGTGGTGATGTCAGAGAGGCCCCTATCGGTCTCGCGCATGTGGTGCAATGTGTTGTTGATGAACAAGGGCAGAGGGATCATGTTGATCTCCACAGCAGCTGTGGCGATACCTGCAGCGTTGGAGGCCACACAGTTGAAGGCACCGCTGTCCTTCAGGGTGGTGATGAGGATGTCCAAGGTACCGTTCTCATACAGGATGGTGCGGGAGTTGTTGTGCACCAACTTGCCATCGGGGAAGCGCCAGTGGATGGCCGGGTCTGGGTCTCCCATGGCCTTGCACTTGAGGGTGACCCGCTGGCCCTCCATGACGTAGGGCTTAGTGGATAGGTGTTTGGTGATGAGCGGGGGCTCGCAGATGAACTCCTCCTCCTGGATGGACCAGAAGTACTTGTCCATTAGGTGCTCCGGGGAGGCGCAGGTCTCCAGGTCGTCCTCCCTGGTCAGTCTGCGGAGCCACAGCAGCTCACAGTTACAGTGGAGAGGGTTCCCCCCGAAGCTCACCGCCAGGGAGGACGGGTTGGAGCCCTTGGCGTCTGACAGCACCTGGGCGTGCTGAAACAGGCTGTCCGGAGGTAGCTTCTGCAGCCGGTTGGAGGTCATATCCAGACGAACCAGCTTGGTGAGGAGCGTGAAAGTCCCAGTTCCGATGTGATCGATTAGGTTGTGATCAAGGGTGAGGGTGTTGATGTGGCTCATCCTGCCTATCTCCTCCCAGGGCAGGGTCCTCAGGTTGTTGTTGGACAGATCCAGGTCCTCGATGGTCGACACAAACTCATCAAAGGAGGTAGGGGCCACGTGGTGGATCTGGTTGTTCCCCAGTATGAGGTGACGGAGGTTGACCAGGCCTTTGAAGTGGTCGCTCTTGATGACACTGAGGCGGTTGCCGTCCATGTGGAGGGCTCGTAGAGATCGCAGGCCCAGGAAGGCATGGGGTGTGATCTGGCTGATGGTGTTACGCGAAAGGGTGAGGTGGACCAGGCTGGTCATGTTGAAAAAGTCTTTCCTGCGGATGATGGTGATAAAGTTGTCTGTGAGACGCAGCTCCACGGTCTTGCGGTCGATAGTTGGGGGCACAAACAGCAGACCGGTCTTAGCGCAGAGCAGAGTCAGAGTGGGGGAGAGGTGCTGGCAGATGCAGCGGCCGGGGCAGTTGTAGCCCTTCACCAGTACTGCACACAGCAGTACACACAGTAGCACACACACAACCAGACGCTCCATGGTCTGTCTGTCTATCAGCTTCCAGATCCTGAAACAGATAAAGAGAGGGAAAGAGAGAAATGGCAGAGATACGTTAAAATAAGTATATTTGCGGGGGTTTCAAATCATAGCATTTGAACTGTACCGCCCCAGCTTTTGCATTATTTCAGTAAAAAACGGAGAACAAAACAAACATAAACTGGATAATATGCCATGCCAGCAGACTGTCGATCCCATCCAAATGTGAATAATTGCAGTGTCGTTTTTTACATGGAGCTAATATGTCATATACTTCCCTGTCATACCGTATGGTTTGTGTGTGTTTCTAGCTCAGAACTTCACAACAGTGTAGGGAATTAAGGGGAGAAGGGGTCATTGTCAGCATTGCTTAAGGATTTATAGAACCTTTCCATGCTCCCTTCCCACTGTGCCTGGCTAGTGTAAATGATTTCTATCAATGTGACCCTTTTTTAGAAGCTGGGGAGGATACATTAATAAAGTAGGTTATAGAATAACAAATCTTATTTCATACAACAAAAGTCTTATACAATTAATGTGTTCTAGGTTGGTCTGAAAATATGTTTAATCACTGCAAAAAATCCTTTGTTTCATGTACTTTTAGGTAGAATATTGTTCTCCAATAACAGTGTAAGCATTCAAATGGTAACTAGGCCACAGAGCTCATGGTTTCTCTGAGAACCATCTGTGCTCTAGCGTTTCCTGCCATCACCGTCGAGGATACTCTATTGATCTCCCAGCATCTCCGGTGAAGAAAGAAAACTTTGTCGCCAAGGCAACTCTGGTGTAGAATGTAGGTCTTTCAATCGCATTAAGATGTTAAGCTGCCAGAAAAACAAGGTTTCAATCTTAATGGTGATAGGGAATATAAGGACATTTACAAGATGTTGTATCAGCCACCCACTTCAAAACCACACTACGTGTGTCTATAGGTGAGGAGGATGTGAGGAACATATAAAACGCTGTCTTTGTATTCAATTGAGGATATTTCTTGTACCGGGGAAGAACTCTCAAATGATTCCGGCTCAAAATCTTATTACTGCATTATACACTAGCCATCCTTTTGGAGGGACTGCAGATCAAGATGTGAGGAGCTCATGACATACTGTATTTGGAGGGACTGCAGATCAAGATGTGAGGAGCTCATGACATACTGTATTTGGAGGGACTGCAGATCAAGATGTGAGGAGCTCATGACATACTGTATTTGGAGGGACTGCAGATCAAGATGTGAGGAGCTCATGACATACTGTATTTGCTCTGAGTGGCAAAAGACAGAGTTAGCCAACCACAACAAGCTGACACTAGTCAAAAACTTACATAAGGGGTTTAAAAGCATGATTTTGCATTTTAATCCATTAAATTATTCCAATATACACATATTCATTATCAATTAAAAGTCTAATTATGACATTAATTAATTATTCAGAACATTTCTTAGTTAAATAACCTCCATAACTTGTATATCTAATTAACAAATTGGCCCCTATCAAGAAGAGGGAACACCTCAAGGTTATTCTTTGAAATGTAGTATCAAAACATCTGACCAATCCACACAGAATATCAAGAATGTCAATTGCCCATTGTCATGGGATCTTACTAAAATTATCAATGCAAGCAAGCAATATAGTGTATTTTCAACAGTCAATTATTTTAAACATTCTCTGCTATCAACAAATCAAATTAATTTGAATGTGACATTGTAAATGGTCAATTATAACTGACCACAAGGAAAACAATGTCCTATCCATAGTTCAGAAAAGGCCACCTCATTGTATTTTTTTCCTATGTGACTGTCAGGTGAGAGTAAATTCCAATTAGACAATGTAGGCAGTGAACTTTTAGCTGCCCCACAGTGACTCTCGTCAGGAAACCGGCATAATTATTGACAGGCTGAGTTCATTGGAGTCAGTTCCATCTCCGCCACGAAGCCAAGCTCTGTGTGGCACTACATAACCCTAGGGAGTTCTGGTCACATCGTTTCAGAGAGAGAATACCTTGGTAAAAAGAGGACATTTGCAGTTTATAATTTGGTCGAAAAGTGTTGCTCATTCTGTGCACCAGTTCTGGAGGTCTATGTCACCGGCCTCGGGGAGTGATTGAACTGCCTCATTACGCACACCTGGTTTCCATCCCCCCTGATTAGATTGTTATAAGTGTGCCCTTTGTTTCACCATTGGGTTTTCGATTATTGTTACTTAGTACTTGTCAATTACTTTCCCTCAGTACGTTTTTTGGGAGAGGTTTGTAATTGAAAATACAATGCACATCACTCTGCATTATTTTTGTCACGTTGTATATTGATCGGGTGACACCGGGCGAGACCCGTATTAAATACACGGGATGAGACCCGAAAACACAAGTGCACAATGATACAACACAGGACGAGACCCGTAATCATACACGCACAATATAAGCGGCATGAAAGGCGAGCTGAGACAAATGTTGTGCTTGATTTATATTGAATAATCTGTTTTCTATTATCTAAGGAACACAAGTTCCCAAACCTATATAACAAATAATGCCACTTGACAGACATGTTTACAAGCACAAAAAAATAACTCCTCCACGAAGCCCGGATTAGGTCCATGAAATTCTTCATTAGGATGGCTAGGAAAACGGAAAAGACAAACTATGCATAATGGAATTACTGGACGTGTTTTTCAAGCCAAACTGAATTAAGCATAAATTGTAACCACAGAGCCAAAAGGCCTCCCCCTTAATTAGTATTATAAATCAGGACACTGCAAAGTCCTCTTATTTAAAATAAAGGCATTTGAACATTTCACAGTAAACACTGTTTCACAGTAAACACTATACTGAGAACAGTGGGAGAGAAATGAAGATCAACCTAAACATCATTGTTTGTTTCCTGTTAAATTACTGCATGGGGTCAGCCATAAGGGCAGTATATTGAAATATACAGTATAACATAGTATTCTCGCAGGTGAATCACGAATGAAAATGAGTCATCTGCAAAAGCAAGTAAATTACTGTATGTTATTGTATAACCTGTTACCAGATAAATTCCCGCAACACGTGTCCTCAAGGCTGGTTGCTGTTATCCTGTAATATAATAAAGCTTTAGGACAGTGGGCAGCTGTACAAAAAGTCCAGTATTGTGTACTCTACTGCTTTTGTCCATGTGGTACATGCTAACACAATTGTTCCCAGGTATGCCAGGGACAAGGGAACAGACAAACTCTAATCTATGCATTCAAATTACTACATTGTTTAAAGCTGAATAGAACAAGTACAGGAGATGTCATGATTGTTGAAGAAATCCACCCAAAATATTACTATTTTCCTGACTATCCTTAACTTTCACAGGAGTGTGATGATTATTTGATTGTCTAGAGTAGACAGTACTCTCTGTAAGTTCACAAAGTCACCAGTCGATGATATATACTGTGTATAACATAGTACATTTCATTGATGCTGCTTAATTATGACATTGAGATTGACCGGCAATGGATGCATTTCCATTGTGAAGGAAAAACATTTTGATAAGCACTTGGAAAATAAACATTCAAATGAGATGGAATAGTGCAAACATGATAAAGGGCTAAAAGCTATGGAATTTCAGGACTTATTTGTATATTATTATTGAATATTAAAACATACAATCTACCTGCAGTGAAGCCGCTCAACATTTACGTTACATTCAGTCATCTAACAGACTCCCATCCAGAGCCACCCACAGAAGCAACCAGGGTCTACGCCCTGCCCAAGGGCACATCGATAGATCTCCCACAAGGTCAAAACGCGGACCCGAAATAGCGACCTACCAGCCACCGGCCCAAGCTCCCAACCACCAGGCCACCAGCCCTCCAAGATCCCCCCCACAGTTCCCCGAAAGCTGCCCCTCAACCATCCGAGACCCCCCCCCCCCCCCCCCCTCCCCTCCCCAGCCCCAGAATAGTGCAAACATGATAAAGGGCTAAAAGCTATGCAAAAGCTTACCACTTTGTTTATTCTGAAATAATGATTTACCTGAAATACTATTATAAATAGTACTACTATAAATACTATTTACATCCAAATGATCAAGTGGAGATATTTAGACCGCAAGTATATAAACAAATTCTACGCCACTTGAATTCTGAAGATCCCTGATGTAATAAACGGTGTTGAACACGTTTATTCTATCAATGTAAATGGTCCGATTTAAAAAAAAAGAGACTGTAGTCTAGCTCTGTGCTGAGTAGTATTCATTCAATGTTCCCTGTGTCCACTGGTTGTTGTTGCATTAATGAGTCGTCCTTCCGGCGGTGAACAACCAGGAAATGATCGGTCACTGACTACATGAACCGTTTTTCTTTAGCTACTGTGGAAATTAGCTGCTTGCAGTCTTGAAGCCATGCCTTAAGGATGTAAACACAATTTAAATTGTTCAGACATCTGACCTTTCTAGTCCATTTTTAAAAGCACTATTATTCAAATGTAACAAGTTCACAAATTGAACTGACAAAATAATACCGCAAGCTAGTGAGGTCTGAGGGGGGTGGTGGGGGGTGGTGTGATGGATTGGAGAGTAGAGGGTAAATGTAGTGGACATGAGTTAGATGCAGTAAACATACCATCTTAGGTAAACATATACACTATATACAGTGCATTCGGCAAAGTATTCAGACCCCTTGACTTTTCCCACGTTGTTACGTTACAGCCTTATTCTAAAATTGATTAAATTGTTTTTCCCCTCATCAATCTACAACACAATACCCCATAATGACAAAGCAAAAACAGGTTTTTAGAATTTTTTGCAAATGTATTACAAATAAAAACCAGAAATATCACAAGTATTCAGACCCTTTACTCAGTACTTTGTTGAAGCACCTTTGGCAGCCTTGAGTCTTCTTGGGTATGACGCTACAAGCTTGCCACACCTGTATTTGGAGAGTTTCTCCCATTCTTCTCTGAAGATCCTCTCAAGCTCTGTCAGGTTGGATGGGGAGCGTCGCTGCACAGCTATTTTCAGGTCTCTCCAGAGATGTTCGATCGGGTTCAAGTCCGGGCTCTGGCTGGGCCACTCAAGGAGCAGGTTTTCGTCAAGGATCTCTGTACTTTTCTCTGTTCATCTTTCCCTCGATCCTGTCTAGTCTCCCTGCCGCTGAAAAACATCCCCACAGCATGACGCTGCCACCACCATGCTTCCCCGTAGGGATGGTGCCAGGTTTCCTCCCGATGTGACGCTTGGCATTCAGGCCAAAGAGTTGAATCTTGGTTTCATCAGACCAGAGAATCTTGTTTCTCAAGGTTTGAGAGTCTTTCGGAAAACTCTAAGTGGGCTGTCATGTGCCTTTTATTGAGGAGTGGCTTCCGTCTGGCCCCTCTACCATGAAGGCCTTATTGGTGGAGTGCTGCAGAATTTGATGTCCTCTGGGAAGGTTCTCCCATCTCCACAAAGGCACTCTAAAGCTCTGTCAGAGTGAGCATCAGGTAGAGTCTCAGTGGTTCTAAACTTCTTCCATTTAAGAATGATGGAGGCAATTGTGTTCTTGGGGACCTTCAATGGTACCCTTCCCCAGATCTGTGCCTCTACACAATCTTGTCTCGGAGCTTTACGGACAATTCCTTCAACCTCATGGTTTGGTTTTTGCTCTGACATTATTTTAACCTTTATTTTACTAGGCAAGTCAGTTAAGAACAAATTCTTATTTTCAATGACAGCCTAGGAACAGTGGGTTAACTGCCTTGTTCATGGGCAGAACGACAGATTTCACCTTGGGGATTCGATCCAGCAACCTTTCAGTTACGGGCCCAACTGGGCTACCTGCCGCCCCACCACTGACATGCACTGTCAACTGTGGGACCTCATATATATAGAGAGGTGTGTGCCTTTCCAAATCATGTCCAATCAATTGAATTTACCACAGGTGGACCCCAATCAAATTGTAGAAACATCTCAAGGATGATCAATGGATGCACCTGAGCTCAATAGCAAAGGATCTGAATACTTGTAAATAAGGTTTCTGTTGTAAATAAGGTTTCTGTTTGTAGTTTGGGGAAGGTCCTTTCCTGTTTTAGCATGATAATGCCCCTCAGCACAAAGCGAGGTCCATACAGAAATGGTTTGTCGAGATCGGTGTGGAAGAACTTGACTGGCCTGCACAGAGCCCTGACCTCAACCCCATCGAACACTGAATTGGTACGCCGACTGTGAGCCAGGCCTAATAACCCAACATCAGTGCCCGACTTCACTAATGCTCTTGTGGCTGAATGGTGTTCTGTTATTACTTCTCATTTCCTGTTACTGGCTAATTAATAATTTGGAGACATGAAATCGAGATTTAAACGATTATGGTCCACAAGCTAATATTGGTGCGGACTTAATAGTGTTACTTAAGTTTCCGTAAGTCATAAAGTTTCCGAGTCATAAACGTTGACTCATGGACCATGTCTTGGTTATGATGTATGGTCTGAGACAACTATGCTATGGCATATTAAAAGAAACAGTTATGCTTAAGGTCATATCTATTTTAAATGTCTGCAATAAGTGTATTCCCTTTAAGCTCCATTGTGGTAATACTGGTAAGACAACCACATTTAGATTTAGTGTGACATAAAATGTCGCTATTGATACAAAATCAAGCCTTTAACTTGAGTTTTGGCCAGAGAAGTTGCTGCAGCACTGTTTTATGTTCACACATTCAGACTGCACATTAATTGTTCTACACAGGACAGAGTCTACTAAAGCATTGAAAAGTTATCACACTGTCTAATAAACCCTAAATTAAACCCTAGTTTCTCTGGTTTCAAATCTCCCACCCTGTGTTTATGCAATTTACCACCTTGCACCAGGCTACAACAAAGCAACCTGCTCTGTGCCGTTATTACACTTAAATATAACCCTGCTCGTGCAACTCATCCAGAAAGCTAAAGCCAGGAGAGCACATTGTGCTGCCAGGGCCACTTATATCATGCCTGCTTCATACACTGCTCCTCCTCCTCCTTACTCCCCCTACCCATGAGCCAATGCAAATTACAGTAACAGCTTGGACGTGACAGTAATCGCAAGCGGTGAGAGCTCTGCTCCATGGCCAGGCATGAAGGCCGGGAGGAGTGCTGCCAGGCCTCTTTGAGGACACTGTCTGTCTCCCGTATGCTCGGGTAGACAATGGAAGGAGAGGAGGCACACAACCAGTTGCTCATCTGCCTGCAAGTCTCATGGTGCACTCTATTTACTTAACCAAAGGACAGTAGTAGTCTGGGTTCCTCCTTTCATGGTATTGTTACCTCCATCGCACAGTACTGCCTGGATGAGATGAGATATTGGCCCTCTCACTGAGCATAGCACCAATACACTGAACAGGCCATTCAACAACATTTAGAAGCAATAGCAGCTTTTCAACAGTGTGAGGATAGTGAAATATATTCTTATGCAAAGCTGGCATACCACAAGTGCCATTAACTTGACTGAGGAACACATAACAAATATTGTGTTGGGAAAACAACCTATTTTTCATCTAATACATAAATGCCTCAGTTCCTTGACTTTTATACTACTGAATCGATATCCATTAGATCAAAAACAATTATTCATAATAATTTACATACATATTCATGCATGTAATATGATTAAACTTTGAAAGTAAATATTTAAAATCTGTCCGTCAGAGTTCTGGAGTTATATTAGTGTGGTTTCTGTTGGGTTAAACAACGAGGTTACAGAGATATCTATCATAACTGGCTAGTACATGTCTCCATATCTTTGATCAGGGACTTCAGAAAAGTTTGGAGAACTGCCTCTGTTCCTGTTGGTGTCTGAGGGGAATAATGAATCACGGATAACTCAGAGGAGTAGAAAGACAACAACCACATGATAAACAACAAACAAACATTCACCAATGCATCTGAAAAAGCCAGTGAACATCTAAATGTGTCAGTGGTGGATCAGATAAGGCTGCTTCAGTGAGTCCGTTACGTTCTGTATGTGTTCACCAAGTGGCGCAGTGATCTAAGACACTGCATCTCAGTGCTAAAGGCGTCACAACAGGCAACCTGGTTTGAATCCAGACTGTATCAAAACCGGCCATGATTGGGAGTCCCACAGGGCGGTGCACAATTGGCCCAGCTTTGCCCGAGTTTGGCTGGTGTAGGCTTCTGCTTCTGTGCACATGCCCAGATATTAAACCTCTACAGGATCATGTCCCACCCTTGGGACGGTTGAGCTAACGTGCGCTAATGTGATTAGCATGACGTTGTAAGTAACAAGAACATTTCCAAGGACATAGACATATCTTATATGGGCAGAAAGCTTAAATTCTTGTTAATCTAACTGCTCTGTCCAATTTACAGTGGCTATTACAGTGAAATAATGCCTTGCTGTTGTTTGAGGAGAGTGCACAGTTATGTACTTGAAAATGTATCAATAAACCAATTAGGCACATTTGGGCAGACTTGATACAACATTTTGAACAGTAATGCAATGGTTCATTGGATCAGTCTAAAACTTTGCACATACAGTGGCCAAAATCTAAATTGCTTCTGGACTCCTAAGTAATATTATGGCCTTTCTCTTGCATATCAAAGCTGATGTGACAAAACAAAAACACAGTTTTTTTCTTTGCATTACCTTTTATATTCTCCTACATTAATTCCACATTTCCACAAACTTCAAAGTATTTGCTTTCAAATGGTATCAAGAATGTGCATATCCTTGCTTCAGGTGCTGAGTTAAAGGCAGTTAGATTTGGGTATGTCATTTTAGGTCATTTAAAAAAGGGTCCGATCCTTAAGGCGTTAAGCAGTTGTGACTGAGTAAGAGGAAACAGTAAGAGGTCAAACATATAACCCACTGAGCACCCCCTGTGTCACTGTCACACAGCCATTGTGTCTGGTTTGGTGTTATGCTTTTCATGTGATTTGATGTTACCTGAAAGCTCGCATAAGATAGAGGCACATACTATCCAATAAAAAAAAGGGGATGTCTTCATCACTATTCCATTTCATTTGCTATTCCTCAGATTCAGTGTGATACGGCTGGCCATGTGGTTTTAATTTGGTGGATGATTAGTGGACAGATAACAGGGATTGAGCCTAGCAGAGAAATTGGATGTGTCTCAAATGGCAGCATATTCCCTATATAGTGCATTACTTTTGACTAGAGCCCTGGTGCAATTTGGGATAAAGAGGGTGTCTTGGCATCATGGCAGACCTGAACTCCCCTGAGTACGCCTTGAGCCTCCCCTCTACAGCTTATTACTCAGCCTCTCAGCCTCTCAGCCTCTCATACTTGTTATTCTAGGAATTAGAGAGGGAAAGGCTCAGATTACTGTGAAGTGGAGATATCTGACCACACAACATGAGATGGGAGGAGGAAAGAGAGGAGAGGGGAGGAGAGGGGATGAGAGGAGGGGAGTGCTGGGTAATGTAATGTCGCTGAGTCTTGTCCTTTCATCTTCACTTGCATTGGGAGGGTTTGAGGGGTGATACCTCAACTTAACCTCCGCCATAGTCCTGCTTTGCTCTGATTCTTGATTAAACAGAGCACTGACTGTAGGCTCAGATTAATGTGAATAGAGATGAACTGGAAGTAGTTCTCTACTTATGCATGCTATTATCACCTGCATCATCCCTGACAACTATTAAACCGCAGACAAAAGAACAGCTGGACCAAAGATGATAAACAAATATGAGTGGACCAGAATGGCTTCATACAGACATTCAATAAATTACTTTTCTTTGACATGAAAGGGTATTTCAGTGAAATACTGTATACATTCCTTGACAATGCCTAATTAAAAATGGAAAAAAAATATATGACACCAACCTATCAGAAAGTCCTATGGTGCAAGGAAATATGCAGAGGCATCCATAAAGCATGACTATTGCAGACGTTGCTTGTTAGAAGAAGGAGCGGGTGTGTGTGTGTGTGCAGCGGAGTGTGTGTGTGTGCAGCGGAGTGTGTGTGTGTGCAGGGTGGGGTGTGTACTAGCTAAGCTCAGCTCAGCTCACAAGCTGGCTAATTAGCATTGCCCTCTCATTCCCTTTGAGCCAAGGAGGACAAGTGGGAGACATCATATTTCTTTGTTAGAAGCATTGTGCGTCCCCTCTGACCACAGAAACCACAGGAGTTCTGACCACAGGGGGCTCACAGAGTGGACGGCATAATCCACCATCCCCACCAGTCCCCCGTGGGAATGGCCCCCAGCTAGCTCTCCTTTCCCTTTCCCAACCAACGCCCTCAGCTCAGACAACACTACTGGCATCACATACAGCTACTGTATGATCATGTACTTTAAGCAATACTTACTGTGCAGTGACATTTTCAGGCTACATGTCGGCTGGTCCCGACTCCAGTCAGAAGACAGATGTTATGGGTCGAAACAGGTGCGTATTGCACAGCTCTTTGAAGCACACTGATCTCTGGCTGGTTGCACTCTGAAGACACAGCAGATATGATTAAACTGGATCCTCTGGTGTACTAGGGCTTTAATTAATAGACTCACATTACATATTATTTAGACTATATTTGGTTTATTAGCTAAAAATAAAAAAAGAGCCCTGGTCTGTTTTGGGCTTCGTCAAAGTAGCAGAACAGGCCTTTTGAATAATTGGTCAAGCACCAGTGCCTTGATGATGGAACAGTTTGTTGTTTTTCTGTGTGTATTTTTTTTGTAGCTGAAACAGCTGTTTCCCAACTACCAGTGATATCCATAATGCTGCCTCTGAAGGACTGTGATGATGCACTCCCTCCGTAATGAGCGAGCGAGCTTCCGCACTGTGAAAAGTTGCCCCAGGTAAGGGAACAACAGACTGCAACTGCTCAAGTCAATTTGCAGTGGCTTGTAAAACAAGGCGTGGGGAGTGTTGCAAACAGCCTTGGCTACTCACCAGATATCAAGCTCTGGTCTCCATGGCAGATATCACATGGGTATAGGCATCCCGTCCCTCTTGCAGTCAGTCAGTCACAGCTCTGGGAGTAGAACGACGCCCACTGGCTTTAGAGAGAAACAGGCCTGGGAACACAAGATAACATCTCTGGTTAAAACAGTGTTTCATTGTAATTGAGGCTAAACTAAGTTGATGCTCAGAGCCAACGGAACTTTCCCTGGCTGATTGAACACATTGTTTGAGGTTGGTCCTCTGGCCACTCAATATTCTTAGAAAAGAAGACAGCATTCCCAAAGATAAGCAGCGAGACATTCATAATTGAATTGGCTGATATCTACTCTTTTTCCACTTGGCAGCTTTGGTGAGATATGAACACTGATCTGATTATGAGACAACTGAAGGAAAGAAACACAAACAGAAGGAAATGTATGGGAGAAAAAGGGAGTTGGAGACACAATGACTATGGCTGTGTATCCCATCATGAATATTTCATTGCATTATTGTAGCTGAAGAAGAGGAGCATTATGAAAAATGCATCATATTATGACAAGAGCTTTGGAATCTATCTATCCCTGTGCTACAAAACACACCGCATTCTTCGTCTTTCCTGATGATGTTTTTAAAAGAGAACAGAGGTGATTAACTTTATTGGCTTTATACCCATAAACTGTAGCAAATTTCCCCTTATGATAAATCACCAGACTCCACGAGAACGTACACCTGTACTAAAGACTAGCTTCGGAAGCCATTTTATTGCAATAAGCAAATAAAAAAACTTCAGAGGTATTGCCAATGTCGTAAGTCTTCGGTTTTCTCACTTGTCTCTAAAATGTAAAACAACCTACGTAACATGTCACAAGTCCGGCAGCAGAGGAGGTTGCATGCAATGCTACATGGATTACCATATTGCTCTCATTCGTCTGCGCAGAGCCCCTCATGCATGAAAACAGAATTTTCCACTCAGGTTTGCCATCTATTTGTATTTAGAATGGGGTTGCAGGGTTGTCCCCTCCAGCTATTCATCCATCCAATGAAGTATTTATGATGGAAGCTTTTTCTTAGTGTTACGTTCAGTTCCACCTTCTGTAATCCAATTCCATTTAGAGACTTTGCATCACATAGGAGAGAAGGTTGCAAGGAAACAATGGAAGACTGACTGTGGCTGCCCGCAAATGACCTTATCTGTCATTATTGAGCAAGCAATTAGTCCAGTAAACAATTAGAGGGTGATAATTCATAATCATACCCTCATGCATGTTATCTATTGTAATTATCTGCGTCTGGCAGCCACTTTTTCAAGTCTGTCTTCTAATCTACAGCTTACTTATCCTGTGTAACATTACAGTGGTGTAACAAGTGCAGTCCTTGGCTGATGCATGAAGTTGACATTTTGTTTTCTAACATGTCCTTGGATTTTCCACAATGGGCTGAACAACAGATTTCCCTGTTTTATCGCTGTCTCTCAGCCTCCCCATCACCTGGCTCACACTGATAAGTCCTGTAGGGTCAGCTTAGAACAAGCCCTCCTGTCTGACTTTATCTCCAATTCACCCTCTCCTAGTCTCCTTCACTGTATCAAAGCAATACTTTTTTCATTTTTCATCCTTCAGATTTTCACCTTCTTTCCGCCCTCAAGTCCCTCCTATGAAGTAAAAAGATAAATAATCCTTCAATGCTGGGCTATGTTTGGCCAAAGGAGTAATTATCCCTCAGTGTGCTTCTTCTCCTTTGGACTGAGACAGTCGGGCGTTAGAAAGGCAGTCCTTCCTTCTTTTCTCTCCTCCTCTGCAGAGGAGTGTCGTGGAAACAGGGACAGACAGTTCAGATCAGAATATGAACAGAGGATGAATTATCACATCACTGACCACACTCGGTCTCAGGTGACATAGACATGCACTGTCTGTAATCAGATGTCTATTATACTGTTCAGGAAAGGCTTGAGGCTTACTGTGAATAATGGGAAATATTATGTATGTTGATGCATAAAAATGGGTATACTTCATCCAAACAAACCCTGCTGAATAGAACAAAGGTATCTATACCTACAATTCCAAAGTGTACATATACAATAAAGGCCTGTCTTAGTTATTTGAAGGGGGTGGCAGGTAGCTAGGTGGTTAGAGCATTGGGCCTGTAACCAAAAGGTTGCTGGATCAAATCCCCAAGCTGACAATGTAAAAAAGATCTGTCGTTCTGTCCCTGAATAAGGCAGTAAACCCACTGTTCCTAGGCTGTCATTGAAAATAATATTTTTTTTCTTAACTGACTTGCCTATTAAAATAAAGGTAAAATAAATAAAACAATTCTGCCTCACATTAGCTCCTGCTTTCTGTTTCTGGCAGAGAGAAAAGAGACAAACTGCTGTGAGGAAAATGGATTTTCATCCACTGGGATATATTGGCTCTTCCTAAAGAAGGTAACACTAAAAGGCCTCAGGTAATAGTCTGTCAGATCTTGCTGATCTCATCTAAGAACAAAAAAAATGCCTTTAAGCCCAAATCAATTATAGATATTTTTACCAAATACATACTGTACATAGCCTACACACTGTAGGTAGCCTATACTCTCCATCTCTCTGAACTACCCATCTAGGTATCGACAGAACAACCCCTTCGCCATGAGGCAAAATAAGACCCTGGCCTCATATAGTCTCTCACTATATGGGAAATCAATTTCTAAATAACCAATTGAGGCACATTATGTGTATTCATCACAGAATGTAATTATTTTTCAATTGCCTCGGTGTAGTCAAAGGTCTTCGTGAGAATGTCAAGTTTTAGCAGATGTCATCCTCCTCACCTCTCCCTAACTGCAGTGATGACAGAGCCTGAAATGAAGACATGAAATAAAGCAGGAGCTCCAGCAGTAACAAGCTCCTGAAAGGACACTCTCAAAGTCAGGATGACTCAGCACTGGACACAATGAGCCTTTTGATCAGGGAACAGTGGGAGGGGTATTATGGTATAGAGTGACAGATAATTGTAGTAAAGGTCAAGTCAAGCTTAAGCACAATGTAACAATAACACTGGTTTCCAAGGGGTAGCTCAAATCAAATCAAATGTTATTGGTCACATACACGTGGTTAGCAGATGTTATTGCGGATGTAGAGAAATGCTTCTAGCTCCGATAGAGCAGTAATATCTAACAAATAATATCTAACAATTTAACAACATATACCCAAATACACATCAATCTAAGTAAGGAATGGATTGAGAATATATACATAAATGTCAGGGCAGCATTGGACTAAGATACAGGGGCATACTAAGCTTTATAGTATGCAGTATAAACATAAGAGATTGGTGATGCAGTATGTAAACACGATTAAGTGACTAAGATACTGAAGAATAGTATAGCGTACAGTTTAAACATATGAGATGAGTAGTTCAAGATACAGAAACATTATTATTAAAGTGACTAGTGTTTAATTTCCTTAAAGTGGCCGGTGATTTCTAATCTATGTCTATAGGCAGCATTCTCTGATGTGCTAGAGATGGTTGTTTAGCAGTCAGTGGCGTAGTATAGAGTACAATACAGTATATACATATGAGATGGGTGATGCAATGTGTACACACAAATTGAGTGACTAAGATACCGTAGAATAGTGTAGAGTGTAGTTTATACATAGAGATGAGTGATACAGATACATTATTAAAGTGGCTAGTGTTCTATTCCTTAAAGTGGCCTATCAGTGTCTATAGGCAGCCACCTCTGGAGTGTTAGTGATAGCTGTTTTGCAGTCTAATGGCCTTCAGTTAGAAGCTGTTTTTCAGTCTTTCGGTCCCAGCTTTGATGCACCTGTTCGGGTGGTTGATGTCTTTGATGATCGTTTTGGCCTTCCTGTGGCAACGGGTGCTGTAGGTGTCCAGGAAGGCGGGAAGTTTGGCCCCAGTAATGAGTTGGGCACACCGCACCACCCCAGCTACTACTTGTTCAGGCTTTGTTACTTTACTGTACAGAACTTTGGATTAATGCAGTGGTGTAAAGTACTTAAGTACAAATACTTTAAAGTACTACTTAAGTCGTTTTTTGGGGCATCTGTTCTTTACTATTTATGTTTTTTTTTACTATTTAACTTTTACTTCACTGTATTCCTAATTAAAATAATGGAATTTTTACTCCATACATTTTCCCTGACACCCAAAAGTACTCATTACATTTTGAATGCTTAGCAGGACAGGAAAGTTGTCCAATTCACACACTTATCAAGAGAACATCCCAGGTCATCCATACTGCCTCTGATCTAGCGGACTCACTAAACACAAATGTGTGATTTGTAAATTATGTCTGATTGTTGGAGTGTGCCTCTGGGTATCTGTAAATAAAAAAATAAAAAATAAAATGGTGCTGTCTGGTTTGCTCAATATAAGGAATTTTAAAAGGATTTATAGTTTCACTTTTACTTTTAATACTTAAGTATATTTTAGCAATTCAAGTATATTTAAAACATACTACTTTTAGACTTTTACTCAAGTAGTATTTTAGATAGATAGATAAATAGGTACTAACTGGGTGACTTTCACATGAGACATGTCCTATTAATTTCCTGTATCTTTACTTTTACTTAACTGTGATTGGGTAATTTTTTTTTCTTTCTTTTTTTTTTTCATCAATGGATTAATGTTGGGACATCACAGCATCAGAAACGCAGGCAGGACATCAATCAAATTAATTAGTGAAGGATTTTCTGCAACATAATATGACCTCTATCAATTTTGTATTGAGTCTAACAAATAGGTGGCCAGTAACATTAATGCTCCCAATCTATCAGGATTTTGAGAAGATGCCACTGAAATTAATCTGTTTAGATACTTGAAATCTGTTTCAAAGTCGGTCCCTCTCATTTTAAGTTAATTACATTATTCCATGGCAGGCACGATCATGTCTTTCTGATGACTTACAAAGTGCTACGTTTTTGATGTCATACAGAATGCTTAGTGTAAGCTGGAAGACAAACAACCTCCGAACAGTAATGATTACTGAGGCCAAGCAGCCATTTTGGGTAGATGTTGTGCTGATAATACACTATAGTTCCACTCTAATGAGTCCCAATAGATATCTCAGAGGGGCATGGTGGTTGTCAGCCCAATCTTTATATGAGGTGGGACTATGATATGTTTTCCCCTGAAATTGCTTGTAGGTGCAGTTTGATTGGTTAATAGCTTTTTGTATTAGCCTTGACCAACCTTTGGCATTAAAGGTCAAGTTAAAGCTAACGGCCAATGTGCTAACCAAACAATAGCCATGAATCTGGTGCAGGGGTGTCACAACTTGGTCTGTCACTAAAGGACGCATGGAGGGACCAAGGCGCAGCACAGTAATAGTTCGACATAGTTGATTAAATAATAAACTAAACGAGCAGAACTATACAAAAAAATAAATGATATATATAATTCAAACAGAGAACACACTTACTTGTCGTGACTGGAGATATAACAACTCACACCAAGGTGTGGGACATACAAACATATGTAGGATCCCTAATTAGAGACAATGCAGTGCAGCTGCCTCTAATTAGGGATCCAACACAAAACACAACACAGAAACAGAAATAATAGACCTGTCAGACTCTGACCATGGATACATAGAGAAGCAATAGGCTTCTCTATGGCCAGAGCCTGACAAGGGGCAGGGTTAATGGCTCTTTAGAGGGACATAAAGGAGGAAAGGGATTTTACAAATTGCATCTCAAGGACAATTTGGGTTCTTAGTTATGGTTAGATTGAGTATAAATCCGTATTGTGCTATACTTGTGTATATGCGTGTGTCAGATTTGGCACATACAGAGAATACTGCCTTCTGTTCTTAATTTGAGTAGGTTTTATATTTTTCTGGCTCTGGTGCCCTTGGAAGACTCTAGAGAATGATTCAAGCAGGCATCAGCAATATTTCAGCCAAAACCATGTAAACCTCTGCCAATAGGGCATAGCTTACTTCAAACACAAACACCCCAGCATGGTAACAATCCAAAGCAGCTTTTTAAATCACCTAATGAATCGTCACATTCAATTAACATAATAATCAACTAGTTTACGTGCAATTTAGACATTTTCACCAGTTTATTCAGGGAGATATAAGAGTAAAGGCATTTGTTTTGGGGGGGAAATTCTCAATTGAGCATACAAGTTAAAATAAATGGCCTCATAGTTTAGATGTTCTGTTGCAAATACTAAAGAGTGTTCTCTGATCTTGGCACTCGATTGAGTATGTCTACAAAATTACTCTTTACACCAGTTTACAGGATGGTTATCCCCTGGGCAACACGCTGTCCTTCTGTATAAAAATCAAGCTACATTTTCATGTAAGAACAAATTGCTTGAGCGGATTATATTTCACATTTGCCTAATTCCCACAAGATGCTTTTGTAATTTTCTACAAATTATGTGTGTAATCTTTTCCACAGGCAGGTCTTTGAATGTTAAACGCAAAATGTGGTTAGTTCTACCAGTATCACAGTGATACCTGGCATATTGTGATTTGCAGGGAGATGCTCTTGCCAGATCAATAGGACAAAAAACGCATCTGGGGCATCTTGACATTTCAAACAAAATCGCGGGTCCCTTAATTGGGTTTTCACTGATCATCAGCAGAAAGACATTATAGGGGATTGTTAAAATCACCAACGGTACATGTGCTTGTGATTACATGCACAGATGTCAGAGAAAACGCTCCAAATAATACTGTTCTGATTCTGCAATTGTACCACAAGGTAAGCTACTTAGTTGTTCCCAGTAAATACCACTGCACCACACATGAACCCTAACTAATAAAGCTACTTAATTGATCAGAATGGAGGTTTATTGTCCCCTACTGTGTTTTCTCTCACAAAGAAATGTAGGGCCTCCTGGTTCGATATTCATATTACCATCACATTCCACCAACTCAGCAGAAATGTGCCAAACACCATAAATGCAAAATAGGTCAGGAAGAAGAGTGGTATGAAATTTGATTTATTGTACAATTCTCATTTTTATGGCTCGATGAATGAATGTGTGAGTCAATGAGAAGAATCAGATGAGATCACCCAGGAGGAGGGAACTTTTTGGTCATAAAGAACAGTCTTCTGTTATGTCCTGTGAGGCTTTATAATCTGGATTGTTGTCTGAATGTGTGGTCAGTTGATTCAGCATGCGTTCTGATCACAGTAGTTATATCACACTTTCATATTCAATGCTGAGATAATACTGTAAGTCAGGACAGTTCCTGTACGGTAGGAGCCCATATAGCTTTAACTTGAGGATGCAGCTCTGCTCTATGATTTTGCGGTTCAGTGACTCCTTATAAATCATATGGCGTGGCACTTCTATTTCCAGGGACATTTATTTGTTATGGAGGGCCAATAGATGCAACATAATTTAACCTGTGCCTATTCATTTTCTAATAATTTAATCAAGTGTAATATTATACAGTCCCTATAGTATAGCAGCCTATACTTTGAACTCCATCTTGTTTTTGGTCTTACACTCTACAGACTATGGTGTACCTGTACCCTATAACATGGGATTTATTTTACACACTGACATAGGAATGGATTTCCTATCAACATTTAAATTACGGTTTTGTTCATAAAAAGCTATTGCGCTATCAGTCTTTATGTGGCAAAAAGACATTACCGGGATTAGAGAGACAAGTATTAGCATTGAAATAGTGTTGAACATGTCCTGTTACATACAATCCTGAAGGGGAGTGGGGTAATTCCCTGGCAGGGATCAATGAAACAGAACGTTGAGTCCCAGGCAGCTCACAGACGACCAGACTGGTTGAGTGGGAAATAAATGACTATCAGTGTCTCTACTGAAGGACATGCTATTTAAAGATGTCCCCCTCCACAGTAATCCTTCATTGTACTCCTTTACTGAACATTGTATTCTAACACAGAGCCTCCATCATAGCCCCAGCATTGCCAAATGAATGTGACAACTTCTGTAAACAAGGGCCGAAACTATCGACGAACCCTCCTTGCTAATGAAGCCAGATATTTATCCCTGCTCTGCTCTCCGAGTCTCTGAGTGTAAACAATGTTAGAGCTGCTCCTGTGCTCTGTCACACCTGTCACACTGACAGCCTGTGCTACTGCTCAAGACTAAATCATATACACAACACCAACCAACCTAAGACAAGCTGGGTGCTGCTGCTGGGAAAAAACAGCTTCTCATTTCCTGTCCTCATGAAAAGGCAAAACAACTTTGGAGTCCTCCACTTCTATATTTAATGCACATGGGTTGTGTGTCTGTCAAGACAAGAAGAAGGATGAACACAGAGGAGAACAGAGTCTGCTCACTCTGATCCGATAATTAGCAATACACCAAAGCAGGAATATAGGCAGCTTATCTTAAAGTAGAAAGTAGAGCTAGCGACAATCTGAATTCCCCCCTTATATGCTTGTTCTCCACCCACACACTAGCTTACAAACTGACACAGGATCAGGAAGGTTCTTTAGCAACCGTATTACCGGTCTACAAGTTCGCAGTCCAAACTAGTATGGTTTCTTTTTTTCCCAGCTCACAATTGAATCCCTCTCAGTTAAACTCCTCTAGCTTCCCTTTTGACGTAGCTAGCTGCACAAGTTGTGACAGAAATATGAGATAGTAGACGTCACATGAAAATTAACCATTACTCTAATTATTATTATTACAGTAAATATTACTATAACTGTAATTATTGACACATCACGGTTTATGTGGCTCATATATATTACAAGTGCCTTCCCCAAAACTAACAGTACAAAAAAACAGATCCCCAGCACCCTCAGTGCTAACCCCCTACCATTGAGAATTAATAATTACAGGACAAGACGCATTGGAAACTAGAATGAGTCCCCTAAGTGCCCATGTGGTCTAATTTGTCTGAGTAAAATTTAAAATCACTTCTTACAGTGAAAAACTAACTTTGAAGATGCTGCAGTTCTCTGAGTTTAATTGGGTGGTAGCTTTCATGCACTTGACAGTAATTTCAAATTCCATTTCACTTCTATCCACCACAATATTCCCTAAGATGTTATTGAAACATAGGTGTTGGTTTCAGTGCCTACTCAACATTATTTTTTTTACAATAGATTTCGTTTTCTATCATAGCTCAAATTGAGAGCTTAAAGTCTTACTACCAGTCGCAGGAGTTCGAGGAAGACTTGAGTTTTATTCCTCCTGTTCCCAAACGTGTAGAGCGATAAACAGGCACTGCGCAAAGTGCAGTCCTTAAATACAGAATACAAACAACAGGCAAAGCCTGGGTATAACTCGACAGCAAACAGCTGGTCGGATCTCTCACCGTACATCAAACACACAACATGAGACAATAACGCACAAAGACTAGGGGAGCAGAGGGAACAGATGATAATGATGGGATAGGGAACAGGTGTGATAGATAACAAGACAACAACAGTCCGGGGTTGGATAATGACAAGGGGGCGGTGGCAGCTTGGAGACCGGTGACGTCGAACGCTGGAGCTGCTCCAGAGGGAGATGTGACAGTACACCCCATCTGACGCGCTGTTCCAGAAACGGGACACGAAGCAGGGAGGGATACAGGACATCCCGCACAAGAACCCAGCACCGCTCCTCCTGGCCATACCGCTCCCAATCCACGAGGTACTGGAGACCCCCCGGCCGGCATCTGGAGTCAAGAATGGCACGGACCGAATACGCCAGCCCCCCCTCGATGTCCAGAGGAGAGGGCCCCCCGTCCTAATGGAGAGGGCCTGCTACCACCGGACATCGAGAGACATGGAACGAGGGGTTAACACTGAAATTGACAGGGAGCTGCAACCTGTATGTCACCTCGTTCACTCTCCTCAGGACTTTGAACGGCCCCACAAACCGCGGACCCAGCTTCCGGCAGGGCAGGCGGAGGGGCAGGTTCCGGGTCGAGAGCCAGACCCGGTCACCCGGTACGAAGACCGGTGCCTCTCTGCGGTGGCGGTCCGCTCTGACCTTTTGTCGGCGCACAGCGCACTGAAGGTGTACGTGTGCGGCATTCCATGTCTCTTCAGCGCGCCTGAACCAGTCTTCCACCACTGGGGCCTCGGTCTGTCTCGGATTCCATGGCGCCAATGCCAACTGATAACCTAAAACACACTGAAAAGGTGTGAGGTTAGTGGAGGAGTGGGGGAGGGAGTTTTGCACATACTCAACCCAGGGTATAAAAACCGACCACTCCTCCGGCCGGTCCTGGTAGTACGACCTCAGGAACCTACCCACTTCCTGGTTCACACGTTCCACCTGCCCGTTGGACTTGGGATGGAACCCGGAGGTCAGACTGACCGTGACCCCCAAACGTTCCATGAACGCTTTCCAGACCCTGGAAGTGAACTGGGGCCCACGGTCAGACACTATGTCCTCTGGAATTCCATAGTGCCGGAAGACATGGGTAAAAAGTGCCTCTGCGGTTTGCAGGGCCGTGGGGATACCAGGCAGAGGGAGGAGGAGGCAGGCTTTAAAGAACCGGTCCACAACGACCAGGATGGTGGTGAAACCCTGGGAGGGGGGAAGGTCCATGAGGAAATCTATGGAAAGATGTGACCATGGTTGTTGTGGATCCCGCAAGGATCTGAGGGGAGGTGTCTCGGCACCTTACTCTGGGCACTTACCAAGCAGGAGGAGATGTACACCCTCACATCCTTAGCCAAGGTGGGCCATCTGTATTTGTCGGCGAGACAGCGAACAGTACGCCCAATACCAGGATGACTGGAGGAGGGTGTTGTGTGGGTCCAGTAGATGAGCCTGTCCCGCACAGTGGCAGGCACATTCTGGAGACCAGCTGGACATTGATCAGGAATCGGTTCTGCTCGCATGGCCTGCAGGATCTCATTGTGCAGATCCCATACCACAGGTGCCACTATGCAGGAGTCAGACAGGATGGGGCTATCATCTACTGGCCTCTCCTCCGTGTCATACAGGAGTCAGGCAGGATGGGGCTGTCATCTACTGGCCTCTCCTCCGTGTCATACAGGAGTCAGGCAGGATGGGGCTGTCATCTACTGGCCTCTTCTTCGTGCCATACAGGAGTCAGGCTGGATGGGGCTGTCATCTACTGGCCTCTCCTCTGTGTCATACAGGAATCAGGCAAGATGGAGCTGTCATCTACTGGCCTCTCTTCTGTGTCATACAGAAATCAGGCAAGATGGAGCTGTCATCTACTGGCCTCTCCTCCGTGTCATACAGGAGTCAGGCAGGATGGGGCTGTCATCTACTGGCCTCTCCTCCGTGTCATACAGGAGGGATAGGGTGTCTGCCTTTACATTCTTACTACCAGGCAAAGAACAGGGCCCACCTGGCCTGACGAGGGTTCAGCTTCTTGGAAAAGAAGGCACAGGGGTGGAGCTTAGGTGGCGTGCCTGAGCGTTGGGGAGGTATAGCTCCTACCCCGGCCTCAGAACACCTCCACTACGAAGGGCAAGGATGGGTCAGGGTGAGCCAGCACGGGGGCTGAAGCGAACAGGACCTTCAGTGAGATGAAAGCCCTGTCAGCCTCAGCTGTCCAACAGAGCTTCGATGGCCCACCCTTCAGTAAGGAGGTGATCAGAGCCGCCTCCGGTAAAAGTTCTCAAAGCCCATGAAACGCTGCACTGCCTTTACCGTGGTGGGGGTCGGCCAATTACGCACTGCTTCAATGCGCGTCTCCTCCATCTCCACCCCTGAGGTGGTGATGTGGTATCTAAGGAAGGAGACGGATTGCTGGAAGAACAGACATTTTTCTGCTTTAGCGTATAGGTCCTGCTCCAACAGTCTCCCAAGCACCCTGCGAACCATGGAAACATGCTGGTCACGGGTGGTGGAGTACACCAAAATGTCATCAATATACACCACCACACCTCGACCTAACGTGTCCCTGAAGATCTCGTTCACGAATGATTGGAAGACTGATGGAGCATTCATAAGACCGTAAGGCATTACCAAGTATTCATAATGGCCTGTGCTGTTACTGAATGCTGTTTTGTATTCATCTCCCTCTCGGGTAAGCACGAGGTTGTACGCACTCCTAAGATCCAATTTTGTGAAGAAGCTGAGGAGATGAGGGGTAGTGGATAACTAAAGCGAGTAGTGATTTGGTTTGGCGCCCGGTAATCGATGCAGGGACGCAAACCATCGTCTTTCTTCTTCACAAAAAAGAAACTTGAGGAGGCGGGTGAAATGGAGGGGCATATCAACCCCTGTCATAGGACAGCTCCATTGCCTCGGTCTCTGCGCGCGACAGGGGATACACATGACCCCTGGCCAGTACACCGCCCGGCCGGAGGTCTATAGCACAATCCAAGGGACGATGAGGGAGCGATTTGGTAGCCTGTGTTTTCAAAAAGGCACGTGAAAGGTACTGATATTCGGGGGAAATGGGAATGTTAGTGGCACTGTCTGGACTTTCCACCGTAGTGGTGCCTATAGAAACCGTAAGACTCTCCCTTGACACTCTCACGACCACCCCAAAAAGGACCTATGGGGCCAGGATATGGAGGGATTGTGACGGGACAACCAAGGGAGCACTAATACTACGGGGAAGGAAGGGGAGTCGATGATGTGAAATGTGAGCATTTCTGAATGGGTGTTCTGCATGTGCATGGTGATCTGGGTTGTGACGTCATAAACCAGACCCGTGCCAGGGGTTGATTATCCAAGGCACGGATGGGAAGTGGTCGTTGGAGCGGTGCTAAAGGGATGTGCAAGCGTAGGGCTAGGGTCCTATCCATGAAATTCCCGGCAGCGCCGGAGTCTATGAGGGCAGTAAGCTGGGGTGATATGGGAAAATCAGGAAATTAAATGGGGAGTAAAACGTGTGGCGCTACCGGCTCTATATGGGAATGAGGTGGTTTTACCTGGGATGATGCGAGAGCGCCCAACCTACCGCCCCCGAGCCCAGAGAGGCGGTGGTTGCAGTATGCTGCATAGTGGCCCTTCCTCCCAAAAAAGATGCAGCGCTCCTGTTGCCTCCCGGGCTCCCTCTCTGCCTCCTGGAGACCCACTGCCCATAGCAGGTGCTGCTACAGGTGTGGATGGAATAATCGTTGATCACCAGACCGTTCTCCCTCCAGACCGCGTTGGCCCACTCCAAGGCCCTGCCCGAAATGCAAGAGATGAGGGCAGTCACCCTCTCATGTCCCGTGGTCGTGGTGGCTGTCGTGGAAAAATACAGTCCTAGTTGGAGAAGGAAACCCTGGCAATGGGACGCCTCCCTGTCGTATTCCCTAGGGAGGGACAGGTGTACAGTTCCTGTGCCACCTGGTACCGCAGGGTCGATCGCGGCACTATGGCTGGTAATGGAATCAACATCAGGGATCCGGGGTTGGCTCCGTCCCAGGTGGCGGACCACCTGGAGACTGGCCAGCATCTCGCTATGTTCCCTTACTTTGTCCACGACGCTGGTCAGCTCGGCTCTTCCTGCTGACGTCGAACTGGCCAGAGGGGGGAGTTGCTCCAGAGGGAGATGTGACAACTGTAATACAGTCTGTATATGTTCCGTAGATGCAGCTGAGGCTTTCTGCAGTACACCATATTATCCTGTTTTTTTAGGCAACGTAGAGTGCAAGCGAGCATCCTCTTTATAAGAATTCATCCAGTAGTATCATCCCTCCTGATCCTATGCACTCCAGCACACTTATCTGTGCATGTATTATTGATATAGTTGAGAGATAACACTACACTGAGGTCTGACAGATCCATCCTGCTCAGAAAGCATGGAGCATCTCAGAAGGGCTCCTCAGTCTAAGTCCTCCAGGTACATTTCAACAGCGGTAAACATATGTACCAGGGCCACAGTCAAGCCACTTATCCGTGATGGATTTGGAGGAGTGTGAGGTGGAACAAGTCACCTCCAGGAGGGTACAGTGGGCCTTTATGAAATGTTAACGTGGGCTTTGAATATGCTCATTGTTTCTCATGATCGAAAGCAAAATTGAATCTCATGATTGAAAGCAAAAGACTTAACATTCTCGTACTGTATGTGACTTGACATGCATATTTCCTCTGATTTTAATAACTGTTATCCCTATGTGATGTGGATAGTGAGGAAATATACACAGTTTATTAGGTACACTCATCTAGTACAGGGTCGGACTCCCCTTTGCCTGCAGAACAGCCTGAATTCTTTGGGGCATGGATTCTACAAGGTGTGGCGTTCAAACTTTGCACAATTGTTATCAAGGGACCTAACGTGTTCCGGGAAAACATTCCCCACACCATTGTAACGTTCACCCTGATTCACAGCAATAAAAGCTACATAAAACAGTATAGAAAACTGAAAATAATTATAGAGAGACTGAAGCCTTAGAATGTATTTGTACCCCTTAAGTATGTAAATGGAACAAATTAATCACACAGAAATATTATAGTGCAAAACTCAAAATTATATTGTACAACGTTCAGGCCCAGACATTCTTTTCACAAGACTTCAGTAACTAAAACACCCAATAATTGTCCGTTCATAATCCCAAATCCAATAGAAGTCTGATCCATCCGTGACACGGTGGATAGAGTGCAGAACTCAAAGTCATAAAACTCCAACAACAAAAAAAAACTTCCCCAGCCTTAAAAAAGTTAAGAAATATCGGCATGGCAACAAAAACAACATTGAAAAAAGATAGATCTCACCGTGAGGTAAGTGATCCTCCTTCGCACGATGACTTCAATGGTTCAACAACTCCAAATAAAACCCACTGATTAGAGACGCGCATTGGAACAGGTACACATAACACATATTCCAGACACATATCAGTGATCTAAAACAACACTTTAAATAACAATTTCTCTACAAATGATCCTCACAAACCTGGGCCCCAAACAGACTCCCCGGAAACAGCATTACTCTCCTTTTTCCAGGTGAAAAACAGGCCTATTATCACCCCTTTTCTCCCATCAGCCCCTACTACTTAAAGATACAGCATTTACAGAGCGTTCAATTAAAATAATAAACATAAAGTTCTCAGATCAAACATACCCTTAGCTTCAATTCACTTTTGTCTCCTTTGTAAGTGCCTACATTATGTGTAACATTTGTTACACCATTACACCACCACAAGCAGCCTGTACTGTTGACACCAGGCAGGATGGGGCAATGGACTCATAATGCTTACTCTAAATCCTGACAGGAACCCGATTCGTTGGATCAGGCGATGCTTTTCCACTCCTTAATTTTCCAGTGTTGGTGATCGCGTGCCCACTGGAACCGCTTCTCCCGGTGTGGTCGTCTGCTGCAATAGCCCATCAGTGACAAGGATCAACAAGTTGTGCGTTCCGCGATGCTGTTCTGCACACCACTGTTGTACTGCATCGTTATTTGCCTCTTTGTGGGCCGCCTGTTGGCTTGCACGATTCTTGCCATTCTCCTTTGACCTCTCTCATCAACGAGCTGCCTCTGACTGGATGTTTTTTGTTTGTCGCACCATTCTCAGTAAACCCTAGACACTGTTGTGCATGAAAAGTCAAGGAGGACGGTGGTTTCTGATATACTGGAACCGACGCGCCTGGCACTGACGATCATACCACTCTCAAAGTCGCTTACGTCACTTGTTTTGCCCATTCTAATGTTCATTCGAACAGTAACTGAACGACTCGATGCCTGTCTGCCTGCTTTATATAGCAAGCCACGGCCACGTGTCTGTAGGAGCGAACCTAATAAACTGGCCAATGAGTGTATAACCAAGAGCAATGGGTTAGAATTCGTAAGCACATTTGACAGTATCCAAGCTGACTTCTCTTGGCATGCTTAACATTGATATTGGAGAACCGCGCCATCAAGCTGCTCCAATGCATTCGTACAGAGTCTCAGTATACTCGTGCATGTAGACTGGAATAGCCTGACTGCAACCAGAAATATAAGCATGTTAGTCCTGAGTTCCTTACACTTCACTGGCTTCCTAGAGAGTACCGTACAGGGCTTATATGATGGTGAGCTGAGCTTATTCCCCACCTCACAAATTTGATTCTTCCTCACAGTCCGACACAAGTACTTCATTCCCCTCAGAATTTGCAGGCAATCTCGTTCTACTTTTGTGTTCCACTAAAGTCAACAGAAGTCCCGTGTTGGACCTTCCTATTATGAAGCAATCTAAGTGAGTTTGGCTGTGGGTCAAAGGGTAGTGTTGTTCACCACACAGCTAAACATGGATACTGTGGAGGAGACTGAGCAACAGCTGGGGATGGTGCAGTAAACCACTGAGAGGATGTCACTGACAGCAACAGCATTAATATGATTAATTGAAGTTAACATGCTTGGTTCCTAAAGCCTTAACACTCAAAGCCTGTCATGCACATCTGACGAAAGGTCAGTTCACTCCAATTTATTTGTCGAAAGGAGAGGACACAAGGTAACATGAGAACAGAGGGAATTTAATCAACCTGCTATCCAGATGCTTTAGTCTGGTTCTGCTCTACAAGCAGACTGTTTCATCATGAGATGCACATCTGAACATGGCCACTGGTGCATGGCTAATGACCAATAAAGGAATCCTGTGCATATTACCATGACAACGTTTAGCAGAAAACTGTTTTGGTTGTCAAGAGAAGTGCATATCAATGATTTCTATATACACTCGATGACTGATAGGGGGCGCTGTGTTGAAGCCACCATGCCTCCATCTTGGCACTCCCCCACCATTGAAAAATATTTTGGGGAAGCTATTGTTTTTGCCACACATATTATATTACAGACACCTTAACACATACTTTTAAATGATATCATGTGAGCTACATTTTCCTTAAAAGTACTTTTTGGGGTACTTACTGTCCACACTACAACCAATAAATAATTAAATACATGTAATTTGGTCCTTGAAACATTTAATTGAAATACTGTAGAATTCCAATTATTTATATGGAGAACTTCTACTGGGGAGTGCCAATATGGCCGACCAGTGGCTTCAAAACCTCTCAATAGCCAATACATATTAATTATATCATACACACATTTAGCTATTAAAGTATCTCTTCCTGTCATTTACCTGTGCAGTTTGTGTAACCATGCAAGTATTCACTTATCTTTAAATATAACTGTATACTTACCTGTACAGCTAATTTAACCATGCAAAATGTACCTGTTCATTTAGCCAGTCTGTCTATTACGTAAACTATTATTACCCTCGCTCATATCATACGCATTTTTAGCTACTGCAGTATTTCTCTGCCATCGACCTGTATAGTATAGTTAACCATCCAACATCCACCAATGTATAGTGTACATATTCAGCCAACCACCCATACTATGCAATGTCTTTTTATAGCTTTTTTTTGCACTCCAGATATCTTGTATTTCTATACTTTTTCAAACTGCCGCTCTATGTATCATGTACCGTGTATCTGTCTTTTGTGTACTTTCGTTGTGGCATTTTGCACCTGCCCTGTGTTTTGTTGTAGCTGCTTGACAATGAAATTTCCCCCCCGGGGATCAATAAATCTAATATAATCTATCTATCTATCTATCTATCTATCTATCTATCTATCTATCTATCTATCTATCTATCTATCTATCTATCTATCTATCTATCTATCTATCTATCTATCTATCTATCTATCTATCTATCTATCTATCTATCTATCTATCTATCTATCTATCTATCTATCTATCTATCTATCTATCTATCTATCTATAGCATCAGCAATCCAGTGTTTATATACAGTGTCTTCAGAAAGTATTCATACTCCATGACTTATTCCACATTTTGTTGTGTTACAGCCTAAATTCTTTTTAATCTCACCCATCTACACACAATACACCATAATGAGAAAGTGAAAACATGTTTTTAGAATTCTCTTTACAAATGTACTATAATTCAGACCCCTAAATCACCTTTGGCAGCGATTAAAGCTGTGAGTCTTTCTCTGTAAGTCTCTTAAGACCTTTGCACACCTGGATTGAACAATATTTGCACATTATTCTTTTTACAATTCTTCAAGCTCTGTCAAGTTGGTTGTTGATCATTGCTAGTCTTGCCATAGATTTTCAAGCCGATTTAAGTCAAAACTGTAACCCTGCCACTCAGGAACATCCAATGTCGTCTTGGTAAGCAATTCCAGTGTATATATTTAATTAATTTGTAACAATTTCTAAAAACATAATTCCACTTTGACATTATGGGGTATCGTGTGTAGGCCAGTGAAACAAAATCACAATTTAATCATTTTAAATTCAGGCATAACACAACAAAATGTGGAAAAAGTCAAGGGGTTGGTGCCTACAGATGTAGGATCTTCATTTGAGCACTCTTTTGTTGCTGTTTTGTTGCAAACGTGTAGTGTATTCAAGGTTTAAAAAGGCGTCTAACATTTGTAATTTCCATTCTTTATAATCCACATAATAATTCCAATTTCCTGTTGCTGCAGGATTATGTTCCTGCTGTAGCAAACTGGCTCAAATTAAGATCCTGCATCTGTAGGTGTTTTAGACAAGGAAGGATCAGACACATTTTCAGATTGGATGCTCTCTGTTAAACAACATTTGCATTACAGCTTTTGATGTATTTTTTTGAGAGATTTCTCATTAAATGTATTTCAATGATGTAGCAGCAATTATCAATAATGCAGCTGAATGCTTGCCCCATGGGGAAATGTGTGTGGAACACTGGGCTCCTTCCTCACCTTGGTCTTTTGGAAAAGGATTTAAGCAGTCAGATAGAATCACAGTGGCCAAGTGATTAGAGGCATTATCGATCCCTTTCTTTGGGTAACTTCTCTGTTCAAAGTGAGTGGACTACTCCTCAATTTGTGTCTTCAGCTCTCCCGATGACTGCATATTTTCCTAAAGCTATTCAACAACAAACAGGATTCAAAAACTGATCAGCGGCCGTCAGTCGAGCATAGAATCTTGTGCTTGTGACAATCTTAGTATCACATCATAGATTGAATGCACTGTGTAAATATGATAGACTATCACAGGCAGGTACAGTAATTGAAGTACGTGTAAAGGCTGTGGGTAATTAAATTTGCACATCAAATGGAGGCACCTACCTGCTTGCTAACAAATACCCAAATATATCTCAAGCATTGTCTCTTCACGAGTTCTCCCGTGGTGCTTTATTAAATGCCTTGGAAGGCTACGTTAATGCAGGGGTTATTTGAATTCCCCTAACAGTTTTAGACAGCTAGACAAGGAGATGCGTGCCCTTTCCCCAAAAAGTCAAACCCTTGGGATGGTTACATCTTCATCTCTGGCCTGACCCTTGCTAGCTATCAGCAAAACGCTTTCATGATCACAGATGAAAGGACAGGGAGGCGGAGAGGCAGACTTCTGTGCAGTCTGGAGAATACATTTCCTTCGTGAGGTAGACTGACATTATTATTATATATGAATGCTCCATCCTCCGTCTTATGCTCGCACCGTGGCACCATATGAGGCAACACTTCACTTTATTATTTACATATTGCAGTAATAATCCTCCATATTCTTTTCCCACTTCACATTAGTTTTCATATTCCATTTGCTTTTAGGGCTACATGAAGCATCCCCGATATAGGCAGAGTAGTGTAATATATAAATTAAACATTAGGGCAGCGAAGACAGAGTCCTACTCAGAGGTCACATGCATTTTGCTGCCATTTTAAGTCAGTCAGAACATAGAGGAATATAGCAGAAGGAATGTGTCCAGCCAGACTAAAGCAAGCGACTATAAATGGGCTGCCATCAGAGAGGTCCTGAATAATTGATAGTTCCTCTTGTTTTGCAGCACAATGAGGAGGCTTTATTTCCTACACAGAGACCAGGGTGTCTATTATGCCGTTTCAGGATGTCATGTTTATACTTGTAATTTGCATGTGTATTACATTTACTTTTATTTGATTTAAGAATGTTCTGGCATTTGTTTGTAATGAATGCATCTGTTACTGGTTCCTGAGTAGTTAGAGTATCAATATGGCAGGTGTCAGAATCCACCACATATGTCTTGATCTGGAAAACTCTACACACAGGTGTGTCTCAGGAGAGCCAACTGCTCTGTCTCAGGAGAGCCAACTGCTCTGTCTCAGGAGAGCCAACTGCTCTGTCTTAGGAAAGCCAACTGCTCGGTCTCAGGAGAGCCAACTGCTCTGTCTCAGGAGATCCAACAACATGGTATGCCAAGTTTTCCTGCTGAAATGTGATCTTCCAAGGTTAATACATTTTAGCCGTTCAAGTTTTCAAAATAACAGATACATGAGACGGGGAACATTTTAGTTGAGCATAATCACTAGGGTATGTTTCTTCTGTGAAGGCAGCCATTTCCTTTCTTGAATGTTGTATCTATCAGCAGCACCATGCATGTTTAGCTAGCACTGAGCTGCTGTGTCTAACCCCGAGCTCTGGAATACTGACAATAGCTACAGTGCCTACTAAGCACATTACCCAGCTGCTAAGCTGCACTGCACAACACAAAACCACCGCTGAGACACAGAGGGAACCGATCACCCAAATCCAGGGAGAGCACTGAGCAGCAAACGGTGATGATACAGGACCCCAAGACAGGGACAGAAATGTCCTCCCCTGTGCATCTTTTCATTCTTCCTTTCCTGGTCCCTTAATTAGGCCATTTATTTAATTAGTAATTTGTCTGTCTTTCACCAGGCAATCTACTTTGGCGTTGATGGCCCTGTTTAAGGTGTACAGATAACAAATCCAAGAGGAAGGTGGCTTCTTTTGTGTTACACATAATTATAAACAACCCTGGTAAATAACATGTTCATTTTTTATCTGACGCAACCGCAAGTTAGACACACGTTACAGTCATTTAGTGCAAGGAGCCATTGAGTCTCACAAACCTCACTAAATTGGACACGTCCTTCTTTATGTCCATATCATTGTCTATGGAAACACATGGCTCCAAAACAAAGCTTAATATTAGAGTGTAGTTCCACTGACACGTAAAGGTACCATGGAATCCTGGGTCCATTACAGAATGCAAGGCGTAGGAACATTAGAATGTAATCACCACACTAATGCACCATAATAAATCTGTAGGGTCAATCAAGTACACATGCAATACACCAGCTGCAGTCATTCTCCCTATGATGTACAAGCATAAGCCCTCTACTTAGTACAGTGAACTAAGCAATGGGTGGAAAATATGTTTGTTGTTTGATCCTCTTGCTCTTTATGACTTTTTGGAATGTATTTAAATTGCACTGTATTTCCTTTCCTTTTGCATTATACAGAGTATCTGACTGAGTGCCTAATCCCCATTCACAAACAAGATTTATCACTGCAGGAGATTGTCAACTCAGGAGCTGTGTTGTGGGCGTGGGCTGACACATGAAAAATGAGTCAAACAAGTACTCTGTAACATCAGCGTTTACTGAATTATGGTTATTGTGATGGAATGAACCTTTCAGAATATATAACGAAAAATAATCAAATTGATTCACTCTGCTAAATTGACCTTAACATTGACTATTAACTTTCAGCGTGTCCAGTCTGTGTTTTTTCCTCTAATAGTGTTTGGAAATGATTCCATTGTAAACAACTTACTGGTACAGTCACAGTACAAAGCGATATGGCTCAGCCAAAGACTTGTATAAAAACAGGCATATCCTATTATTGGATTAAATGTGTTTGTTTGTAGAAATTGTTTGGACATGCAACTGTACGTCCAAACAATTTCCACAAATAAACCCATTTAATAGGATATCCATGTGATCGTTTTTGGCAGCAAATGAAAATTACGACACATTTTAGCGAACTGCTCTGCCAACTGCTCCCCTAGTGTGTTTGAGACATGGATGTCATTCAGATAATGAGGATTAATGAATGCATCCGTAGTTAGGTAGGGGCCTACACTCACAGTCATCCCAAAATGGCCTCCATTGTGTGAGTAATAAGGGTGTTTTTTTTTTACATCTATTGGTTATACACCCCCTTGTTTAATTACAGTGTAAGACGATAAGAGAATATTTGAAGCATTCAACTGGCGACATCTGAATTGCCGCCAACAAAGATTTGAAAAAAGAAATTGAAATGGACAAAATCTATTAACCCAAAAAAAAAAAAGCAGATTTTAGTGTAATGATGCCCCTATACGAAAAGCAACATGGTCTATTTCATAACTCCTGACTATAAGTGCTACCCCTGTCAATTCCCTCCAACCCTCCATCGATCTCAGGCAGACAGGCACTACAGGGACATATCGTGTCACTTCCGTCACACCCAATCTAACAGAGTAAATGAAACTCCAGTACCCGTGTTATACTTCCATCTCCATATTTTACACTTTGATTTACAAATGCATTATCAGTATTTGGGTCATCCACGAAATGAGTGGCTTTTTTGTCCCTTTGATATTTTAAGTAGATATTGTGCACCAATATTGCATTTTAAAAGCCTGTTATATCAAATGAAGTGCCCTTTAAAATAGACCACATGTAGAATTCAATAAATACTATTTTTAATATGAATAAAGGACTGCTAAAGTGCCAAAAATTCAACTCTGTGTTACAACTAGGAAGATTTTAACCCACTTAAAAAAATATTTTCACCATCATTGCAAAGCTCTTGTTATTTTGTTGATTTGACAAAGTCATTTCTGAAGATTATTATTTATTTCATGTGATTAGTGATTCATTTACGTATTCCCCTATTTTAAGGTCAACAATGTTACGTGGACTGAATTCTCGTTTTAATATAGTGAAACTACTCCTTTTTAAATATATATTTTTAAAGAAACATTGAACATCTAAAAAAAAATCTAACCATAGAGTAAAAGCAAGTGAGCCGTTTCTACTCTTTTTGGCAATGTTCAGGTGGAAAACTGAGCAGGTCAAGCATAACACGGTAACCCTGTTAACCATAGATAGACAGACTAGAACTATTTTAAAACATTTATTTTGTGAAGTTTGCATTCAATTACCAGTCCCTGTTGCACACAACAAGCTTCCACTCCCCCTGTTACAAGGGAATTTATGGCTGATTAAAAATAGTGAACCCTGTTACAGTCAACCCTTTTTACGGCCAACACTGTTACTTTATTTGGCACTAAATATGCATTTACTATAGTCATTTTTAAATTTAACCTCTTGAGGTGGGAAAACATGTTTTTTTATGAAATTGAACATGTGATTTTTATGACAGAATGTTAAAACTAGGTGAAATCCAAAATTTTTGTTGACCAGGTTACACTTCAAAAATTATTCACACCTTGACTTTTTCCACATTTTGTTGTGTTACAGCCTAAATTTGAAAGGGATTAAATTTCAATTGTGAAGGACTAGGGAGTTTTTTAAACATTTTTGTCTTTGCCCAATAGCATTTGCCCTTTGATAGCATAATATAAATGCATGTCTTCCATTAAAGACAATAGGATCTACTTGTCAATAGGATCTGCTCCTGAGTGGCGCAGTGGTCTAAGGCACTGCATCTCAGTGCAAGAGGTGCCACTACAGTCCCCGGTTCAAATCCAGATTGTATAACATCCGGCCATGATTGGGAGTCCCATAGGGCGGCACACAATTGGCCCAGCGTCGTCCAGCTTTGGACGGGGTAGGCCGTCATTGTAAATAAGAATTTGTGCTTAACTGACTTGCCTAGTTACATTTAAAAAAAATATATATACAAAAATATTATAAATGTGCCGTATGCATGAGTAGGCTAAGGTCTGGTTCTGGATGCAGCTCAGATTATTTCAGTCCATAATAAGAGCTATCTGGTGACAGTTGTCTGTCTACAAGATATACATACAACACAACATGATAACTGGAACCAACCTGTCTGTGTCCTGTGCTGCTATTGCTTATTCCCCACAGCACACCGTAATGCTGCTAGATTCACAGTGGCAGAGATATGCAGTATGAGCAAAACAGATTTGATGATCAGACTACAGAAGAAGGTGAATCAAAAAGCTAATTCTATTAGCTCTGCCTAGCAGCCTCTGCTGTGTTGTTGGTGCTTTAACAATATGGCTATTAGTATGGTGGTAAATGAAAATAGCGTCACAGTCATCTGCAAAACCCAATAATTGGGTTCCAGAGGTGTCAGTCTCATCTCCTACAGTCAATTCATCACCAAAAGAAACCCTAATCACTTCCTCAAGAAAAGTGAGGATAAGGTCATCTCTTTTTAAATGACCAGCTTATCCACTTTCCTGCTTATCTTAATAAAATCGTGCACCAGAAGCTCTGGGTTGTCACTTACTAAAAGCTAATTCAATGACAAAATACCCCCAAGTTCACCCCTGCTTCAAAGAGTATTAATAGCTGGCTGATGGCACCATTTCCCCTCATTGATTTGTCAATTTGCTGCTCATTGAAAAGCCAACAAGGGTTTTTAGCTAGATATTAATTAAATATAGATCAGGTTTGTTTCTCTACTCTTTGTTGCATATTATGGGATGGAGTGAGGTATTAAGTTTCTACTTAAAGCAAGATAAAATAAGCACACTCTTAAATGAGCTGACAGTCACTTTCTCTGTACTTATGGAATATTGAGTGCAGGCTTTAAATAACCAGTGTCTGTGGACCTAAGTCACATTCTAAGTCTGAGTTTTCAGATGATGAAGTTGATGTCAACAGCAGCCAAAATCCCAATTTCTGAGAAGACTAGGGTCGATAGTTCCCTTTTTTAATCACACAGTGAAAAACACACAAATCTATAAAAAAAAGTATTTGTAGGCTATTTCAAAATGAATAGAAGAGGCTACGGCTGTTTCATAGGGAGAAATTATGTAATTACACTTACCGGTACATGTAAACTAGTCGGTGCAGTTTCTAAAAGTATTGTATACTATGTGATTTCAGCTGGGCTGTTCCAGTCTAGACTGGTCAAGTGCATCTAAATTACCACAAAAACTTTTAATGAAACACATTTTTTTTGTGTCTGAATTGTTTCCTAAGTTTCATATCTTGTCAACAACATAATGTCACTGTCCTTTGTATCACGCACACAATATTATGGTTGGTTTCACTGTCAGTCTGTTAATTGTTCTGTCAGTCTCTGAAGGTATAAGATATGCAGCAGGGAACTCAATTGTCCTCTGTGCCTAATTAGTGTCATCGTTAGAAACAGACAAACTTACCTCAATACCACTAAGCAAATGCACCACCTGAGGTATGCATTTTCCATTGTAAAATAATGTATTCTGTAATACAACTGAGTGTGTTATGTACAGTGCATTCGGGAAGTATTCAGACCCCTTGACTTTTTCCACATTTTGTTACGTTACAGCTTTATTCTAAAATTGATTAAAATATAAATGTTCCTCATCAATCTACATACAATACCCCATAATGACAAAGCACCCAATGGTCACTCTGACAGAGCTCCAGAGTTCCTCTGTGGAGATGGGAGAACCCATGTACTCTTAACAACTGGCATAGAGTAGGCTACATTGGGAAAACTAATTTACCCAAGGTATATCAGGTCATATTACTTTCTAATTTACCCAAGGTATATCAGGTCATATTACTTTCTAATTTACCCAAGGTATATCAGGTCATATTACTTTCTAATTTACCCAAGGTATATCAGGTCATATTACTTTCTAATTTACCCAAGGCATATCAGGTCATATTACTTTCTGCTCTCATAATGACTTTTGTTTTAGGGCCTAGAAGAGTTGACACACAATTACTTTTCCAATGGCTATGGACGGCATTGATGAAGCTGTGCGCAAAAGCAACAAAAAAACTGAGGAAAAGTCGAACACATAGGCTCAGCTAAAAGACAAAAATATAAACAATTTCACAAATCTGGCCTCATAGTACAAAGCTTGCATATTTTGTTCCACCAATGCATTTTTTAATACATTTGCCATTTTCCCATGATGTCATGGCTTTTACAGTTTTTATTTTTTAAGGTTACATGGACACACTTTAAAGAAGCAGGAAATGTGACTCAGAGACCATTGTGGGTGAGGAGCTCATCACTAATCCTCTTTTGAAATTATTGCCTGTCTTCAACTATCTGCAATACCTTAGAGCCTGGCTGTCTTAGAACACAGAGTACACAGCAGCAACACGTTACTGATATTCATCTACTTGGGATCATCTTTATGGATTCGATATGTCATCAATGGCAGACCCTTATAAAACCTTGCTCTCAGCTGCTCCGGGACTGGATTAATGTTGGAGAGAGGTTCCTCCTTGTCCTATCCCAGTTATAATTATTTATATAGCAAATCCCCCTGAATATCAATTACCAACTGCAGATTCCTGAGAGGAATATCAGTGCTTTCCTCCGTTCATATGTTCATCAGAACCATCTATTGTAGCTATGTATTCTGGAGCCATTTTCACAGAAGCCCAGGGCAGTTGTGCTGTTCATCAGTGGGGCTGTTTTCCCTATTGAGATAAGAAATTAAATTTGCAGGAGCAGAGGATGCTGGGTTTGCTGCAGGGTGGCGAGGCAGCAGCTCTGATAATGGAGCCGACTCCCATTGCGGAGGCTGGGAGGCAACAGCCGTGGCACCAGCCAAACCCTCCCTATGTGAGAGGATAACTAAACGCAGTCGTGGTGAAATAGCTGCACTGGACCAGAAAGGGAATGTTGCTGTATTGGACATAGTTGTGTAGCTCTCTCTCTGTGTGTGTATGTGCGTGTGTGCATGCGTGCGTGACTGTCAGGATGCACGTGTGCGTGCGGGTGTGTCTGTTTAGCAAATATATTATTTTAATAGCTTTAAGAAACTGTTATTGGGAATAAGGACAGGCCCTTCCATTATCCTGTTTTCTTTAGCATATCTTCATTCTCAATACCATGTCTCACCCCTTCCCCCTCGGGCTAGACTGAACTGCATGCAGCATGTAAATAAGGTGTCTTCAATTTGAAAAGGTGGCACTCACCAGTATTTGTAGTCTTCTCAAATGCCTCTCTCAATGATGACTTCAAAGCAGTCTGCAGAGAAAACGAACAGTCACACTTTAATGTGCTGGGCACAAGTAACATTTGGAGAATATCCCGCTACATGTATTGATGTCACAATCACAAGGTTTCAATGTATAGTTCAATCTTTAATGCCGTCAAACAGTGCTCAGCACAAAATATTTTGACATTTGTGTTATACAGCGCATCTTTTCAAATCAAATAGTATAAATCTGCAGAAACAAAACCAATATATTTTCACAAGCCTATGTGTTCTTGTTCTAAACATTTTATTTCACTTGAGTGATGTTATTTACCAACTTACAGCAATACAAAGAAATGCTTCTGAATCATATGTCATGATCACAAAGAGCAAGCCTTTGTGTCTCTCTTTTCAATTAGATAATTAAGGATCGGACCCTTTATTTCCATTTTCCAATTAATGCAGGAGAATATAACACATTAGATCTGGTAAAAGATAATACAAAAGAAAAAAACATGTGTTTTTGTTTTTTGTCACATCATCTTTGAAATGCAAGAGCAAGGACATAATATTACTTAGGAGTCCAGAAGCAATTTAGATTTTGGCCACTATATGGCAGCAGTGTATGTGCAAAGTTTTAGATATATCCAATGAACCATTGCATTACTGTTCAAAATGTTGTATCAAGTCTGCCCAAATCTGAATATTGGTTTATTGATACATTTTCAAGTACAAAACTGTGCACTCTCCTCAAACAATAGCATTGTATTATTTCACTGTAATAGCTACTGTAAATTGGAAAGTGCAGTTAGATTAACAAGAAGATATGTTTATGTTCTGTGAAATGTTCTTACTTACAACATCATGCTAATTACAATAGCACACGTTAGCTCAAGAGTCCCGAGGACGGGACACAATCCTGTAGAGCCATTAACCATTTGTACAGAACAGTCTGTACCGTGACGCTCTGAGGAAATACAACACGACAATACATATTAATAACTGGTGAATAACCAAAGTGATAGACCGACTGTATGTAGTGAAAAAAAGATACCAATAATTGATGCTGTTGAACACCTCAGACTTTTCCCACAACTGCAAACAGCACAAACTGCTATGCACTTAAAATATAAATTTAGTCTCTGTAAACACCCATGTTTAACCTTTTTTTTATATGCACGGTCACTATCAACAGAGGAAGAGGAATCAAATTTCACCCATCTCCTTTCTTCTTCCCCACCATGCTGGCTAAGAGAGATCAAGGCAGCTATCAAAGACCGTTAATTGAAGGTTTGTCAGATGAAGAAAGGAAGACTATTTTCACTACCCGCTTTTACAGAGATAGTGATAACAAAGGCATTGCTCCAATTCTCCACTGTCAAATGTAATTGCCTCAGCAGCCATCTTGATTATGATCTCCACAGTAGTCCCTTATTGGTACCTGCCATAATAATACATATTCTGTGTCCAATGCAGACAGGTTTACACAGCAAACCACTAACTGACAAACTCTAAACATATTGGGTCCATCACTCAGTATGACCAGTGACATTGAGGTGGGCCTTTGAATGTCCTTCAAAAACTCTTGTATACACTCTCCTCTCTTTTTCTAAAATCTTTTCAGACTGAAAACAACCTTGGTTAACTTTTTAGGGATTCGGTTCTATTTTGAGATTATATTTATTTCCATTTGAAATATGGATTCTGTTCTTGACAGTATGTGCGTCCATCACATAAAATCAGCATGGAAGCTAACATTTTGGGGATTTGTCTAAATCCAGCATGATTTAGCAATTCCTTTGTTGGAAAATGAACATTTTACAGATTCCCATTGGCTAGCATTACCCTGACCTAAGACAGGGGTGTTCATCCATGCATGCATGCCACACTTCACTAAAATGTTCAACTGCTGTTAATGTTCCCTGAGCCATTCAACAGTTAAGGAATCGATTGATATTCTTCGCACTGCAAGCATCAGTAGAATCATTCATACCTCAGCTGTAATCCTATATACAGAGCATACTAAAACCGCCTCTACACATATCCCACCATTTTGGGGTTTGTGTTGAGTGTAGTATGATTTTTTATGAAACTATGAAGACATTACTAATAGTAGACAGTGTGGTGGCAGTCATGTGCAAGTCTATGAAACATGGTATTGTATGGTATTTCGATAAGACACGACTTACAGTATATGTAAGGCAAGTGATACAGCATGGTTCAACGCATCAATTATGCTCCGACTCATACACTGCTTCAAACAACTTATTTTCTGGTGCTTGAGTCAAAGGCTGATTGAAATAGATGACTTGCATCTTTAAGAGCATAAATGATGTGTTCAGACTCATGCATCCCTTCAAACTGTGTCATTTCTGGTGCTGGCATAAAAGGCTGATGATTCATTAGATAAGTAAATCATAGCTGTGTCAGGATGGGGTTTAATTTCCCTCTCCTCCTGGCAGATGTGCCCAGTCTGGGTCCTCTGCCATCACGTGCCACGTGCCACGCCAATGCAGTCCCTCAGGCAGACAGATACGTAGCTAGCGCTTTGTTTGGTGCCGCGCCAAGGACTCAGATTATAGTGCTACATAAACAGATGCTTTGTAAAAGCTTTGCCCTTAACACAACTATTGAAGGAAATGGACGTTGCAGGGGACATTCCTCTTTGGTAATTACAGGTACTGTATTAGAATATTCCATTGAACTGACAGTATCCCAATAAAGATATTTCAAGTTCCGTTCTTCCTCCATTTTGAGGTCCACTTTCCCCATATTGTAAAAACTGTAGTGATCACATCCTTGTTCAAACACCTTAGAGAATGTTTACTGAAGAGAGAGAACATGCTACAGTATACAGTACATTTCTCTGCCGTCCGTCTCAAACCCCTGTGTAAAAACCTGGGCAAACAGCTCATATACAGTATCTCCTCTATGAGTCAGTCACCTCACTTGCCACAAGGCTAACACAAACATTAAGAGGCCAGGGCCCACGCCTCCAACTTAAAGCCTTCAGTAATGAAAATAACATATTTGATCTTGGCCTGTGGTGCCCTGGCCTGAATCAGTAAGATAGGGAAGGATGGAAGGAGTCCAGACCAGCCTATTGATCTTATTAAAGGACCTACTGATTGTATACACCTCCTCTTTCATTAAATACCAGTCAGGAGCGTGACAGTAATGGCCTCCATTGACTGTGATTTAACTGATAACATATGACTCTCCAAGCAGGCCTCTCCACAGTTGGCACTCTGACCAGGCCCATACCTTCAGGGTGGCCAATATGACCTCCAGAGAAAGACAACAACCTAGAGTATCCATTGAGATCGGAAGCCAGAGAGAACAATCAAATAGTTCAGACTCTTCGGAGTTAGACAGTTAAGCATGAACTGTGCCCTCTACCATGGAATTTGATTAAATTATCCCTTTTGATTCCTCATCAGAGCGTTATTAGAGAGTCTGGGCATTGTTTAGAGAATGATGACCCTAGTTAGTACCACTAAGCAATAACAAATATTGCCTAGAAGAATCTAATCAAATCAGGAATGCTCCAATAATTTTTTCGATTATGAGGCTATTTAGAAAAAGTTGCCTAACAAATGAGATGTATTTGCAAGTCAGACTTGACCCAAATCATCTCCCACATATATATCAGTCAGTGAACCAAGTCAACTATGGAATTAGATAAGGCACTCAGTCAGCTCACATGAATAATAATTATACACAATGCCATTTCACAACGTTGTGCACCAGTAGACAAAGAGGTTTCTGAGGCTATATCCGTAAACCTGGTAGGTCTACATGCAGACCACATATGTGTGAGAGAGATCAGAGTTTTCCTCAGTTGTTGATGAGTTAGAGCAGATCAAGTCTGGAGCTGATGATCTGGTAATAGGCTCTCTCCCCTCCTCTCCCTCCCATTTGCTTCCCATTTGAGCCCCTAATTCTGATTATGTACACGGTCCTACATATACGCTCAGCACTTTAACAGGCTCCACATAAATAATCAGTAGGTATGAGAGGAGGGTGTCCATGAAGGATGGGTTCTTTTAACACAGCACTTCTGGCTGCTACCCACTTCTATAGGCCTACTCCCAGCATGATACTATCTCTCACCATCTCTCTCTCTTTCTCTCTCTCTATCTCCCCACCTCTCTCACTCTCTCTCCATCTTTCCGTCCTTACTGTTATGTACCAGATGATATCCATGTCATAACAAAGTACATTTTGCTCCTTAATGCAAAGGTTATCAATTGTGTGAGAGCATTAATGGATGCTGGTCTGGTGCTGCCAGCCAACCCTGGGAGGGCTGTATTGATTGTGTTGAAGTGCCTGGGTGAGGTCTTTGAAGGCATGAAGGGCCTTGTATCAGGGTCAGGGTCATTTCCATCATCACAATATTGGTTCTATGATCTCATGTCTCAAGCCTCACAACTCTCAGGATTAACCTAGAAGGTGCAGGGTATTTCACAGATTGCAGTCAGGCCAAAAGCTTTAGAGAAATGCTCAGTTAAAAAATCCCTAGCGACTGAATGTGTGACCCACCATCTGACACACTGACGTCGTTAATGTACATGGGTTTGACGTCTCTCTTTACAGTATTTACCTTTAACTACATTATTCTGTCAAACTCAACTTTTGCTTATTTTCCTTTGCGCGATTTGATCTACATTTGCATTTGGTGCATGAAGAAAATAGAATAGAAAACATTTGGCATGTACTAGCTAATTCATACAATAAAGTGTAAACTGAACGCTTGGGTAAACCCATTTATTTCAAAGTGCAATACTTTCCCTCTGCTTTCCAAAACTATCATAGTTAGCTGGGCTCAGACAGCCTTGCTCAGTCATGCTGATAGTGCTATGTCATCCTGGAATATGTGATAGAAACACCATAGGATTCTCTAGTGATGGCAGAGGCGTAAATATAGACAGCGCAGGTAGAGCAGTCGCACTGGGGCCCGTGGGGTCCGGGGGCCCGTGGAGAGCGGGCCCTCCAGCTGGGAGTTGGGAAGATACACTTTCGCTTGAATTGTCTGCTTTGGCAATATGCCGAGATAAACATGACATTTGTAATGTGCCACTTGCTATTTATACCCTCAAAAACTCAAACACTTCTCCGTCATGGTTTTCATTTTCTTGGGTAAAATAGCTATCTATAACAAAACGATATGCTTATTGTACATAAACTATGAATACTATTCAACTACATGAATAATTTCTTATTGCATTTTATTTTACTTTTTTCATATACAGAAATGCATTGAATGCTGGGTAATATGTATGTTGTCCAATACCAAATCTCTATTTGATCATGACGAGATATAGCTAGTTTAGGCGCCAAATCTGAAGGTCAAGACTGACAAGCTGAGCACATCTGCAAGCCGAGCGAGCGAGCAGCAATCATGCCTTACAAACATAAAAGCGGCAGCAATCCAATAATTGAGCGAAAAGTACAGCAGGAGAAGGTAGCAAAGGTTCCTAAATTGGATTCATTTGGTTTCTTTTATACTAGTCTCCAGCCCACGGTCGACCCAAAATCCCCCTCCTAGTAGCATCAATGCAGCAGTTCGGGTGGAATCAGCATCGCAGTCTTCAGTGTTGTGTCAAATTCAACAACCATGCAGCAGGTAACGTTAGGATAACAAGCTAGATAGATAGCAAGCTAGATATAGGCCTCGCCTAACATTAGTTCTAAATAATCCTAATGTTAGGATAGCTGGCATAGCAAACTAGATCAATTGTAGTCCTAAATAATCCTAACGTTACGATAGCAAGCTAGATATAACGTTAAGTTCTAAATAATCGTATTCGTAATATTAAGTTGTTGTGTCAATTTACGTTAGCTAGTTGTTAGCTGTTCTGACCAGGGGAGCCTCCAGGGATTTTGGGCCCCATGAAAATATATAACATTGGGCTCCAAAATGTTTTTACCTAATGCTGGAATAATATTTTAGGGCCCCTGTCAGTCACAGGCCCTTAGAATCATCCTAACTTTTCCCCCCCATATGGCGCCCCTGGTTCTGACCACTACAACAGGGACATGGCAGCAAAGTTTCCTGCACAACTCCTGTCATTCGGGGCCTGTTTTAGAGCAGAGATTGCTCAACAGTCCTCGGTCTCCCAACTTGCTAAGATGTTGATTGTGGATCATCACTCCATAACAGCCACCTTCGATGAGGTGTGCACTACCCTGTTATTGTTTCTGACATTACCTGTGACAGTGGCAACAGCCGAGCGATCCTTTTACAAATTAAAACTCATTAAGACCTACCTGAGGAGCAGCATGGGGCAGGAGAGGCTGAATGGGCTGGCTATCCTGTCCATTGAACGCATCAGAGCCCGGGAGATTAACATTAAGGATATTGTCGAGGATTTTGCTCAACCCAAAGCTCGTCGAATGGTATTCAAATAGGTGAGTACAAGTGCTTTTTCAAGAGGATTTGGGGTATCTGATGGGCTACCGTAGCCCCTATTTAATAGGTTGTTATTTCAGAGTCACGTCACCGCCGAGCACCTGTTTCATAGTATGTGTTTTTATGATCTGCAGCACAATGACCGTCTGTTTACGTTAATGCGTGTCAAAGCGCAATCCATGGTCCTGATAGCTTTCTCTTTGACCTCTACTTTACCAATATAATTGTCTAAGTAACTAATTCAACTGTAAATTTCAATACATTGTTGGTCAAATATATTAACGCCTAATGGTGTGTGTGTGTGTGTGTGTGTGTGTTTCATAACTAACTAACTAACTAACTAACTAGTATATTAGGGCCCGTCATAATGACGTGCACTGGGGCCCGTGGTAACTAGTTTATGCTTCTGAGTGATGGCCTCATTTGAACCAAGACCCAGATGTGAAAAGAGTACAATTGTTTGTTTAGATGCACTTGGGTCTGAGCGTTGTGTATCCAATTATTTGCCTCAATATCTGCAGGCCTTGGACCAATAATGTCTGTGTGTAACAATGTCATGTCTGTGTGTAACAATGTCTGTGTGTAACAATGTCTGTACAGAAGAGAAGGGCAGGAAAATTATCTTTACCAAATGCTGTCGGTGAGCAACAGCATTCAGTTTCAGTTTAAATGTGTGTTGTTGTCACATTTACATCTCTGCACTATCTAGCAATAGTAACCTGTACTAATAACAACAATACAATGACATTATGTAGTACCAGTCCTTTAACAGTAAGTCTGCTCAGACGTCTTGTCCGTTCATGTCAGCATATTGACATTCTAACTGATATTGAAAGGGATTATGTGACTTAAGCCTGCATGTTTTGCATGCCCGGAGAAGTGTTCCACTTGGATAGGAACAGATCTGACTGTCCCAGTTATCTCTGTCTTTAATGCCTAACATCCTTAAAACAGCTCTCTCTATTCCAGTGAATCAGAAATACGCGGCTGTGGACGCCCCAGCCCTTTTATGTCACTCAAGAATCTTTCCACATGTCAGCGAGGAAGTGCCGTGAAACATGGAGGAGAATATAAGGTGACTGTATGTTGTCATCGACAGTAGCTGTGAGTTATGGGAGAGGTTCAGACGGTTTTATATTTAATACTTTCAGGAGTGTTCCGGAATCCTTAAGTCCTCTTTGGGATTCAGCCCTTGTGTTGGCTTTAACATTTGATGTGACCCAATGTCTTCCCACAGCTGTCTTCCAGTAGATAAAGGGCAGATTTCCATTAAGATAGAGAGAGATTCTCTTTCCTATTGCACATAGAAAGAACTTCAATTGTTGTTGCCTACTCAAAAAGATCTCACTTTTATATCCATGAAGATGTTTTGGTATTTTTGAAGGACAGAAACACTACAGAGATAATCTAGGTACAGTGGGCTGAGTTATAAAACCAGTTGCATTGACGACGTCCCTCTTCAATTAATACCAGACATACCAGGCAAAGCCAACATCGTTCACATATTTCTGTGGAAACAAGATAAAGACAATAAGACGGTGAATCATAATTTGACATACTTGAGGGGTTTTATGCTCGTCATATGGCCAACAGACACTCCTGCCTACAGCTCCAAGGATGAAGAACCATGACTCAGCTTAATAACGCAGGTCGACATAATACTTATAGACTTATTTCTATGCGATACAGCTGTTGTTCAATGAAGCATTAAAGATGATTAGGTACAGTACACAGGAGAGTTGTTATCCGTCCTTGGAACCACCTCTCTCTGCAATTTCAGCAGCAGCAGTCAACCTGCATTTTCTCCTCTCTCTTTCGCAGCCGTAACATGAGACAGTCAATTTTATCTATCAATGTCTTAAGGCCTGGATCTTGTGCCCTGACTGCCCTCCATTCGTCCCTGTGATGTAAATCCTATGGGATGTTTAATGTAGATGGATGATAAATATCAGCTAAAGTTTCAAACCAAGAAGGCAACATCTATCACAATAAATTGGAATCTAGAATGCTAGAATACAATAACATTTGCTAGATGCCAATACCTTCTTTAAAAATGATCTTATCTGTTTGATTAGATCAGATAGTGTTTTGCATAACACTTACAAGAGAACAGTCAGTACACATTTAGGAAAAGATGTACAGCAGTATATGTATAGCATAGCAGCAAGTGCAGTATAAGACATAATTCATCAGTCAATTCAATTAAATTGCCTTCTAAGAAAGAATTATATATTTTCGTCTGTGGAATTGAAGAACCTTTCGCTACTTTGAAATAAATGAGGTCAAACGTGATTAGATACAGCCCATTGCATTCCCACTAGTGATTACCACCAACACCCACATGTTGTGTTATTACAGGGATATATCTGTGCTATACAGCCATGAATTCCTGTTTTTGACCATAGAGAGCAGATCAGCAACAATATTGAGAGAAAAAAGGGATTGTTGATTGTTAATGGCCCTGGGAGCAATGAGAGAGCCAATAATGAAACAGCTTTGTAATGTCCAGACGCACCAGGGGAATGAGGCAGAGAGAGCTGTGAAAGGATTTCTGGTCTGTCAAGGTCAATTGTTCCAGGTTGATTCGATTATGATGGGGAAAATGAGCTTGACAATAAGCTATCTTAATAGCTGTGCATCAAATATTATTGTGGGATAGCACCGCTATCTGAAAGAATTACTGGTATCTACAGTAGCTGAGTGTAGAAAATGGATTACGTTATATTCATTATAAAAACAGTGAACCGTGTCGTTGAAGTAAACACCCTTGCTCAGAATTCTTGGCACAGCTGTAGGGGGTCAGGTTAATATGTGTGAGATCCCTACTTTGAGCTATCCTCCATAACGTGCGCAATGTATACTTTTCAGCCCAGCATATACAGTGCATTCGTTTTCAGACCCCTTGATTTTTTCCACATTTTGTTACGTTACAGCCTTATTCTAAAATTGATTAAATCTTTTTTTTTTTTATCTACACACGATACCCCATAATGACAAAGCAAAAACAGTAGAACATTTTAGAAATGTTTGCAAATATATAAAAAATAAAAAAAGGAAATATAACATTTACATAAGTATAAGTGTTATATATATATATATATATATATGGGGGATACAATCTCCCCAGCTCTTTAGATTTTGCTGCGAGGAGGGAGAGTCATTAGATCATTTATTTAGGTATTGTCCATATGTAGCTCGTTTTTGGTCAAAGGTCCAGGAATGGCTGAAGAATTGCAACATTTACCTAGAGCTAATGCTGCAGATAGCAATACCGGGTAATTTGAAAAGTCGTAGTCAATCGATCAATAATATAATAATTATTTTAGCAAAAATGTTTATCTTTAATTTACAATCTGTAGAAACTATGAGAATAGAAAGGTTCCGTACTTTTGTGAAGAATCACAGCACAGTTGAAAAATATATGGCAAATACAAATCAAGCTAGACGGAAATTAGAAACAGAGGAAGGCCAGGACTAAAAACAAACAAATATAACTAAAAATAGATTGTGTCTGTAAAATGTGTATAGTATGTATAAGCTGGAAGTAGAAGCCTAAGTGTTATCCAATTGGGGGAGCGGTGGTAGGGTTTGCAGGAATAATAAAGGAAGGTATATATATATTTTTTAAGTGTGTGTATATACAGTGTGTGTGTGTGTTTGTGTGTGTATAGATACATATATGCTGTATATATTTACAAAAACGTATATATGGGGGATTGGAAATTACGCAGACAATTACATTGATGGAAGCAACAATCTATACACAATATTAAAGCTGGAGCAGGTTTTCATCAAGGATCTCTCTGTACTTTCTCCATTAATTTCTCCCTCGATCCTGACTAGTCTCCAAGTCCCTGCCGCTGAAAAACATCCCCACAGCATGATGCTGCCACCACCATGCATCACCGTAGGGATGGTGCCAGGTTTCCTCCAGACGTGACGCTTGGCAGTCAGGCCAAAGAGTTCAATTTTGGTTTCATCAGACCAGAGAATCTTGTTTCTCATGGTCAAAGAGTCCTTTAGGTGCGTTTTGGCAAACTCCAAGTGGGCTGTCATGTGCCATTTATTGAGGAGTGGCTTCCGTCTGGCCACTCTACCATAAAGGCCTGATTGGTGGAGTGCTGCAGAGATGTTGTCCTTATGGAAGGTTCTCCCATCTCCACAGAGGATCTCTGGAGCTCTGTCAGAGTGACCATCGGCTTCTTGGTCACCTCCCTGACTAAGGCCCTTCTCCACCGATTGCTCAGTTTGGCCGGGCGGCAAGATCTAGGAAGAGCCTTGGTAATTCCAAACTTCTTCCATTTAAGAATGATGGAGGCTACTGTGTTCTTGGGGACCTTCAATGATGCAGAAATATTTTGCTACCCTTCCCCAGATCTGTGCTTCGTCACAATCCTGTCTCGGAGCTCTACGGACAATTCATTCAACCTCATGGCTTGGTTTTTGCTCTGACATGCACTGTCAACTGTGGGACCTTATATAGACAAGTGTGTGCCTTTCCAAAGCATGTCTAATCAATTGAATTTACCACAGGTGGACTCCAATCAAGTTGTACAAACATGGAAATGGAAACAGGATGCACCGGAGCTCAATTTCGAGTCTCATAGCAAATGGTCTGAATACTTATGTAAATAAGGTATTTCTGTTTTAGATTTTTACTACATTTGCAAACATTTTTTAAAACTTGTTTTAGCTTTGTCATTATGGTGTATTGTGTGTTTTATTATTCCATTTTAGAATGAGGCTGTAACGTAACAAAATGTGGAAAAAGTCAAGGGGTCTGAATACTTTCCAACTGCACTGTACATTACATTCTCTAAGGCATTAACTGAGAAAGCTTAATTAGGGTGGGATAGAAAACTAATGAAAGAGCTCCAGCAGTATTTGTCATTACTTTGTCATCATATCCATTTGGATGAGAGACTGTGCTAACTATGTACTGTAACCATGCCAGCTTTATCCCTTATGGGAATAAACTGTGAAATGAGACAGCACATTGAGTTAAAAGCCGGATCTCAGATTGGAGTAATTCTAGTTAATCCCATCATATGAACAGGGAAGTACCATGGTAGGAAAGGGAAGAAGAAAGGGCGATATGTACATACACAGAGAATGGATCAGTAGTGGACATTCAGCTAGCCGTGCAGAAAAGGAGCTGTGTGGGCTGAGCTCCCAGGTTAATGGCCTATGCTGAGTGGCAAGCCCTGCTCATTAACCTCACTCTATTATGGAGGAGATTGCCTTTCTGGCCCCGGGGCTCAGGCCATGTGGCTCTGTCCTCCACCCCGCATATGATGAGAAACTTGAGTCACTCAACACGACGCACCGTGCCTCACAGATGGATGGATGGATGACAGATCAAGCAGGATTTGTCTCCATAATGAAAACAGGATGGTGAGACTATGTTGTTGGCTGGCACAGAGGAACAGGGGGTGGAGGAAATGGAGAGGTGGTTTGACAAGTGCGTGATGCATGCTCTTGTGACGGCAGCAGCCATCAGAGAGCCGTGGGCTGTCAGAGATTGATAACCCAGACAGCAGGAGAGCTGTGGTATCTACCCAGGCCCCTAGCCTGTCACTGGGACGGATCTGATCCACAGTTCAATGAGGCCCTCTTTACATGACAACTCACATGTAGACTGGGATCTGACACACAAGCATTGGCAGGAATCCATTTTTCATCAAAGGAAGATAGATTCCTGTTTGACATTTCTCTCAACATCATTAGCTCTACATTCTTGTTTGTCGCCACTGTGGAAATCTGATTAGCATAATAAAAAAATCCCCATAAAAATCTGTCAGTTTAAACTAGAGATATCCGTCTCAATCTACCGCATCCGCCTATGTCACACTTCCACATCTGCGGTGAAAGGTGACAAAGCTAGAGTGGTGTTTGTCAGACCATGAGACATCCCGAAAATCAGTCTTCTCACAAAATTGTCTGTACCATATGAACGGTTTGGCCTACAAACTATTCATTCTCACGAACATGAATGTGTTCTCTGTTTCGCTCTACGATCCACACAAGTATCTTGGGACTTGTCTAAAGTTGATACAGCCAATCTGCCAACTTCTGTCTGTAGCGTCTGAACAGTTTTGGATACACACTAATATAATAAGGTGAGACTCTTACGAAAAAGTACATGTCGGTTGTTTTGCTCTAAGACGCCCACATGCCTCACAAGAGTCTCCTGAAGGTCCCCCGGTACCAGTTTAAAAAGTGTATGGATTTATAGAGTGCCTTCGGGAAAGTATTCAGACCCCTTGACTTTTTCCAAATTTTGATACAATACCGCCTTATTCTGAAATTCCCTCATCAATCTACACACAATACCCCATAATGACATTTTTTTTTTGCTAATTTATTGAAAATGAAAAATGGGAATATCAAATTTACATAAGTATTCAAACCCTTTACTCAGTACTTTGTTGAAGCAGCTTTGGCAGAGATCAAGTCTTCTTGGGTATGATGCTACAAGCTTGGCACACCTGTATTTGGGGAGTTTCTCCCATTCTTCTCTGCAGATCCTCTCAAGCTCTGTCAGGTTGGATGGGGAGCGTCGCTGCACAGTTATTTTCAGGTCTCTCCAGAGATGTTCGATCGGGTTCAAGTCTGGGCTCTAGCTGGCCCACTCAAGGACATGTTGACGCTTGGCATTCAGGCCAAAGAGTTCAATCTTGGTTTCATCAGACCATAAAATCTTGTTTCTCATGGTCAAAGAGTCTTCAGATGCCTTTTGGCAAACTCCAAGCGGGCTGTCAAGTGCCTTTTACTGAAGAATGGCTTCCGTCTGGCCACTCTACCATAAAGGCCTGATTGGTGGAGTGCTTCAGAGATGGTTGTCCTTCTGGAAGGTTCTCCCATCTCCACAGTGGAAAGCTGGAGCTGTGTCAGAGTGACCATCGGCTTCTCAGTTTGGCCAGGCGGCCAGCTCTAGGAAGAGTCTTGGTGGTTCCAAACTTCTTCCATTTAAGAATGATGGAGGCTACTGTGTTCTTGGGGACCTTCAATGATGCAGAAATATTTTGCTACCCTTCCCCAGATCTGTGCCTCGACACAATCCTGTTTCACAGCTCTAGGGACAATTCCTTCGACCTCATGGCTTGGTTTTTGCTCTGACATGCACTGTCAACTGTGGGACCTTATATAGACAAGTGTGTGTGCCTTTCAAAAAATATTCTAATCAATTGAATTTATCACAGGTGGACTCCAATCAAGTTGTAGAAACATCTCAAAGATGATCAATGGAAACAGGATGCACCTGAGCTCAATTTCGAGTCTCATAGCAAATGGTCTGAATACTTATGTAAACAAAGCATTTCTGTTTTAGATTTTTACTACATTTGCAAAAATGTCTAAACCTGTTTTCGCTTTGTCATAATGGGCTATTGCGTGTAGATTGCTGAGAATATATATATTTTTATACATTTACGAATAAGGCTTTTACGTAACAAAATGTGCAAAAAGGTCATGGGGTCTTAATACTTTCTGACTGCACTGTATATGGAGACTGTTTAGTGACAAAAATAAGGGGTTAAATAAATATTCAAATGTTTCCTGATCTTTCTATTCTTTTTTTAATATATACAGTACCAGTCAAAAGTTTGGACTCATTCAATGGTTTTATTTTGACTTTTCTATATTTTATAATAATAGTGAAGACATCAAAACAATGAAATAACACATATTGAAACATGTATTAAACAAAAAAGTATTTTAGATTTGAGATTCTTCAAAGTAGTCACTCTTTGCCATGATGACAGCTTTGCACAGTCTTGGCATTCTCTCAACCAGCTTCACATTGATAGCTTATCCAACAGTCTTGGAGGAGTTCCCACATATGCTGAGTACTTGTTGGCTGCTTTTCCTTCACTCTGCGGTCCAACTCATCCCAAACCATCTCAATTGGTTTGAGGTCGGGTGATTGTGGAGGCCAGGTCATCTGTCACAGCACTCCATCGCTCTCCTTCTTGTCAAATAGCCCTTACACAGCCTGGAGGTGTGTTGGGTCATTGTCCTGTTGAAAAACAAATGATAGTCCCACTAAGCGCAAAACAGATAGGATGGTGCATCGCTGCAAAATCCTGTAGCAGCCATGCTGGTTAATTGTGCCTTGAATTCTAAATAAATCAGACAGTGTCACCAGCAAAGCACCCCCACAACATCACATCTCCTCCTCCATGCTTCACGGTGGGAACCACACATGATCCGTTCACCTACTCTGCGTCTCACAAAGACACGGCGGTTGGAACCAAAAATCTCACATTTGGACTCATCAGACCAAAGGACAGATTTCCACTGGTCTAATGTCCATTGCTCGTGTTTCTTGGCCCAAGCAAGTCTCTTCTTCTTATTGGTGTACTTTATTAGTGTTTGTTTTTGCAGAAATTCGACCATGAAGGCCTGATTCACGCAGTCTCCTCTGAACAGTTGATGTTCAGATGTGTCTGTTACTTGAACTGTGTGAAGCATTTATTTGGGCTGCAATTTCTGAAGCTGGTAACTCTAATGAACTTATCCTCTGCAGCAGAGGTAACTCTGGGTCTTCCGTTCCTGTGGCGGTCCTCATGAGAGACAGTTTCATCATAGCGCTTGATGGTTTTTGCAACTGCACTTGAAGAAACTTTCAAAGTTCTTGCCATAATATGGACTTGGTATTTTACCAAATAGGGCTATCTTCTGTATACCACCCCTACCTTGTCAGAACACAACTGATTGGCTCAAACGCATTAAGAAGGAAAGAAATTCCACAAATTAACTTTTAAACAAGGCACACCTGTTAATTGAAATGCATTCAAGGTGACTACCTCATGAAGCTGGTTGAGAGAGTGCCAAAAGTGTGTAAAGCTGTCATCAAGGCAAAGGATGGCTACTTTGAAGAATCTAAAATATATTTAGATTTGTTTTACACTTTTTGGGATACTACGTAATTCCATATGTGTTATTTCATAGTTTTGATGTCTTCACTATTATTCTACAATGTAGAAAATAGTAAAATAAAGCGAAATCCTAGAATGAGTGTCCAAACTTTTAGCGGGTACTGTATATATCTCAGCTATAGGACAGACACTTCAGAACAAACTTCCTTTTGATTTTGTTTGTGGGACTATCTGTTGTTCCATTTGTATGGGATAATATCATTAAGGCCAAATAAAATGTTTAATCAATTTTTTTATATATATTATTTTGTTACCTCAATGGGTGTTAACATTAAAAATCAAAAACCCCTGGCTTAGGCAGCGCTTAGACTGTTATGGGTAAAGGTAATTACAGGCTATTTCCTGACATATTTTTACCTTACGTAAGGGAGCTAAGGGCCTCATTAAGGAGATGGCAGGCTTCTGGGCAAACAATATGAAGCTTGTCACATCCTGCTGACAGCAGTGTCCATTCTGACAATGCTGTGGGTGAACTCAACCATATACTCTATGGGTCGTTCTACATTTCTGTAAATTGGGGGTAGAAAAAAAATCCCATTTGTATCATATGTCTCCCAAACTTTCAGCACGCATGTCTTCCAACATACTGTATGTCAGGTAGACATATATACCACTCACACACTTTCCCACTGGGCACAAACTGGTTCAATTAATGTTGTTTCAACAAAATGTGTCAATGTATTGTGACATGGAATCTATATGGAAAATACATTGGATTTGAAAAAAGTAATCAACAAACTTTTGTTGTGACCATTATTAATCTGAGGACTGTTATCTCTAATTAAATAACTATGTTTAATTTTTACCCGATTCAATTAATCATGTAACAATTAACTCATTAGGATTTGGGGCACCACAGAAGTGGTTGTTTAAAGAGTTACCATCTCCCAAATGAAACTCTAGAAGGTATATCTATCACATCGATAAACAGTCAACTTATTAACCATTACTTCATATCATCATTCTGAACATCGTATCCTCCTTGCATCTGCAAAAAACCTAACCTTAGTTATGATTCAGTACTACACAAATTGGTTTAATTATATATTTACTAGCTAACTAAATAATAACACAGGATAAACACACACACAGTATAGGTTATTGACTTGAAACTTAATAAGCTGGAAACAGGTCCCTAGCAGACTGACACAACATGACTGCTTGTTACCAGAGAGGGAGAGGTAGAGGGAGAGAGAGAGACAGAGGCACAACACTTTGGTACATTTAGAAACTAATTTCACAGTAATCATAAACTTGGAGCATGAACCGCCGCCCTCTTGGAGTAAGAAATCATTAAAGAATTTACGTGGGATGCCGCCGTGTAGCTCTCGGAACACTGGCCGCCCTGGAAAGGGAGTTGGTTCGGTCTTCTCGCAGCCCGCTTGTTAGACTCTGATTGACTCTGATTGTCCACAAGAGGTCAGTCTTTCTTCTTAGTCCGTGGCTCCAATGACTTGTCATGTAGTCTTGAACAGAACTACAGAATAGATTATTCTTCCCGTCGCTCTTGAAGTTGCGTATTTGAAGATAGGCTAGCCAGCCGTGTCGATGGTCCCCAATGGAGTATAGTAGTATACTATGGTTTAAAGAGAGTAGTAGAATGGTCTCACTTAAGTTCGCTTTTCAAGATTCTTGGCTCAGGACAGCTAATCAGTCGTACCAGTGATTTTCTGAGAGGGGAGTTTTGTTCTCTACCTCGTGTTGATATTCAGGGCTTGAACCACTGTAGTCGTGAGCTGCAGCTCGCTGTCTTCATCGTCTGAAGGTAGATTTTTTTTTACAACTCTTTTTATTGGCTTTTTCTTTCACAGTTACATAAAACAATGCTTGAAATACAGTACGTAGCACATGTGTTTTTATACATTCGATATACCATGGGATTATGCTTTTTAAATGAAGTAGGAATGTATACGGCAATATAAAATACTTAAGTAATACCTTCATAACAAAACATACATTAGGAACAACAAGGTGCACAAAAAAAAAATCAAACGTTATTTTTTTTTTAAAACATGGCTAGTCTTCAAAATGAATAGAACAATTGTAATAATAAGACAGGCTATTATTAAACACTAACAAAGGTAGATCGATTAAATACAAAGCTTAGGTAGGCAGTTTACTGTAGATGTCACGGTTTCGCCCGGTACAGCTACAGCATCTCCACCTCCCCTGCGCTGGTCGGAATCGCCACCGTTTCATAACTCCTCACAACACCCAGCCACCTTGAACATACCCGGACTGTCTGGCACTATCACTCCCACCTGTTTCACATTACTCGTTAGTGTGGTATATAGCTTCCCTCAGTTCCCCTTGCCATTTGTCGAGTATTGTTTTGATGTCACGTTTTCTTTATGCCACGGACCTGTTTTGTCCGGTACTTTACACACGTCATTAATAGAGCTTGTCCTATGTAAGCGATTTGCGCTCTATCACTCTTGTGGAGTGTTTTTCTGTTGGACATTTGCCCACTAGGTTTAATGTTTTGTTTGCCTAGTCATGCCAGGGCTACGTCCCGTTGGGATAGCTATCCAGTCTTGGTTTGAGAAATAAAGTCTCTTCAAGTCTGCTCCTGCACCTGCCTCCAGTTCCCTTCATTAGAACATAGAGTAGAGGGAAATTGTATTGTTGCTACATAGGTAAAGAAAGGTTGCCACATTCGGTAGAATTTGTCAGAAGAACCCCGTAGGGTGTATTTTATCTTCTCCAATTTACTAAAGTGTAAGACATCTTTAATCCACACAAAATGAGAGAGAGGAGTGGGTGACTTCCACAGAAGTAAAATCAACCTTCTTGCCAAAAAACTCACAAAGGCTACAAAGTCAGATGTGTATTTTGGTAGTGTTATAGTATCAGGTATTTTAGATAGGGTATCAAAGATGGCAGACCAATAGTTTTGTAGAGAAGAGCAGGACCAAAACATATGTATTAATGAAGCAGGAGATTGCCGACACCTGTCGCAAACAGGGTCGACATCAGGGTAGATCACAGGAAGAGTGGGGAATTGAGAGGACCATTCTGAGCACTTGTATATATCTAAAGAAGTGACTATTTGTAAGATGAAGTTGTTGGAACGATGCAAACGTGCCGTCAATATACAAATCATTGAATGATTTGATGCCAAGGCTGAATCACATGGAGAAGGCTCCATCTACTAGGGATGGAAGGAAAATGTTATTTCTGAGTAGAGGGGCCCTTAATGAATAGGTTTGCAAACTGAAGTGACGCCTAAACTGGTTCCAGATCTTGAGAGTCATTTTCACTAAAATGTTTTTGGTATAACTTGAAGTAGCAGAATGGATAGGTGAATGTGCCAAAGCAGCCATTGAGGATGGCATACATGAGGAAGATTCTATCTTCAACCATGCTTGGATGATATTTGGGGTATTTGCCCGAATCCAGTACTCCAGTAGCAGCCCAATAATAGAACTGGAAATTAGGTAGGGCCATGCCCCCTAAGGGTTTAGGCCTTTGCAGGAACACCTTGCACCTTCCTTGTATTTTTTTTTATTCCAGATGAAGTGTGAGATAATCCCATCAAGTTTGCGGAAAAAAGATTTGGGAATAAAAATAGGTCTACATTGAAAAAGGTAGGAGAATTTAGGACGGGTATTTATTTTAACCAAAATAATTTGACCAGCTAATGATAGGGGGAGTAGTGACCATCGATCAAAATCTTTCTCTACCATAGTAAGGAGAGCAGTAAAATGTGCCTTAAAAAGGTTATCAAATTTGTCTGTGACTACTCTGAAAGGCAATTTGTGTAATGGGTAGTTACGAGCTGCCGTATTTAAAGGGAAAAGCTCGCTCATATTCAGATTTAACTTGTAACCAGAGATTAGGCCAAATGCATTAAGAACAGATAGCACAATGAGTAAGGAAACATTGGGGTTTGAGATATAGAGAAGCAAGTCATCATCATAAAGTGAGACCCTTTGTTCAAAGACACCTCTGAACACTTCTGTTATATGTGGGTTGGATCTAAAGGCAATTGTGAGAGGCTAAAAAGCAAGGGAGACATTGGACTCCCCTGTCTAGTGCCTTTGAAGAGATGGAAGTAGTCTTAGTGGGTGTTATTCATTCTGACAGATGCAAGTGGAGAAGTGTATAGTAACTTGATCCAATTAATTTTTTGCCAAAGAAGATTTTTTTAAGGTGTGAAAGAGGTAGCCCCACTCCACTTTATCAAAAGCCTTATCAGCATCTAGTGAGATTATAATCTCTGGGAGCTTTGAGATAGAAGGATTATACATAACATTAAAGAGTCGTCTGATATTTGAGAAAGAATGTCTATTTTTTATAAGACTTGTCTGGTCAGAGGAAATAACAGATGGTAAGACCGACTCCAAATGCGTAGCTAATAGTTTAGCTAAGAGCTTAACATCCACATTGAGCAGTGAGATTGGGCGATAGGACTTTATATCTTTTATCAATATCAATGAAAATGAGGTGTCTGTTAAGGATAGAGGGAGAGAGACTGATTCAATAAACATATTAATCAAGAGCGGGACTAATTTATCCAGAAACTTCTTATAGAATTATTTTGGGTACCCATCTAGTCCAGGACATTTACCATCTTGCACCGCACGTGCCACCTCTGAAATCTCTTCCATGGTGATAGGTTCCTCCAATTGAAGCTTGGAGGCTGAATACATTTTTGGGACAGAAATGTATCAAGAGCAGAGGGCTCAGCAGATTGTTCCGAAGTGTATAAAGAGGCACCTGTAGGTGTTTGAATTTGAGACATTTGTTGAGCAGAGGAAGCCTGGCGAAGATGATGAGAAAGCAATTTACTTGCCTTGTCACCATACCCATAGCGAGTATGTCGCGACTTAAGCAGCAGTTCCTCAATTTGGCCTGTTGACAAGGTATTGAATTCAGCTTGTAAAGAGAGTCGATCCCTGTACACATTTGGGGATGGTGAGGTAGTGTAAGTACTGTATAACTGTAAAATACAAGTTGTCCGTTCAGAGAGTCTTTTTACTTTTTTTTCTTTTTTCTTTCAAAAAGCATTATTTGACCTCTAATGTAGGCCTTAAAAATCACCCACAGAACAGATGCTGAAACGTCGGAAGTGTCGTTAGTAGCTATAAAAACATCAATCTGAGCAGTCAGAAAGTTGACTAAACTTTCATCAGAACAAGCACGTATTAAAACGCCAAGGTACACAAGGCTCAGTCTCACCAACAACTGATAGCTCTAAAGTCAGAGGGGCGTGATCAGATATGACAATGGAATTGTATGAGCATGAGAGTACAGAGGAAAGTCTTGTCAATGCGCGTATAAGTGTGATGGACATTAATGTGCCTCATTCACCAATATCTTCCTAAAATGTCCCTTAAATTTGTTCTTGAGAAAGGTCCTAAGAAAAGTCTACGTCAGATTCATGACTTGTTCTTAAACCGCAGAATTGTTCACACATATGTTCTTATAATGATGAATACCATTGTTCTCATAAATTGAAAGCGCGTGCCAGTTGTTCCTAATTAGCATAGGTAAACGCCCCGCCAATCCCCATAAAAGGGCACACACAGAAATTCAAAAGAAAATAATGAGAGAGAGGTCAAGAATGGCCAAAACTAAATCTAGCACTGGATTACAAATGTAAAAAAAAAAAAAGATGCATGGGATGCTATTACTCGTTCAGTGAAAGCTGTATCCAGAGAAGGGCGCACAACTGAGGATGTAAAAAAAAAAAAAAATGGTTCGATCTCAAATCTGAGGACCAATAAAATATTGCCAAACACAGAAGAGAGACGCTGACCACTGGAGGGGGAAAGGCTTGCCCTGAGATAGATAGATAGATAGATAGATAGATAGATAGATAGATAGATAGATAGATAGATAGATAGATAGATAGATAGATAGATAGATAGATAGATAGATAGATAGATAGATAGATAGATAGATAGATAGATAGATAGATAGATAGATAGATAGATAGATAGATAGATAGATAGATAGATAGATAGATAGATAGATCATTATGTTTGGAGGAAAAGGGGGGAGGCTTGCAAGCCGAAGAACACCATCCCAATAAGGAATATTTGCATGGTTAACTACACTATGCAGGTCGATGGCAGAGAAATACTTAAATAGCTAAATGTGTGTATAATATAAGTGAGGGTAATAATAGTTTACTTAATATACAGTCTGGTTAAATGAAGTAAGTGAATATTTGCATGGTTAACTTAACTGTACAGGTAAGTGAATATTTGCATGGTAGCATTAACTGTACAGGTAAATGACAGGAAGAGATACTTAAATAGCTAAATGTGCGTATGATATAATTTAGGGTAATAATAATAATTCCCTTAAAATACAGTCCTTAGTGCAGGGTTCAATTACAGATAAATGCACGTATTGCACATTTGATATACTAAACGCAATGAAAAGAGATACAACTGACAGGATACTAATATGCATTCCTGAGTGAATGACTACGTAAGTTCAGTCCAAGAATTACTTGCAATATTGCACGTGATATGATATAACAACTGTACATGAATATGTATATACAGTCCTGAATGAATGAGTGCTGAATAAATAAGTCCTGAGTGAATGAGTGATTACGGACCAGAGTTACTCACAGATGGATGCACAATTGTTAAACTAGGTCCTACCACCCCAACAGTTCCAGGTCTGTGTTGTCGACGGCACGGCACCCCGGTGAGGAATTAAATAGTCTAATAGCCGTCAGCCGGAAGGACCTCCTGTAGCGCTCTCTGGCACACCGTGGTGGGATCAGTCTGTGACTGAAAGTGCTCCTCTGCATCATAACCATGGCGTGCAGAGGGTGGGTGACGTTGTCCATGATGGCCAGCAGTTTGGCCAGGATCCGTATCTCTGCCACCTCTAGAGTGTCAAGGCCAATCCCCAGAACAAAGCTAGCCTTCCTGATCAGCTTATCTGATCTGGACCAGCGCATCGGGGGCCATTATTGGAAAGACAGCACTCTCGGGTGTGCCATCAGCTGAGCATCTGGACACAGACCTGGGCCCTGTGTCAGTGGTTTCATCTCCTAGGCCATCTCTTATCTCAGAATCAGAAGGTAAGCTGGTTTTTCAGAATTCATACAATTTGACGCTACATTTTATCTAAAAGCTGTAGCTGTAAAACCATGGAACATGTGACACATTTAACATGTAAACACCAGTGTTTAAACCTAAAGGCAGGTGATTATTTTTGTGAATAAGTGTTCTCTTCTTTAACATGTCCATGTGTTTAAAAAGTGTTACCTAAGTGCTTAGTTTGTATTCAAATTTTTAACATTTGCTTTTGCAGTATAGACAAAACATTGCATAATTTAAACCCCCCAAAATAAAAGGTCACTACAATGGTTTGATTTCTATCATGTATTTACAGATGAACTCCCGCTGAGGCAACCACCCTCTGAGGCGGAACCTGGCACCTCGTGGCCAGTACCTTCCTGCAGCAGTACCTCCATGCGTGCACCCAGGTCCCGTTAAACTGCCCCACGTCTGATCTCAGATGCGCTCCTGGACAACCAAGAGAGAATGGCCCAAATGCTTACACAGATAGCCTCAACACTGGCCACAATCTCCGAGACACTTAAAAAAATGAATACACATTTTAAAAAAATAAAGATGTTCACTGAAACCTGTTTGATGTTTTTTAAGTGATTTGTTTCTTTCTTGAGATTATTCGTAAACTCTAAATAATCACTGTAAAAATCACATTTTGAAGCCTTTATTTACAAAAGAATAATGAATTGCTGTCTAACTTGGACAGCAAGTCTGTTGTCCAGTCCCAGGAGTGGGTCAGGACGTACATCATCTTGTTGTGGTGGCTGAAGGGGTAGTGGTACACCACGTTTCATGGCGATGTTGTGCAAGACACAGCAGGCCATGATTATCCTACAAACCTAAAACGATGAAAAGATGCCCAAAGATTATAAAATGCAAAACATTTTGATAGAATTTGGCTGAGGTAGTCTATAGGCTCTAATGTTTTTGCAAGAATAAAACCACATTTCTCAGCTGTTCTCTTTATACACACCTTCTCCAGTTTGTAAAGCAGCTTGCCACCTGCTGTGTCCAAACACATCCAGCGTCCTTTTAAGATGCCAATGGTGCGCTCGATGGTGGAGCGAGTATGTGCGTGCTGCTGATTGAAGGACACCTCCTGGTGAGTCTGAGGGTTGGTGAGTGGTGTCATTAACCAGGGGGGCAGGGCATATCCTTGATCTCCTAATAAAACAAGTCATTATAGGAATAAAAGCCCACTGTTGCTGGAATGTATAATTACTCAAAGATGCGTACCAATGAGCCATGCGTCTCCAGCAGCTCCTTGTTCGAGGCACATACTCACAGAACTGTTTTGTAAAGTAAAGGAGTCGTGTGCACCTCCTGGGAAGCGGGAGACCACATTTAGAAGGTGGTTCTGGGAGTCACAGATGAGTTGTACATTTATGGAGTGGTATTTGCTTGCGGTTGAGATATTAGGACGGATCTGGAGAGGGTGCCTTAACGTGCGTGTAGTCTATTGCACCGATGGTGTTCGGTAGACCAGCAATAGCATGGAATCCTCTCTTGACTGGGACCTGTTCTTCTGCTGTATAGGGGAATTTTATGCATTGTGTGGCCAGTTGATTTATTCCGTCCACGACTCGCAGGAGAGCGCGGCTGATGGATGCCTGTGATATGCCCACCCTGTCTCCTAGCTCCTTCTGAAATGTCCCAGTGGTTAAAAAGCCCAAGGTGGAGAGTACCTGCACGTGTGGTGGTACAGGGTTAGACTTTCTGGTATGGCTCCGCAGTGCTGACTCCAAACTATTGCAAATCTCCATGAGGACAGGTCTTGGTAGTCTAAAGCATCCCAAGAAGTACTTGTCACTCTCTGCAAATAGATCTGCATGGTCCTGGAAGATGCGTTCCCTCCTCTACTTAGGGCCTAATAGTTTACTTAATAGACATACTGGTAAATGAACAGGTAAGTGAATATTTTGCATGGTTAAATTAACTGTACAGGTAAATGACAGGAATAGATACTTAAATATCTAAATTTGTGTATGATATAATTGGGGTAATAATAGTAATTCCCTTAAAATACAGTCTTTAGTGCGCAGGGTTTAATTACAGATAACTGCACGTATTGCACATTCAATATACTAAAAGCAATGAAAAAAAGATACAACTGACAGGATACTAATATGCATTCCTGAGTGAATGACTACGTAAGTTAAGTCCAAGAATTACTTGCAATATTGCACGTGATATGATATAACAACTGTACATGAATATGTATATACAGACCTGAATGAATAAATAAGTCCTGAGTGAATGAGTGATTACGGACCAGAGTTACTCACGGATGGATGCACAATTGTTAAACTAGGTCCTAACACCCCAACAGTTCCAGGTCTGTGTTGCCGCCGGCACGGCACCCCGGTGAGGCATTAAATAGTCCTGTAGCGCTCTCTGGCACACCGTGGTGGGATCAGTCTGTGACTGAAGGTGCTCCTCTGCGTCATACATAACCATGGCATGCAGAGGGTGGGTGACGTTGTCCATGATGGCCCACCCCTGATGCACCCTACAATTGAGGAGTCATCCGAGAACTTCTGTAGGTGGCATGTTATATCTGAAGTCCGAGGTTTAGAGGGTGAACAGGAAGGGGGACAGGACCGTTCCCTGGGGGGCCCCTGTGTTGCTCACTGCCCGTTCTGACACACAGCTCTGTAGTCTCACAAATTGTGGCCTACCGGTCAGGTAGTCCGTGACCCAGGAGACTAAGGGTGCTTCCACTTTCATCCTCTTCATCTTCTCACCCAGTAGCAGGGGTTGAATGGTGTTGAAGGCACTGGAGAAGTCAAAGAACTTCTCACCTGCGTTGCCCAGGTGAGAGAAGGCCCTCTGCAGAAGGTAGATGATAGCATCATCCACCCCGATGTTGCGCTGGTATGCGAACTGCAGGGGCACAGTCCCTAAGCACCCTTGTGCTGATGCCATCAGGGCCCGCTGCTTTCCAGCTCTCTCTTCACTTGGTTGGTGGTGAAAGCCAGCCCAGGTGGGGAGGTGGGGGGAAGGGGGGTGTTGAGGCTCAGTCCAGAGGGAGCAGGGGTGGAGGTGGGGTCGCTGATTGTCTCAACAGATGTGTTGTGAACAAAGTGGGGGTGGGACAGCCGTGAGGGTGCGTGACCTGGGGAGCTGGAAGGGAGGTGGAAAGGGCCAGTATCGAACCTGTTAAAAAAATTGGTTCAGCTCATTGGCTCCGTCCTGGGTCCCCTCCGTCTGCCCACTGTTTGACTTTTTGAAGCCAGTGATATTTCTCATACCCTTCCACACCTCTCTCACCTGGCTCTGCCTCAGCTTGTCCTCCATCTTCTCCTTATACCCTCTCTTCCCCTCAGCAATCCGCAACTTTAGCTCCCTCTGGACGCATTTCAATTAGTCCTTGTCCCCCTCCTTGAAGGCCCTCTTCTTCTCATTCAGCAGGGCCTTCAGGTTGCTGGTGACCCAGGGTTTATTATTTGGAAAACAGCGTACCTTCCTGGTGGGTACAGTGTTGACAAATTATGGCAAATTTATAATAAAAAAAAAAAAAAAAACGGAAATATAACATTTACATAATTATTCAGACCCTTTACTCAGTACTTTGTTGAAGCCACTCCTGCATTGTCTTGGCTGTTTGCTTAGGATTGGAAGGTGAACCTTTGCCCCAGTCTGAGGTCCTGAGCGCTTTGGAGCAGTTTTTTTTATTAAGGATCTTTCTGTACTTTGCTCCGTTGAACCTTTCCTCGATCCTGACTAGACTCCCAGTCCCTGCAGCTGAAAAACATCCCCACAGCATGATGCTGCCACCAACATGCTTCACCGTAGGGATGGTGCCAGGTTTCCTCCAGACAAGACGTTTGGTATTCAGGCCAAAGAGTTCAATCTTGGTTTCATCAGGCCAGATCATTTTGTTTCTCATGGTCTGAGAGTCCTTTAAGTGCCTTTTGGCAAACTCCAAGTGGGCTGTCATGTACCATTTACTGAGGAGTGGCTTCCATTTGGACGCTCTACCATAAAGGCCTGATTGGTGGAGTGCTGCGGAGATGATTGTCCTTCTGGAAGGTTCTCCCATCCCCACAGAGGAAATCTGGAGCTTTGGTCAGAGTGACCATCAGGTTCTTGGTCACATCCCTTACAAGGCCCTTCTCCTCTGATTGCTCAGTTTGGCCACGGCGGCCAGCTCTAGGAAGAGTCTTGGTGGTTCCAAACTTCTTCCATTTAAGAATGATGGAGTCCACTGTGTTCTTGGGGACGTTTAACGCTGCAGAATTTTTTTAGGCCTAAGTATATGTCACTAATTCAGAGCCATTAGCGAGCCTTACCTTGTTTTCTCATGCTTAAGCCTAGCTAGCTGGCTAGCTTTTTACAGTGAGTGTCTGTAACGATGGCGATGGCAACTGCAGAGAGAGTAATCAAGGACAATATGGTGGCTAAATTGTTAGCATCGCCCTTTTCAAGACTAACTTTTAATGAAAAGTTAAATATTGTACAGACCGGGAGACCAACTCCTGCACTGCCTGAAGAACATTTTCTGCACTAAAAAGGATCAAGACATATTCCAGGAACACCATTGGACAGGCCCGACTGTCAGCCCTGGCTTTGATCTCAATCGAAAAATAACTTCTTTCGGATTTAAAATCAAAAGACAAGCCATACGAGCCTGCCGTTGCCCATTTCATAAAGAAGGACAGGAGAATGGACTTCATTTTTAAATGATAGCAACAAAAAGTCCACTCACTATTATGACTATCTCGTTCATATAATTTTGAATACAATGTGTAAAATATTATTTCAACTTTAGATCACTGTTTGTGTGGTAAAAACAAAGGTAATGACATTGCAATTGACATTTCGTGTTGTGGTGCTTTTTTTTTTTTTATTGTTGCATGCTGGAGATAGAACATCGAATACAGCTCAACTTTTTCTCTCTGACAGTGTACACTGTCCATGGTCTTTGTAAGGGCCTGACTGAGGCCAGATCCCTGACTCCCTCTAGTGGGAGTGGGATGACCACAGTCAGGTCCTGACACTCACAGGTGTGGGTTGTTGGTGATCCCCAGTTAGAGACAGCTGTCCTGAGTTGTCTCTAATTGGGGATTCTATTTAGGCGCACCGCACATCCACCTGCGTGTGGATCATTGCTTGTGTTAGTGTACTTGTGTGTTCACTACAACGCCACGGTGTTCAGTGCGTTTATTGTTTTGTATGTTTTATTAGTGTAATAAAACATGTCTACGCCGTTCTCTCGCTCTGCGCCTCACCGTGACAGTCTTGAAACAATGTGAGCAGTTGTGTGGTTGAATTTATTCTGCCACTATTTGAGTGACTGTTTGTTTTGGCAAATGTTTCTTTGAAACGACGCAACCGTATTTTCTTCTAACATGGTTCCTGCTAACGATATTTGCAACCACTGTGTACGTGTGCTGCTTTGTGAGCCACAGCCGAGGCGTGGCTTAGGACCGTTTGACTCTGTCATCAAAGAATTGCTTCTACATAGGTCTGCAAAAGAAAGGTCTCAAGTCATGCTCTGTATACACAGGCATCCGAGTTCAATATCTATATGTATGACGTCAGATCTTTTTCCGCAACTGAGGGCCTAGCTCCAATAGTCACGGTTCGCCACTGAATACAACACATTATTGAGTACCACTCTCCATATTTTCAAGCACAGTGGTGGCTGCATCATATTCTGGGTATTCTTGTAATCGTTAAGGAGTGGGGAGTTTCTCAGGATAAAAGACACATGGAATGGAGCTAAGCACAGGCTTTATTCACTGCCAAAGTTGATTCTACAAAGTATTGACTCTGGGGGTCTGAATACTTTTCGAATGCACTGTAGGTGTATAAACAATGACTTTGTACTATATCTTTTTAACAATATGTTTGCCTTGGATTGGATTAGAACATATCATGATGTTTTAGGAGGAGGCTGCACTGGGCTGGGCAGCCTAGGAGGGGGCATTAAATAAGATAAGATAAGACTATACAGTGAATTATCTGGTACTGGCTGCAATGGTGGCTGGAGCTGAGAAGGTGCTTTACTGTCTGACCTATGCTTTTAACTGGAAAGCACATAGAGTAAATTCTGATTATTTTATTTCCTCCTCTAGCTCGATAGCTGCAGGAGCTTATCCTCCCTCCCTGATAAATTACTTGAAAGTTTGAACCCTGAATGGACTTCAGTTATAAACCTTTAATGTGTTGTTGTTGTTGTTCTTCCTTCCCATAATGCCTCCAAGAAACCTCTGGAAAATTGCCAAGCTTTGACTATTGTGTGTTTTGTTTGATTCTTTTATTGGTCATAGCTTAGCGCTCACTTCCCACCCACCACTGCACCAGCACCTACAGTACATGTTCAGGAGGACTGCTCACTTCTATGAATGCAGCTACAGTACTGAGACTGTTATGAAACACAGCCCAGTTGCTCTTTTCAGGAAATGTTCTAATATAGAAAGCTACTGTATATTATTCCTACTGCAAATGATACTGCTACTTTATATCTATTGACAAGAAATCAAAGCCTTTCACGAGTCTATCACATATGTCACATCAATCAGTCAATCATTGTACAATGCGAACATATACATTAGGTGCCAAAAAAACATATTTGATTTCCATTTTGAAATGGAGAAGAAAAAGGTGCTTTTTAAGGTGTGACTGTGGCATCAGTACCCTGTATGCTGATATCCCAAGAGATGGCTAGACAGTCTCACTTTGAATTTATATCCCAAACATACTTTGTCTCTCTGTAGAATATAAAAGGGATGTAACTTGGTATCTGTCTGTCACAGAATCCAGATTCTATGCCACATTCAGACAGGGGTGTCAAAACGCTTGGGACTGTTTGGAGCCTCTGAATGAGACCACCCCAGTCTATGATTGTCTGAGTTCCGCCTGAGATTGTGTGTCGAATTCACAACTGCACTCAAGCTTTACAAAGAGAGATGGAATTTTAATACAACCATAACACAAAGGAAGTACTCACTAATGAAATGTTTTGGTGGAGAGGAGCTACAAAGAGCTCTTACCTTGCATTTTAACCACCCACTCTCTTTGGAAGAAGAAGAAACTGTTTGTGAATTGCATGGACTACAACCAAATTACAGGCCTTTCTTTTTTATAACAATTTTCTGATTGTTTGGTATTCTGTTTGGTATGTCTTCTTGTTAGACGGAGACGGATTTGAACAATTTATTGAACTAGGTCTGTAAACAACAGTGATATGTTTACTTACATGTCTGTTCCAACAACGCAGAGAGAAAGAAAATAGAAAAATAATAGAAAAGTAAAACACGCAATAATAAAAAATAAAATAAAAAAACACAATGAGTAATGATATATACAAAGAGTACCAGTACAGAGTTGATGTGCAGAGGTACTACATTGCCTTCAGAAAGTATTCACACCCCTTGACTTTTTCCACATTTTGTGACGTTACAAGGTGGGATTCAAATGTAATTAATTAAATACTACACAAAATACTCTGTAATGTGTAAGTATTCAACCCCCTGAGTCAATACATGTTATAATCACCTTTGGCAACTGTGAGTCTTTCTGGGTAAGTCTCTAAGAGCTTTGCACCCCTGGATTGTGCAATATTTGCACATTATTCTTTAAAAAATTCTTCAAGCTCTGTCAAGTTGGTTGTTGATCATTGCTAGACAGCCATTTTCAAGTCTTGCCATAGATTTTCAAGCCGATTTAAGTCAAAACTGTAACTAGGCCACTCAGGAACATTCAATGTCGCCTTGGTAAGCAACTCCAGTGTATATTTGGCCTTATTTTTTAGGTTATTGTCCTGCTGAAAGGTGTCTGTTGGAAAGCAGACTGAACCATGTTTTCCTCTAGTATTCTGCCTGTGCTTTGCTCTACTCCGTTTTATTTTTATCCCCTAAAAAATAACTAGTCCTCGCCGATGACAAGCATACCCATCACATGACGCAGCCACCACCATGCTTGAAAATATGAAGAGTGTTACTCAGTGATGTGTTGGATTTGCCCCAAACATAATGCTTTGTATTCAGGACATAATGTACATTTCTTTACCACATTTTTTGCAGTTTTACTTTAGTGCCTTATTGCAAACAGGATGCATGTTTTTTTAAAATATTTGTATTCTGTACAAGCTTCCTTCTTTTCACTCTGTCATTTGGGTTAGTATTGTGGAGTAACTACAATGGTTTGATTCATCCTCAGCGGTTTCTTTCCTCTCCGGCAACTGAGTTAGGAAGGACGCCTGTATCTTTGTAGTGACTGGATGTAGTGATACACCATCCAAAGTGCAATTAATATCTTCACCATGCTCAAAGGGAAATTCAATGTCAGATTTTTTTTTACGCATATACCAACAGGTGTCTTTCTTTGCGAGGCATTGTAAAACCTTCCTGGTCTTTGTGGTTGAATCTGTGTTTGAAATTCACTGCTCGCCTTACAGTTAATTGTATGTGTAGGGTACACTATTATTGCATACAGAGTGAGTCCATTCAACTTATTATGTGACTTGTTAAACACATTTTTACTCCTGAACATATTTAGGCTTGCCATAACAAAGGGGTTGAATGCTTATTGACTCAAAACTTTTCAGTTTTTCATTTGTAAAAATGTCTAAAAACAATAATTCCCCTTTGACATTATGGGGTATTGTGTGTAGGCTAGTGACACAAAATCTCAACTTAATCAATTTTAAATTCAGGATGTAACACACTGTAACTAGGAATAAAGTGGCTAGGCAACAAGACAGATAATAAACAGTAGCAGCAGCGTACGTGATTAGCAAAAAAAGGGTAAAGCATATATCAACGTGGATAAATTGAGAGATGAACGAGGTCCACACTCCAGACCAGTTGGTGGTGGTAATGTTGGTTGCGAACCGCCATATAAAATCCACAGAAGAATGAACGAGGAGAGATTAATCAAAGAACACAGGATCCAGTTGCAGAGGGAGGTTTTTAGCTTACTGATGTGATGAGCTTGGAGGGCACTATGTAATCAATGAACAGCATTCTCACATAGGTGTTCCTCTTGTCCAGGTGGGAGAGGGCAGTGTGGAGTGCAGTAGAGATTGTGTCATCTGTGGATCTATTGGGGCAGTATGCAAATTGGAGTGGGTCCAGAGTGTCTGGGATGATGGTTGATGTGAGCCATGACTAGCCTTTCAAAACATTTCATGGTTACAGATGTGAGTGCTATGGGGCGACAGTCCTATTGACAAATTACCTTGACGTTCTTGGCCAGGGGGACTATGGTGGTCTTCTTGAAACATGTACAGTGCCTTCAGAAAGTATTCATACCCCTTGACTTATTCAATGTTGTTGTTACAGCCTGAATTCAAAATGGATTATATTTAGTTTGTTTCTTACCCATCTACATACAATACCCCATAATGACAAAGTGAAAACATGTTTTTTTTTGGGGTGTAAATGTATTGAAAATAAAATACAGAAATATCAAATGTACTTAAGTTCTAATGTCCAGAAGCTCTTTTCGTTCATAGGAAACAATGGTGGAAACATTATGTACAAAAAAAGTTATAATCAGCGCAAATAAACACAGAAAATAGCGTGTTTTTGGTCAGGAGCCCGTAAAAAAACAGCCGCTATCCATTCCAGCTATCCACAGCAGCTATCCATACACATCTCCTTCAGCCATTTTGTCCTATATAATGACAGTCTTCCCACTCCTAACCCTGAACTCTCCCACTCCTTCTAACCCTGAACCCAGTACAATGTGGTTCATTTTAGCACACTGCATCGCACCTCCCACGTGCCGAGTGGCTACCACAATGCCTTGATGATGACAATGTGTGTTGAATCCAGCATTTAGACAGAGACCATGCCAAAGCATACACGGCTAGTCCCTCAACCATCCCTAAATAATACATACATTTCTCCGCAGCAGTGATCGGGTCATCCAGCATCTCATTGTGACACAATTTGGTTGTGTCTTTTGTGGCATGTTCAGTCTTGTCAGAGAATGGGAGTGATAGTAGCCAGAGCCAAAGCATGCCAGCTGAAAACAGCCCTATGGGGAAATTAGCATGCATGTTTTAGGAGAGCTGAAACTCCCGTTTCTCTACATGCTTTTAATTAATGACAGAGAGAAACGAGGGGGAATGAGGAGAGGAGCTGCACACAATCAACATAAATATTCAGAACAGAGTGTCTGAGGGTAGAGCAGCACAGAGAGAGGCAGAGCCCTGTCAGCCTGGCTTGTCGATTAATGGCAGCACTGCAGTCTGGGTTGGTTTTATTCACAGTCGTACAGCCCTGGCCTCAGCCCAGAGCTCCTCAAAACTATATTACTCCCTCTGCAAATTCACTCATTATAAATCAAACGGAAGACAATATCTCGAGGAATATTCTGTGCCGAGTAGCAGAGTATTCATGCGCACACGTTGGTTTAACAACAGTGATGGGCATTGAGTAAAATGCAGAACGCCATGACATTTCAACAGAAACTAAATAGAAGAAGCCTATTTATGTCGCATTTCTGATCTGCCGCAGCATTCTACTGTGCTGTTAGAAGATTCCAAGCACAGCACTATGCAGGTGTCAGTAATGGCACTGTTATGTGCTGGGGTCACATCGTTAAGTGTTTGTGTCTGTGGCCTTGTGATGCCTGTTACATTTTTGATCATGCCTGCTGTACAACCCTGCTGTTCTACATGTGTCTGTTGTCTGGATCCATTCTTTATTAACCACAAGGTAGGGAATTCATGAAATTATCCCTTTCAAAGCTGTGAGATTTTGTTTGATGCACAGTGATGGGATATGTTGCCTCCTTTTTTACATAGCCCCTTGGGGATGGTCCTCACTCTTCACTGCTGCTGGTGGAAAACAGAGAGCCGGGCCCCGGCAACAACTGCACTAAATTCAGGCTTACAGTTACCATAGAAACCAGCTCTGGCTGGCGCATCCTCCCTGACTCTACTGTATTTCATTTTGCACTTGACCCCCCCCCCCACAAAAAAAAATATATATATACGCGGAGATGGAGCTCTTTTACTTCCCAGTCAAAACCTTGGGAGTTAGTTGGGTGGTATGAGAGTCAGGATGAGGGGAGGTAGGGGGTATACTGGCAAGGATGCGTGCAACGATGGTTCATGGACCAGTGAATTTACAGTGACAACAAAACCAATTAACAGTGTAGGTTGGCAGTGTATGGCAGGACTGGACAGCACATGGTTACTATATTAATATAGTATACGGCTACTGTACTATATGACCTGACCTCAGTATTTTCCTACTGTACTATATGACCTGACCTCAGTATTTTACTACTGTACTATATGACCTGACCTCAGTATTTTCCTACTGTACTATATGTCCTGACCTCAGTGTTTTCCTACTGTACTATATGTCCTGACCTCAGTATTTTACTACTGTACTATATGTCCTGACCTCAGTATTTTACTACTGTACTATATGTCCTGACCTCAGTATTTTCCTACTGTACTATATGTCTTGACCTCAGTATTTTCCTGTGCCTGGAGATATGATCGACGTTACAAAGAAAGACACAAATTCTAGACAGAAACAATGTAGTTAAAAATAATGAGTAGTCAAGCATTTCTTCAATTCAAATTTCCATAGTCTATTTGGGCGTGGCATCAAACAGTGCATAGTCCATGGAGAGCCTGTTGTAAGTATGGTTTAGTGCTGCCGCTGCATCTTCCTTTATGATATTGCCTGTAAGTGTTCCGTATAACTTATTTGGTGCCACCTTTGAGGCTCTGTAGCATTCTCAATAACCACGGTGCAATTACCCAGACAAGTGAAGGAAGGTAGGAACTTGGTGGACATACAGTACTATAATGACTGTGTCATTGCAAGTAATTACATCATGGTTACCCAAGACCTAGAATCTCATGTAACTGTAATTTGGTCAATTTAACATTGAGTGTGAGAATCATAGCACTGAGTACCAAAAAGCTCTGGGATTAAAAGGAATATGAGTGGATAAGTAGCTTACGTCAAGCTCTGTGTTACTTGACTGCATGTTGTGTGAGGTTCCTGCAAAGCCAATTACAATCTTGTGTTGTTGCAGTACAGCCTTGAATAAGGGATGCAGGGATCAGGGTCAGTCACCAATGAACACAGGAGAACGTCATGGCCATGTTACTTGGGAGGAATCTTAGAATGTTAGAATGGTATTCTTCTCTGAGGAATCACACACATATTAGAGGAAGATGCCATATCTGAGTGCAATGGAGGGGCTGATTAAGATTTAATCCTACTACATCGGCTCTGACGCTCGTCATATTTGGCAGGGCTTGCAAACTATTACGGACTACAAAGGGAAACTCAGTCGCGAGCTGCCCAGTGACGCGAGCCTACCAGACAGGCTAAACGTCTTTTATGCTCGTTTCGAGGCAAGCAACACTGAAGCATGTATGAGAGCACCAGTTATTCCAGACGACTGGTTATTCACGCTCTCCATAGCCGATGTGAGCAAGACCTTTAAACAGGTCAACATTCACAAGGCTGCGGGGCCAGACAGATTACCAGGACGTGTACTCGGAGCATACGCGGACCAACTGGCAAGTGTCTTCACTGACATTTTCAATCTCTCCCCGACCAAGTCGGTAATACCTACATATTTCAATCAGAACACCATAGTCCCTGTGTCCAAGAAAGCGAAGGTAACCTGCCTAAATGGCTTCCTCCCCGTTGGTAGCCATGAAGTGCTTTGAAAGGCTGGTCATTGATCACATCAACACCATCATCCCGGAAATCCTAAACCCACTCCAATTCGCATACCACCACAACAGATCCACAAATGACGGAACCGCACTCCACACTGCCCTTTCCCACCTGGAGAAAAGGAACACCTATGTGAGAATGCTGTTCATTGACAAAAGCTCAGCGTACAACACCATTGTGTTCACAAAGCTCATCACTAAGCTAAGGACCCTGGGATTAAACACCTCCCTCTGAAACTGGATCCTGGACTTCCTGACGGTCCGCCCCCACGTGGTAAGGGTATGCAACAACACACCTGCCACGCTGATCCTCAACACGGGGGCCCAACAATGCCTTTTCCACCTCAGGAGACTGAAAAGATTTGGCATGGGTCCCAAGATCTACAGCTGCATCATCGAGAGCATCCTGACTGGTTGCATCACCGCCTGGTATGGCAACTGCTCTGCATCCGATCGTAAGGCACTACAGAGGGTAGTGCATACAGCCCAGCACATCACTGGGGCAAGGATTCCTGCCATCCAATACATACAGTTGAAGTCGGAAGTTCACATACACTCAATTAGTATTTTGTAGCATTGACTTTAAATTGTTTAACTTGGGTCAAATGTTTCAGGTAGCCTTACACAAGCTTCCCACAATAATTTGGGTGAATTTTGGCCCATTCCTCCTGACAGAACTGGTGTAACTGAGTCAGTTTTGTAGGCCTCCTTGCTCGCACACGCTTTTTCAGTTCTGCCCACAGATTTTCTATAGGATTGAGGGCTTTGTGATGGCCACTCCAATACCTTGACTTTGTTGTCCTTAAGCCATTTTGCCACAACTTTAGAAGTATGCTTGGGGTTATTGTCCATTTGGAAGACCCATTTGCGACCAAGCTTTAACTTCCTGACGGATGTCTTGAGATGTTGCTTCAATGTATCCACATAATTTTCCTTCCTCATGATGCCATCTATTTTGTAAAGTGCACCAGTCCCTCCTGCAGCAAAGCACACCAAAAACATGATGCTGCCACCCCCGTGCTTCACAGTTGGGATGGTGTTCTTCGGCTTGCAAGCCTCCCCCAAACATAATGATGGTCATTATGGCCAAACAGTTCTATTTTTGTTTCATCAGACCAGAGGACATTTCTCCAAAAAGTATGATCTTTGTCCCCATGTGCAGTTGCAAACCGTAGTCTGGCTTTTTTATGGCGGTTTTGGAGCAGCGGCTTCTTCCTTGCTGAGCGGCCTTTCAGGTTATGTCGATATAGGACTCGTTTTACTGTGGATATAGATACTATGTAGATACTTTTGTACCTGTTTCCTCCAGCATCTTCACAAGGTCCTTTGCTATTGTTCTGGGATTGATTTGCACTTTTCGCACCAAAGTACATTCATCTCTAGGAGACAGAACACATCTCCATCCTGAGCGGTATGACGGCTGCGTGGTCCCATGGTGTTTATACTTGCGTACTCTTGTTTGTACAGATGAACATGGTACCTTCAGGCGTTTGTAATTTAATAATAATTTTTTGTATTTAGCCTTTATTTAACAAGGCAAGTCAGTTAAGAACAAATTCTTATTTACAATGACGGCCTACCTACAGGGTCAGCTATAGTAGTACGGCGCCCCTGGAGCAAATTAGGGTTAAGTGCCTTGCTCAAGGACACATCGACAGGTTTTTCACCTTGTCGGCTCGGGTATGCGAAACCAGTGACCTTTCGGTTACTGGCACAACGCTCTAGCCGCTAGGCTACCTGCCGCCCTAAAATAAATAAACACTATGGCAAAAATACAAATACAAGACACTAATGGTTTGACCAAAAAACAACAAATGCTTGGCGTGCCATATTTATGAACATTACACATCATGAAATAAGAAAATGTGCTGCCAGAAGAACCATCCTTCTTCATAATCAACCCACATCCTCTCAGTTGAGAGAATGCCTGGCCTACAGTTGGCCCATGACATGAATGTAGATTTGACTGTGGTGCTGAGATGAAAGCTGTTCATCCCTGGCCTCTCATGTAGGGCATATGAGCTCCCTGCAGACATCACTACCATGCCTGATTAACTGGCCAGGTTAAGTGTCTTGCACTGGAGGGCATACCGACAGTATGTGCCACCAGGGAGAGAGCAACACCCAGCAGGCCTTTGGAGTAGCAACTAGTCCATTCCCTGAAGTAGATAATCAGCCCCGGTGACCACTTCAGTCCAAATGACATGCAGCAGCAGACAACTCTGTCCTTCCACGGTGGGGGGGATTGCAGACTGTGAAGGTATGAGCCAATCACACAAGGAAATGGGCAGAATGTGTCACAACAGCCTAGCTGAGGGAAGCAGTGAGTCATTTAATCTGGATTAAAACGAACCCCTCACATTCAAAATTAATGAGAGAAAATAGAAAAGGGGTGGGGGGGGGGGGGGGAATAGTATCGGGCCCATTAAAGCAACTTAAAGAAAATCCATTTTGAAGCCCCAAGTTCAAAGACTTTGCAATCAGTGGTTGATGGTGAGTCTAAATGGGTCGACACTGGGGATTTCTCTGAGCTGAGCTATGTGTAGATCCAGATTCTTCTGGGTCGGGCTTATTTCTCTGAGGTACTTAACACACAGCTCTGGTGACAGATGGCAGTTTCCTCTGGCTATGTTTGCTCCACAGTATCCAGAAGGTTAAGTTCAGCCCAATAATAAACATCCAATTTATTTACTGCATGGCATGATGCATTTTAGTTCATATCCCTCCTTATTGAGATGTCCATTACACATCCTGTACATACTGTACTGTACACTGCAGGCTACAGAGTAGGGTTGCAAGAAAACATTCAATGAATTCCCTGGTTTTCCAGAAATCCTGTTTAGAGGATTTGGGATGTCCTGATTATTCCCTCCTGATGATTCCGGCATGCTCCAACTGAGATTTCAGGAAAACTAGGGAATGTATTGAAAGTTGCCAGAATTTTGCAACCCTGCTACAGAGTGAATGCCAAGATGATTATTTCTGTATAGCTGCAATGGCCACAGGTCAGAGGTTGTTCTGTAAAAGCATTTATATCAAGGTCCCACCTCCCAGAAAATCTTGCACCACAAAAGACCACTAAGTGCACTACATTTTGCCCTAAAAGGTTCCACTCTAGCAACAAATAATATTTAACCCTTTTTTGGAAATGCACAGTGGAGGGAGGGCTGCCGTTATCTAGGCGTCAGGGACAACACCATCTTCAAAGGGGTAAAGGACACTTTCACCATGTGAGGTTGTGCTTCTCCATCCGGGTGGGTCTATAGCGTCTCTAAGTGCCACACCAGGTTCAGGTTTAGGTCAAGTTCTATTGGAGGGAGGACTTCAGAGCACTATTTGTATTTCCTTGAGCCCCCAGATCCCTCCCTGCTGCCTGCTGTTCTATTGACTCTCCATTTCCACAGAGAGGGGCTATGGTGATGTCACACTGCTGTCAATACCGCAGCCCCATGGCCTGATACTTTCCTCCTAGCTGTGTGTAGCTGTGTGTCCACTCCTGTTTGGAAATGGTAGTGCCGTTCTGTTCTCCCACCTATACACACTGAAATGTATGTGTAGGTGGCTGACTGATACATCCCCTGGTGTGTGTGTTCAATATGTTCTCAGCAACACCCAGGGGATTAATATATTGCGGACTGACAAGTCATTAGTTGAATGTCATCCGCTGAGTGTTTGTACTGACGGGGCCTTGGCTTTTAACATGAGCTCTTTACATGAAAGAAGACCTTTAGTTAGACCCATGTCAGCTGCACTGTAATCTAATAACTTCCCACATTTTGATAGAGAACTTGCCCTCTTGCCCTCTCATAATTTTAAATATTCACATAATCACAATTAAGAAGACTACAGTAGGCCTATCTGTATGGATGGCTTGTCATTTTGAAATCACTGGTCCACACACGCAATAAATCATGTTTTAGCATATAGTTCATTTTGAAATAGATTGGCCCATCTATAATCAGTCATCATAGTGGATCCTTCTTGTAAAGTCTATTTCCCCAACAAAAATATTGAGTTACTCCCCCTTTTGCCCTCAGAACAGCCTCAATTCGTCGGGGCATGGACTCTACAAGGTGTCGAAAGCGTTCCACAGGGATGCTGGCCCATGTTGACTCCAATGCTTCCCACAGTTGTGTCAAGTCAGCTGGATGTCCTTTGGGTGGTGGACCATTTTGGATACACACAGGAAACTGTTGAGCGTGAAAAACCCAGCAGCATTGCAGTATCCGACACAAACCGGTGAGGCTGGCACCTACTACCATACCCAGTTCAAAGGCACTTAAATGTTTTGTCTTACTCATTCACCCTCTGAATGGCACTCAATCCATGTCTCAATTGTCCCAAGGCATAAAAATCCTTCTTTAACCTGTCTCCTCCCTTACATCTCCACTGAATTAAGTGGATCTAGCAGGTGATTTCAATAAGGGATCATAGCATTCACCTGGCTTCACCTAGTCAGTCAATGTCATGGAAAGAGAAGGTGTTCTTAATGTTTTGTTCACTCAGTGTAGTATGTATTACTCAACCAGACAATGATGGTCTCTATCTTTATGGGTCCAGAATATGTTAAAACGTACAAGTGATATTATTAAATCCTTTGATTAACCAACCCAACCCTATTAACACTCTTAATAGGGTTAGCCCATACCCGCCATGAGCAATGGATGGAAAATGTAAAATCCTGTTCTTTATGCAGCGGTAGTAGAGCCACAGCTTGTGAGTGATCTTTATGCAGCGGTAGTAGAGCCACAGCTTGTGAGTGAACTTTATGCAGCGCTAGTAGAGCCATAGCTTGTGAGTGATCTTTATGCAGCGGTAGTAGAGCCATAGCTTGTGAGTGATCTTTATGCAGCGCTAGTAGAGCCATAGCTTGTGAGTGATCTTTATGCAGCGGTAGTAGAGCCATAGCTTGTGAGTGATCTTTATGCAGCGGTAGTAGAGCCACAGCTTGTGAGTGATCTTTATGCACCCTTTGCATGCTAATTCCTCCAGACATGTCCTTCAGAACTGTGCAGTTAATAATGAATGCAGTGCCACTACATGCCAATGGCAGGGGTGAGCGGCAGAGCTGTCAATCACTGAACCATAGCACCGGATTTGCAAGCTCTAACACTCATCTAAGATTTAGGCTAGGTGTCGTTCAACTTTCCCCTGAAAAACAAGTTTTGTGATGTTACATTTATCCTCCCCAGAGGCTCTGCAACAGGATGCAGGAAATCAGTGGAATGTGATAATGTATTCATAGCTCATACCATAGATGCTGCACAGCATCACAATGGTTTGCAACCAGCCTTCCCAAAACCACTTCCATCCTTTAGGAAAGACAGATGATCTATACTCAGTCAGTTATGAAGACCAGAAGGAAATAACCGTCCTCTCTAAACCGCCCAATCTTTAGGGGTTTCAAACAATGGCATAAACTGCAGTACATTCAGTACATTCTGACATTGTCAGAGTGTACAAAAGGGATTCCTCACATTATTGTCAGTCTACTGTAAACAAATGACGGGAGAGGCAAATTAGTGGGCTGGGTTGCAACAATGCAGTTAAAAAATTTTCCTCTACAATGATCCTGTATCTTTAATGCATGTTCATTAACAGAGACAACTTGGCCCTGTTCCAAATTTAGATGCACACAGAAACAAGTCTTCTGACAGCAGCACCATTTGCGTCATTCCCACCCTGGATGCAGCTTCATTGGTGGGCTGTGGAGTCGGCTGATAAGACACCATGCTGAAAGCAAGACATTCACTTATTCCTCAGTGTGATCTCAGAAAAGATACAGTCTGAGGGGAATGGTAATAGTTAACATGTAAATACTGCATGTTGTGTGCACTATGAGTACCCAGAATAAATTTGCTAGCTACAGACTCATTAGCTGGAGCCTGGAGGCTTTTTCCTCATCTCAAACACTTAACAAACTTTAAGAAGGAAAACAAACGCAAGTCACATGTCACTGATTAAACTATTAGTAATTGGACTTGCAATTGGTTAAAGAAAATTGTTATAAATAAAAAAGCATACCAGTTTCATTTAAGGACCAAAAAAAGAACAAGCTGTGCCATACAGATTGCAAAATAGTTGGGAAGAGATTTTCGATGTACTGATTCCATGGCACATGGTTTATGAACAGACACACATAACTACACCGATTTTCTATTTAAATGATTATACAGATTTTGCTGCGGAGAGACAGAATCATTAGATAATTTGTTTTGGTACTGTCCATATGTAGCTTTTTTTGGGTCGCAGATTCAAGAATGGCTGAAGAATTTACCTGGAGTTAACTCTGCAAATAGCACTGCTGGGTGATCTGAAAAGTCAGTCAATTGATCAATAATATAACAAAATGTTTATCTTTAATTTACAATCTGTAGAAAGGTTCAGAACTTTTGTGAAACATCACAGCACAGTTGAAGAATATATGGAAAAAAACTGGATGGTCTTCAGAGATAGATAGGAGGGGTTGAGGGTAGCTGAAGGATGGGACTAAAAACAAGCACAATATAATTAATGTAAAATATATATATATATATATATATATATAGTATGTATAAGCTGGAAGTAGAAGCGTAAGAGTTGATTTCCTGACAAAAACAAGGGCACCTTCCGTGTCAGTCAACGCTGGCGGCAAACACAGAAACACGGCTTCAACAGGATATTTTACCATCTGAATGGTGCCCATCTCTCAAGTGTAATGGCTTGGAAAATCTAGACGTCTTTAAAAGGCAATGGGGGTTGCAGTCATATGGGGTCACTTAACAAATCTCACCCTGATTACTTTTCCAGCTCAATCTAGCCCGTCTGACTGCCGGAGTCACTAACTCACTAACCTTCTGATTGCATCTAACCTTTCCCTGTCATTTACTTATGGATTAAAGTATGGTCATAATACAGACACCAATAAAAATACAAAGTATATACGTAGATAGACCCTCACAACCACAAAAAACATGTGGTCAATAGTTTGTCTGCAAGATTTACCTCCCTTAGCCAGCTTATGCTGTAGCTTATAGCCTTTCTATGCTTCTTAACGAGTAAGCTCAAAACGGAGCTAGTTATTCATGGACCGCCCCCATCTCTGGCTGATGATGGTGAGGCTTTAAAATCAAGCTCCTCTAGATTTAGAACATAAAAATAACAATTCTAAATTATCTACAGCATAGTACAAACTCCACACACTCACAGCAAAACGTTTCTGTACTGAGAAACACCTTAAAGGCCCAGTGCAATCAAAGATGTAATGTTCCTGTGTTTTATATTTCCACACTATGAGGTTAATACTGTGAAATTGTGAAAATTATAATAATACCCTTTTAGTGTAAGAGCTGTTTGAAAAGTCCGCCTGAAATTTCAGCCTTCAGTGGGATGGAGTTTTGGCCTTTCTGATGACCAGGCGGTAAATTAGTTAATAGACCAATAAGAAAGAGTGTTCCAAAACTCTCTGCCAATTATAGCTAGTTTTAAGTTTTCTCCTCCCCACTCAGACCACTCCCAGACAGTCCTAGCTAAATTCTTGCTTGAGAAATTGCTGTTTACTAAGAAGCTATTTTTGTTTCTTGTTGAATATTTTAATTGAATACATTCACAGTAAGGTACTTAATTGTTACCCAGAAATAATTTGATCTTCAGATAAAAACGTCTGCATTGGACCTTTAAGAAATTAAAATACATTAGTCTGTCACTTTCATCTCAATTGTTTCAAAGGGACAAAATTACTTTTGCTGAGATGAACATTGGCATCAGTTAATCTGCTGTATCCTTACTGGGTTTCTCAGCCCTAATATTTTGCATTTCAACATATTCCCATCTGACATTCATCACAAGGATCTGAAAGGACAACACAAAGTCTGGTCATTTGCACTAGCCTGCTTGTTTGCTTTTTTTTTCTCTCTCTCTCTTTTTGAGGGAGATTTATTTTTAAGTTAATTGCTCTTGATCTTCACTGGGACATTGTATCACTAATACATTTCTATATCTAATTTGAGCTGATGTCAATCCACTATGAGATACATAAACTTTACTGCTGGTTAAATATGTTGCCATAATAAGCGCCAGACATTGAAATACTGTTAACTGGATGTAAGAACTTCCCAGCGTGAGCTTGTGGAAAAAGGGCAACCTTGCATGACCTTGTGGAATATCATGGTTACCTTATGTGCTACGGTTCATATGTATCCCACTCCTAAGTCTAAGCAGCCATGCAGTACAGCCCTAGCTAGCTGCAGATAGTAATTTAGGACACAGTCAATACTGTACACACAAGTCTGGAATGAAAGTGGTAGATGATTTCAAAGAATACATCTACTGTAGGAACCTGTGTGATAGACGGATCAAATCAAATTAAACCACCGCCAATCAATGTTTTTCATCCAGTCAAAACACATTAGACATGATGAACCTGATCTACATTTAGTATTTCATGATTACTCAGATCTTCTACTCATATGCCTCTGATTAAAGGTGGCAGTTAGACACAACTGTGCATGCATGTCACAAATGATGAAAAAACATACAAAGCAACAGGAAAAGGAGACTCGGAGCCCTGTTTGGAGCTTTTAGTCAAATGTCAAATCACCTTAATCGCTGCGAGTAGATTCACAGTCAGGTCACGCTGCCACTACAACAATAATAATATCAGGCTCTATTCCCTCTTCTCACTGAATTGCCTGCTTAGGTAGTTTATCAGCTGTCATATGGACACATTTACAGCTCAATGTGGTCATCACTTGATTATCTGATAAACTCCCATATGAACATTATGATTCACAGTGAAGCTCAATAGCCTGTCAAGTGAATGCAATTGTCAAAAACTCCAGGTTAATCTAATTTCATTCGAAGGATGAAGAGTATAAAATGAAGACGTACTCCCAGTTACATGTGATGTGATTTCAAAATAAATTAGTCATTTGCATCCTGATGTGATGTGACTGCACTTCAGGATGAGTGGACTGTGCTGGATAGACTGACATACAGTAGTGTCCCCCCTGCAGGAACTGTATGCCTCGGACATATTCAGGGAACCTAAGCATACATTTGAGGAGGTATGAAGAAAATGTGAAAACCGTGATAATGGTGGTTTAGCATTTTAAGAGGTAGATTAAGGTTTCTGCATAGAATCACTGTAGAAAAAACATGGGGGTTAATAATATATACTGCCATGCCTAAACATTATGCAGTTAATCAGGCAAATTAAAGGTGCACTGTGCAGAAATCACTCCGCCATTTCCTGGTTGCTAAAATTCTAGTAGTTCGCCTAATTTCTGTTTCTGTGACAAAACAAGCAAGTATAGTGTAGAGAATCATTGTACCATCTAAACCGTTGTGAAATACCTTTTCCATAATCCAAAATATTGTATTTTCAACTGATGCAAAAACGAAACTTAAGACCGGGAAGCATAGAAATAGCACACACAGAACATATCTACAGCTTCATATACTTGCTTTCAATGAGAGTGACAGATCTATAACTCACATTTCTACATATAACAGATATGGACAGCAGGCTGGAATGGGCTGGTAACACCGGGCCCAGTACAAAAAGGGCCAGAGCCGACTTTACTTTCTGAGGAGGTTTAGGTCCTTCAACGTGTGCAGTAAACTACTGCATACTTTCTACCAGTCTGTGGTGCCATATTTTCTGCAGTGGTGTGCTGGGGCGCCAACATAAAGGCTGGTGATGCTTCTTGGGTAAATAAGCTAATCAGGAAGGCTAGCTCTGTTCTGGGGATTAGCCTTGACACTCTAGAGGAGGTGGCAGAGAGACGGATCCTGGCCAAACTGCTGGCCATCATGGACAGCGTCACCCACCCTCTGCATGCCATCGTTATGATGCAGAGGAGCATTTTCAGTCACTGACTGATCCCACCACGGTGTGCCAGAAAGCGCTACAGGAGGTCTATCCTGCCGGCGGCTATTAGACTATTTAATGCCTCACCGGGGTGCCGTGCCGTCTGCAACATAGACCTGGAACTGTTGGGGTGTTAGGATCTAGTTTAACAATTAGGCATCCATCCGTGAGTAACTCTCTGGTCTGTAATCACTCATTCACTCAGGACTTTCTAGACATATCCATGTACAGTTTTTATAACATATCACATGCAATATTGTAAGTAATTCTTGGACTGAACTTAATTCACTCAGGAATGCATATTAGTATCCTGTCAGTTGTATATTTTTTCATTGCTTTTAGTATATCGAAAGTGCAATACGTGCATTTATCTGTAATTAAACCCTTTACTAAGGACTGTATTTTAAGGGAATTATTATTATTACCCTAAATTATATCATATGCACATTTACCTGTACAGTTAATTAACCATGCAAATATTCACTTACCTGTTAATTTTAACCAGAATATATATTATGTAAACTATTATTACCCTCACTTATCATATATCATACGCACATTTAGCTATTTAAGTATTTCTCTGCCATCGACCTGTATAGTATAGTTAATCATGCAAATATTCCTTATGTATCTATATCAACTTGCAATATTTTAATAATTTTTTCATCTATCCATCCATCCATCCATCCATCCATCCATCCATCCATCTACACAGACCCAGACCAGTTGTCGGCTCCAGGTAGTAGGGTTGGTCGAGACGAGGCATCTTAAGGTTGTTTCCAGGTCTTAGTTCGCTTGCTCCGAATGGCTATTGGATTGGGGATGGAATCCGGAGGACAGGCTGGCCGACGACCCAATAAGGGTGCAGAATGCCTTCCAGAACCGAGAACTGAGGACCCCGGTCGGAGACCATGTCCACCGGGAGTCCATGGATCCAGAAGATATGCTGCACCATGAGCTGGGCCGTCTCTTTGGCAGAGGGTAGTTTGGGGAGAGGAATGAAATGGGCGGCCTTGGAAAACCAATCCGCCACCGTCAGAATGACGTGTTGTCATCAGACGGAGGGATCCCAGTGACAAAGTCCAGGGAAATATGGGACCAGGGATGATGAGGGACAGGTAGTGGCTGAAGGAGGCTAGACGGAGCTTGCCGCGGAGGCTTATTCTGAGCACAAACAATGCATGCGGCGACGAAGGCAGAGGCGTCAGGAACCATTGTGGGCCACCAGAACCGTTGTCGGAGGAAGGCCAGGGTTTGACGGGAACCCGGATGACAGGTAAGCCTGGAGTAATGAGCCCATTCCAGGACCCGGGACCGGACTGGATTAGGGACGAACAACCTCTAAGCCGGGCCCCCTCCAGGATCAGGCTGGGAACGTTGTGCTTGCGGACCAGGGTCTCAATACCCCAGCCCACTGAAGGTTTCACATCTTGGACCCTGGGAGGTAGGAAATGGTGAAGTTGAATCTGGTGAATAACAGAGCCTGCAGATTAACGAGAACTGTGCTGTGGGTAACTCTTCCAATGGAGCGGCCGTCCAGTGCTCTAGCGTCCATGGGAACAGAGAGGAGTTGGTGGGGATACCTAATTCAAAAACTAGGGTAGCATCCATAAAACATTAAACTCTCATCTATGAGCACCCGGAGAGACAGACTGGTCTCCCCACAGCAGGATCACAAAAAAGGGAATGTGGGTGATGGGAATTAGAGAATCCCCAGTTTGCTCACCAAAGTACTTGTACCTACTAAAGAAATAGGTCTCTTAACAGTGCAGGTGTCTATATAATGTCCTGCAGCCCCACAGTACAGACAACAGTTGGAGCTCAGCCTACATGAACGTTCCCTAGACAATAATCTAGCTCTGCCCAGTTGCATAGGCTCAGGTGTAACTGACTCACCCGTAGCCGATGATTCTCGAAGGAACCAGGGTGGCTTCGGCTCTTCTCGGAAATGCACACTTTGGGGATTAGTAGTCTGCCACACTACGGGAGTTCTGATGTACCTTCAGTAGTTTTCGGGCCACCTCTCTCCCGGGCACCGGAGAATCAAATACCTTCCTCACCTCAGCCATGAAATCTTCCAGGTTATGGCAAACAACGGATTGTTGCTCCCAAACAGCCATCGCCCAGGAGAACACCCTTCTGGACATTAACGTAATTTTAGACGCGATCTTCGATCGATCTGAAGGAAACGAAGATGGCTGTAGCTAAAAAATGAGGGAGCACTGGAAAAGAAACACCCGGCAGGTTCCAGGATCGCCAGCATATCGCTCCGGAGGAGGTTATCGGGGTCTCGGGGGGTCTCAGTGTAGGCTGAACAAACTCACCACTAGTAGGGAGGTTACTAAGTGGCTGGGAGATCTCAGATGTGGCGTGCCTGCGAGCTAATTCACGGAATTGCTCCGTTAATGCCTTGAACCCCTGGTCATGGCGTTCTGCCAGAGATCGGAACCCCTCCATCAGGTTCTGCAGTAGCTCCTCCTGTTTCTTAATGGTGGCTCCCTGCAGGGAGACAGCGTGACGGAGCTGGTCCAAGTCTGCTGGGACAGTCGTACTATAACAACACAACACAAGGCGAGACCCAGATGCAGACACAGAAGGCAGATGGTTTGAACTCTGATATTTATTATAGTACAAGGGGTAGGCAAAAGGCAAGTTGGGGACAGGCAAGAGTTCATTAACCAGGTCAGAGTCCAAACGATACAGGGCAGCAGGTGGGCTCTGTCAGGACAGGCAAGGGTCAGTACCAGGAGGACTAGAAAAACAGGAGCTAGGAGAAAAATGCTGGTTGACTTGGCAAACAAGACAAACTGGCACAGACAGACAGAAAACACAGGTATAAATACACAGGAGATAATGGGGAAGATGGGTGACACCTGGAGGGGGGTGGAGACAAGCACAAGGACAGGTGAAACAGATCAGGGTGTGACACTAATGCAATGCTTTATGTACAAATGGATTCCTGGAACTACTTAATGTTTACTTTATGAGTTGTTTCCATACAGTTCAGTAATCCTTTAACGTGATATTTAGACCATTAAGTGTGAAGCCAAACTTTTACTTGTATAAAAACATCAGAATTATGCTTAATACTTAGTTACCTCTCGATGCCAGATATGACAATTCTATTACTGTTAGGCTACTATTAATTTTGAGTATTTTTGATTTTTTCATTGTTAGTATCCTTGTAATCAAGAGTTATAGAGCCATCTATATTTGGGAAACCGATGGGAGACCAGATGCTTCTTGAAGTGGTGTTGGAGGGCCAGTAGGGGGCACTCTTTCCTCTGGTCTAAAAAAAATATATACCAATGCCCCAGAGCAGTGATTGGGGACATTGCCCTGTGTAGGGTGCTGTCTTTCAGATGGGACGTTAAACAGGTGTCCTGGCTAAATTCCCAATCTGGCCCTCATATAATCATGGCCACCTAATCATCCCCAGCTTCCAATTGGCTCATTCATCCCCCCTCCTCTCCCCTGTAACTATTGCCCAGTGCGTTGCTATAACTGAGAATGTGTTCTCAGTCAACTTACCTGGGAAATAAAGGAAAAAAAATAAAAAGAAATACATATTTATTAATAACCTTGTGAACACAATTCCTCAGAAATTTGAAATATTTCTGCTCAGATCATTTGAAAATGTTCTTATTTGTAATGCAAGCATCTCTGAAAGGCACCGCCTAATTTGTTATCCAATAAATTGAATGAGTAACATGATAAACAGTATTTATACAAATTTGAAATCTACTGTACATATATTTAGAAAGCCATTCACCATCAGAGAACTGAAACCAAAACATAATTTTCTGCGGGATACAGAAAAAGGTCACGTCAGAATGAAATATGTCAACTGGCCTTCACGGTGGAATAGAGCCGTTTCTTGATCATCTCTACAATGTGAGTCCTATACCACTGTCCACAGTGTATGGTATCCATCATTAAACGTTCAATGTGTCTGAAAACTTGGTTTGAAGTGCTGAATCCAGCACAAAGCTAAAAGTCTAGGAGCTCCATGCCAGCCTTGCCTTGTCACCGAACAATGTCTAAAAAATATATGATTTAAATGTCAAACACTAAATCTGGAGATCAGACTGACTTCAGACTGAAAGCTATTGGTATCCGTGTCAAGAGAAGTTATTTCTGAGAGCCCATTACAAACCAGGGCAGTATGACCAAGCTACATTTTCATTTAAGACAGAAAGTGCTGTGCTGTGTCCGTATCTGTGCTCAGGCAAAACATTATGGAGCTTTAGGCTCATCAGCCATATAGTGAGGGCACTGATTAGGGCTTAGCCTTGCTGAGAAGAACACCATCCCATATGTAAAATATGGAGGTGCATCTGTTTGGATTGTTCCACATCTATCCAATGTCCTTTTCTGGTTCAAGGGGACAATTAATTCAAGTGTCCACTTAACTAACCAACAGGTACCCTCCTCTCAGAGTAACATTAGTGTGATAATTGATTCAAAACAAAGCATCCATTCAAAAATGAGTCATGTTCAATTCCAATGCTACCATACTGCCAATCATGTAATAAAATGGCTGTTTTTAACTAAATACAGCCCAAAAGGTTTCTGCAGAAAATCTCTGCATTTTCTCTGAGGGGAATGGTTTCCTTTCAGCTTATACTGTACCAACGAACTTCTGGAATATTTAGATAAGATACTTTAATAGAAGGTAGTATCTTGTATTGATGTATTATTCATAGTTTGTGCTTCTATGCATGCTCAAATACCCCAACAATCTCTCCTGATGCACATCCCCAAAATCTTGTTAAAATCACTTCACTTGTCCTTTTAAAATGGGTCAACTACTGTACCTGCAAGCCTGGCTGCACCGTCTGAGAACTCCAAAGTCCTCTACTCAGAACTCACTATCCTGCAGCACTGTGAGAGTCTATGATTGATTGAATGCCTGGGCAGATTTGGTTTGATGTTATGCAGAACAACCTGCAAACACCAAGTTGTATGTGATAAAGCCTCTTAGTACAAAACTCAAAGCAGATCATCAAAAAGGCAATTTTTTCAAACATGTAATCACATGTTCAATTGACTAAGTACAACACACAAAATTACACAGTAAAGTTTTCACCACACCTAATCATTGTGTCATCAAAGAAATACCTTTCATATGAAGTAAATATATTTTGCTTAGTTATTTTTACAGTGTAGTTCCAATATACATATGAAGTAGGCGATGCATCAAATAGTAACAGTAATACAGTATATAGTGCTGTACCTGAACATACTCAGCCCTCAGTTGTTTCACCCAGTCATTGTTTCTCTCAAAAGGCACCAGGTAAATGTGTTTAATTGATACCTGGTGCCTCTTCAAAAGGCGGGCTACTGTTGGTAGGCTGATGGATGCCACATTGGCAAAGGTGTCATTGTTCTCCTCAATTGCCTGCTTTATTTCCGACAGCCGTATATCATTCCTGGCCCTCTCCATTTCCACCACTGCCCACTTCTGCTGGTCGGTCAGCACACGCCACAGCAACCACTATGTTTTTTTTTTGTCAATTCTAAGCATAGAACAGAGTATAGTCAATAGATCATACTGTAAGAATACTGTAACATGTTTGATGAATTTACATGCATTACAATTTACTGTAAATGTCATGGTAAAGCATAGTATATATCCTCCAGACATACCGGTTTTCATGGCGAAAAGGTCAGATGATAGAATTGACAGTTGATCTTTTTAGATTTGGATCAACTAATCTGGCAGCCTCTGCCATATTAAGGACTCTGTTCATCACATGATCAACGATGATGGTCCGGACTTATTAGAGACAACAGTTCTGCCTCCCTCTCTCTGACGACCAACCCTTCGATGGGCCCCATGCCCTCCTCTCTGTTGGTGCCCATGCCCACCTCTCTGAAGGATCCCTTGTCCACGAGCTCTTCCAATTACTTGCTGTCTATCCTGCTCCATGCTGAAACAAATTGCCAGTGTTCACACACCCTATTATATGGGGACCAATTGTGGTTACCACTATGTGAAATCAATTAGCAATAACCAGTATTCATTATGTGTGGTTACATGTAATTTAGATGTTCATACAAACACACATTTTATGTGTAGTTCTCGAAATCCATATACTGTATATAGCTGACAAAGCAATTTAAAATCTATAGGTTTACAAAACGGTTCAGTGATTAACCATTAAGAGCAGTTGGATTAAGTGTTGGTCAAATGTATTTACGCAAATCAGAAGAGAAGCATATCAAAAGTAGTGTGAGCATTGCATTGTGAAAGACAATTACTTCATATGAAAGGTATTTCTTTTATGACACGCTGATTAGGTGTGGTGAAAACGTTACTGTGTAATTTTGTGTGTTGTACTTTGAACATGTGATTACATGTTTGAAAAAATCCGCCTTTTTTGATGATCTGCTTTGAGTTTTGTACTAACAGTTGTGAGGTTTTACCACATACTTGAGATAATAGTACCAAAACGATCAACAATGAGAAAATGTTGCTTTTATAATCAAACAAATAAAAGTTATTGGTATGTAGCTGAAACAGTCCATTTAAAAGTCTGCAGCATCACAAATCATATTACATGATTTATATATCTACAGATTGTGTTCCTTAAAGTACAACATAATAGAGCAATTAATATAGAAATTATAGCTCTTAAAGATAATAATCTTGATTCATGGGTCGACCACCGAACAGTTATCCTTGTACTACCATACTGATCTTGCGAGCTTACATAAATGATTCTCTACACGGATCCTTATAGCGAATGATTTATGAAAGCTCGCGAGATCAGTATGGTATAATAGGCTACCCCCAATAATGGCTTCTGACCAAAATCAAAGAGTCTGGAATCATTTATTTAATCTGTCAACGTTTTATAAATCCATCAAACCAAAATGGCATTCATTCTCTTCAGACCTTTTACAGAGCAGCCATCACAACACAATGTGCAGCTTGTCCCAGATGTGGGCACTCCTTTACACCAGCTGCATTTCTGTGAATAATTTGATATTGTTCTATGTAGATTTCAAGAGGCTACAGGGGATACTCATTTTTCAAGTATTTCTTTCCAGGAAGACGCCTCAACCCTTATATTGAAATAGAAATGTCAGATGGCTAGGCTGCAGTCCTCTCCTAACACTGATTTCCACATAAATGGCGTCTTTGAAGACTGTAAAATGCACAACAGATCTCACTGTCTCATCGGCAGAACACTCTCCCCCCCTAAAACTATTGGGCTGACAGCCAACTGCCAAGTGTCTTCCTCCTTCAGTTGTCTGATCTGAGGATAACTGTCATGTCAAAGTTCAAAGAACTGCAGAACTGTCAACATGCTTTACAGAAACTTGTAGATTAGAGGCCACATAGCTTCATGATGTGATTACCCCGTACATTACAATCACATAGCTAGCTAGCTTTAGCAGAAACAAACGTTGACCACAATGGGAAAACTATTTCAGTTAACAGCGCATAAGAGTTTATTTATTAGACTATCATTAGAGATTTGATATGTTTATTGAGTACTGACTCAATAATGTTGGCTAATGACTGGCTATCGGTACTGTCTACAGCAATGCCATAAGGATTTACATGTAATTAAAACATTTTAAATAAATATCTACTCCAGATACAAACTTATACATACGAACAAACAAACACAAACAATGACTACATTTAATTTGCCCAGACCCCCATGCTCACACTCCCATCGCCCATGCTATTTGAATATTTAAATGATAAATAATTGTGTTAATGATGGTGGATTGATTGATTTCCACATTTTTATATATAATTATCTGTATAAAAGAGAACTAAAAAAATGCTATCAGCATGCCGGTCTGTCCCAAAAATAAAGGGACGGGACTCTGCAGCTGCATGTCTATACCAGTCACTCCACACCTACCATGGATCAAAGGGGTATCCATGTGCTATTACTGTGCAAATGCCACGTGGTCAGTCCTGTTAGAGGATTTCTCTGCCATTAGCTCCTTTTTATCGTGTAGGAAAGCCTTGTTTTCTCATCATAAAGAAGCTTACTGCAGCCTGTTATCCAATCATCCAGAAAACTAAACACAGAGCAGCTGCTGTAAAAAAAAAAAAAAGAGAACAGTAACTGAATAAGGCAGACATTTCTTGGGAACGTTCATCTTCTCAAGGACATATAGATTATGACAGTGACTCTCTAAAACAGCATATAGTATTGTGAATCATTGATCCATCCTTTGTATGGTAATGCAATGCAATGAGGAAATGTACAGGGAGGGGTCACATTTACAATAAAAGGAAACATTGTATTGCCCAGGGGAAACAGAGCGTTTACAGAATAACTTGTTATTGATTGTGAATTGCTGGTAAGTTGCTTAATTCATTAACAGTTTGTTGACAATTTGTGAACCCTTTTGTTCAGCCAAATAGAATGCAAATACTGCATCTATTATCTGTTTTTAAATAAAAATATTTTATCAGCATAAAATTACTTGAGCCTGTCGTTAATCATGAATATTGGGTTTGATTGTGGTGGAGTGTGGAGAGAAGGTATTTATTAATCTTGGTAGATCAATTGTTGTTAATCCTGGTCACTCTGTCTACGTTCCAAATTGCACACTATTCCCTGTATAGTGCACTCATTTTGACCAGAGCCCTAGTCAAAAGTAGTGCACTATATAGAAATATGGTGCCATTTGGGACATATCCCTTAATGAGGTCCCTATTCCCAGCCAGGGTTAGAAATACGGTTTGATGAGATCTCCTGATGGCTGGACTAGTGAGTGAATAAACAGCCCATCTACACTGACTGGGTTTATGTATCATTCACCCTGCATCTCTACTAAGAATGTTTGTAATTTATTGGACAATAAAGTAATAGTCTCAAAGAGAACCATCAATTCCGAGAAAAGGCATCGTATGTCTCTATAAATCATAGGCCAGCTAAATATCTAATTCGCTAATTCATTTTTTGAAGCATATCTTCAATTATTTGTTGGTTCTGAATGTTCTGGTTTTGGTATTCTTACAATGAAAAGTACTTATATAGCACTTTTCCAGGTATCTAAACCCAAAGCTTGCATGCTCCGGGACATTCTTGCATCAATCTTATCAATATGATGGCTGATCTTCTATTTGTCAGTATTCAGCCACACGTTTCCTCCTGACAGGTATGACTGGTACTGTAGCTTGTCATGTCTCAATGCATTTTGAGAGACAGGTTTGCTGTGGGCAGACAGGGCCTGTTATGTCACTGTTGTTTTCTATTCCAATGTTCTATTGCTGGTTGGCGCTTTTGTTTTGTCAATTCACATCTCATGCAAGTCAATGTCAGCCACCTGTGTTGTGCTCGAGCCCCTTGGCACCCTATATATGGAGAGGATAGTCTTTTAAAACCACTCACGCCTTCCCTATGGATTGATACATCAAATACAATAATATCACTCACTGAGTACATATTTACAGGTTCGAAATTCTCCCAAGATCTGGACTTTTCTTTCAAGTTTAGCTTTTTTGTTTCTGACACTCATACATTAGGTATCTAAAAAAAACGGTATATTCATCTTTGGAATGTTAGTCATGCAACAAAATTCAACGGCTGTTTTTTGGCTTATTTAACTATTATATATGAGTCCAGTAATAAGTCTAGAGTTGATCAATGATATTCAGCTCTAGGCTTTTATTGGAAACATGATCCAATAACTAAGATGAACTGAGAGCATGTGTTGAACTGGCAAACTTGTTGTTTCTACATGCCTACAAGCAATCCATGAACAGTTGGAGGATCTCAAGTGCATTTTAGGTACATATCAAATAATACAGGCATCAAAACATCATATTAAGTACAACCCATAACATGGATTTAGGTCAGTTGAATATATTCAGTTCTAATGCTAAAAGTGTCTCCACTCCAGTCCTGTTCCTTTGAGCTATTTATCAATTCCCTTACATCATACATTCTGTCTGTGATTGTCAAATCCACTAATTGCCTATTGGCATCATTCTTCAATGGGGTACCACAGAGGACAGCATGTCCGTAGTAGCAATGCAGCAGCACTGGTAGACTCATATTATACACAAATATCCTTTTTGCTCTACAGAGGTTATTTTAGAACAATCTTCAGAATTATCCAGTAAGGTGTCCGACAACCTCTTTTTCAAACTCCAATATGCTGTTTCATTAAAGATTCAAAATGAAGGAATAATCACGAAGAACATGGCGGGACTATGAAAGAGAACTTTGTAGCTTATCAGTATCTACTTCAACCAACAAAAAACCATCTTCACAAGCAGTGTGCTTAGTTTCTTTAGATGAGGAAGTACAACTACTTGGTACATTTGAGACTATTGGTTAACAAAAGCATGGCAAGTGGCATAGATTATTCAGGTCGTTTCTATCCTGCTAAAGAAGTCTACAGGCAGATTGGATCGGCTACTGTTTTAACATCTGACAGCCATCAGATCCAAACAGAGGAAATTAAGTGGTTGTGCTGTCATGGACAGTTGCTTCTGGGCTGGTTGCACCAGAATAGTTCATGCTTTTTCTAGTTTGACTGCAGGGAAGGGTCAGAAGAGATGTCTGCTACAAGGTCTGCTACAGAACTTGATACAACACTACTTTGTGCCCAAGGCAATATTGTAGTATGAAATTCTGCTGGAGCAAACGATCAATGTTGCACTTATAGGTCAAAGGAGTCCTGGTCGACCAAACATAATAGAGAGCACAAAAAATGCAGAGTAAGTGTAAAAACTCACCTTATTGAGTGAGTGTTTGCAAATGATGATTCCCACAACAGCAATCATTGTTACAATGTAGCTTTGACCCCTGCTCTCCCTAGTGCTAAGGCCCATAGTAACTACAAACCCAGTGCCGGCCCTGGGCATAAGCGATATAAGGGGTCGCTTAGGGCCCCCAGCCGTTAGCGGGCCCCCAACCCCCCCAATTTGCTTTAAAATCACAACATTTTCTCTATGCCTCATGGCAAAATTGAGAGAATTACAGAAAAAAAATCTCTCTACCATCAAGAGGGGGACCACCAAAAGTTTTACCCGCGAGGTCGGGCGCCCCAAATAGCTAGGGCCGGCCCTGTACAAACCCCTTAGTGTAGGGTTCGGCAACAGGCAGCCAGTGGGCTAAAACCGACCTTTGAGTGATTTGTTTGGTAAAAAAAAAAGCTATGGTCTAAGAGTGTGACTGGTTGGCTTGGCTGGCTCCTACAGTACAGCAAACACTAGTTCACGTGTGGATAATAATATCATACCTCTTCATCTGAATGCCCCTTTAAAGACAGCGACATCTAAGTCCTGTAGCAGTAGTCTAAGGCTGTGCCAATGGTGGACTGTATAGGAGAGGTTCTTGGGGGAGAGAGGTGCCACCTGTAATCTTGTTATCTGTGCTCCATTGAGTCAACAGAGAGGCTGGGAGGCTGGTACATGGCTTGGGCACAATAACTCTCTTTAGCAGGAGCAGTTAAGTAATACGATGATCCAAAGACAATGGCATGGTCAATATGTCCATAGCCATCTGAATCAGGATACTAATGAACCTAGCTTGACTTGACCTTACCTGTCATTGGAAATCCATCTGCTTCTACCTTTAGTCCTTATCTTCGCTTCCCAGTAATAAACTGCTCACTCTCATCATCAAGCTGTAGAAGCTGTTTCTGCTCCATAAACACCATGTGTTTCTGCCTCTCTCCATCCAATGGCCCTTTGCTCCTCTGTTACTGTGTGCTCCCTCCCTGCTGACTGTGGTGACCTTTGCCCCTACCCCCATTGTTCTCTGGTGCCCTTGAGCTCCATTCTACATCTGATGCTCTGCATGCCGCTTGTACCAGGTCAACCCTTTGGCTCCTCAGCTCCAGGACCAGCCTGGTTTATCTGCTAATGCCAGGAGTGGCCTTGCTCTGTCCCAGGATGAGATACACGCTGCAGGCCTATGCTCATCATCCAGATCCCCTGGAGGTACTAACAGCAATTTCCCCTTATGCTGATTTTAAGATCAACTTTGGGGTTGGCTAAAGGAAAGCCCTTAAGTACATGAATGTATCAACCAACCAATCATTCAAAAAGTAATTTGCTTAGTTAGAATACCACATTTTACATGAGCAAGTCAACCAGCACCATTATCTAGTTTGAAACAAACACCTACTGAATGTCTGTTTTTCAATGTTTCATAACTCATCTTTAGTATAAGAGTATGCAAATGTATGTTAACACTTTTCTAACAAACATTTTCGTCAATGGGTACATATTTTTTTTTTTTGTGTATGGAATCTACTGTGACTACTCTATTGTGAGTGTAGTCCAATAGTAAATTAATTTAGAATACATTTTTTCTTTATTTTTTATTTGAAGTTATCTTACACATAACAAAACAGACGTTGTTTATGCAGCTGTTTGACATCCAGACCTCATTGAGTGCAGCTCTACAGTGGGTAGGCTATGCATAATCATTCTCCCCATACTGATCTGGTGGTTTTGGTGTGTCTCGACCCTCTCATTTCTGCAGTGGCTGATAATACCCATATCAGCCCTGATTTCATAATGCTAACACATGACAGCAGCAACCATAGCAGCTGCTGCAACAGACTGGCAAGCCAGAGAGGCTGCATTAATCTCACCCTACTGCCTATACTGCCAACCTAGAAAGCAGCAGCAGCCTTCCCACCTATCTGCTTGTGGGTCTGTTTAACTATTACCTATTGGAATTTGAAATTATTCTCACATATTTCTTGTTGTGTGTATTCATGCATCAATATTGAAATCTATGTAGTCAGTGTATGATAATGAGGATCATGATGGATGATTTCATTAGGCAAAGGCATGGCACCAGAACCCTGGGTATCTACTGTAACACGGTCCAATGTGCTGACAAGCAGGAGAAGCAGTGATAACCTATCTCACCCCAGCCGCTGCATAGATAGTCAAAATCGAAATACACACAGTCATTTCAATGAAATTACATTGAGCCAACGTGGAATAGATGTTGAATTGGCGTCTGTGCTCCGTGGAAAGGCCTGTTGAACTTGTTAATTAATTCCAATGACTGATCCAATAGGGCTCAAGCGTATTAACCCTCCTAAGAATAGACCTCATTAACCTCTGTGTTCAGATATCTTTCCAAGCCACTTATAGCAGGCCCTCATTATGTACAGACATGGAGCAAGTTTTTCAAATACATAACCTGGTGCTGTAGCGTCAAATGTCAATGGTTCTGACTGAAACAAATGCTTCAACAGCTCATTCAAATATTCAACATGCACACCCAAAGCAATACATCTCCTAAACTCCATAAGCTTGATTCCTATTGTTGTGGTCTTCATTCCCGTAAAGGACCCAGTACTTTTCTCCAACCATGGCTAGGTTGTTTTATCTGTTTGTTGAATGTGTGTCTCTTATCTTCACCTATGAAGGCATCCGTCCAACAGGGAGTGGCCATTGCAACACATAAACCATGTGACAGATCCTCTCCATCTAAGTGCTTCATTGCACTGAGCAGGCTGGGCAGCTGTGGTGAGGTGGTGCCCCTGATGTGCCAGAACATGGAGTCCCATTCCTGATTGAGATGGAGGAGCGGATACCGCAGTTGCACCTGGAAAATAGTACTAACCAGTGGTGGGGTGGGACTGCCATCTGCTATGTGGCATACTGTACTACTGATGTAACAACTCAGCAAGTCTATGTACACAGTTTCCCCTTGGTATGTCATAGGAGCGTGGTACGAATAAAATGGTAGTGATATGAGAGGATGTATACTTCATTTAACGGTAAGCGTTTGGATATTTTGTCTCCACCTCTCTTTAATGGATTCACTACTACCCTGTCTACATCTGAGAGAGCACCTTATTTCTCCCCTCTACATGTATAAAATCTATATAAAATCCACATGCTGACCTCTTTGACCCCTCTACTGAGTTTGAAGGCTAGGATTGGCAAGGAAACAAATACCTCCTTCTCTGGAGAGTGCCCATGGAGACATAGCCTATTATTCCAGAAACTAACAGCATAAATATTGAATGCCTGAAAAAGAGAAAGGAGAAAAAAAACTAGAAAAATGGCCGCCAGTTATTACCTCCTTTGACCATAAGACTACATTCAAACTGAGGTCCATGTGTTGTCTTTTGAATTGATTAAAGACTCTTAATTAAAAATTCTAAGAGTGCATCACCCATAAGTCATTAATGAGCACATTCATTGGTGAGCCAGCTAACTAATTTGCATATTGAACAATTTTTTTTTCCTTAACGTCACTTTCAGGAGTCTACCTCATACAACCTGTAGTTTTTTTGTGGCGACTTTGTTACGTGGTAAAAGACTATGTGGCGCAAAAGGAAACTAACAATCAGATTCAGCACCATGAACAGCCATGACCTCGGAATCACGGAAGTTCAGCACCACAGGCCAGTGGACAGCGACCGTAATACGCAGGGTTGCTGCTCTGTAGCATTCTATGCTACTAATTTTCATGAATTATACTGTATGTCATATACACAAATTTTAGCCGAAAAATTGCCGTTACATTGTGCTATGATTCACTCTCAATGTCCCATCTATGAGTAACGTTAGGTCTATGAGAAAAGCAACATTCACGTTCCTTCCTTAAGAGTTTGATTGGTCGGTACTGAACCGAAAAAATTGACGGTTGAAGCTTAGCAGTCAGTGTCCCCAAGCGGCAATTGGACTTTTCTGCAATGAAAAATATTCTCCAGTGCTGCTGCTAACTTGTGAAAGTCGACGTTGTGCTGATGCAGACACGCCCGTGCCACTCGCGCTCCAAGCAGGCTGGTCTGTGCTCTCAAAAAACGTTAGCAACTTCAATGGAGGATTCAACTCACTGAGCTATGTGTGGCCCATGTGTTCTGTATTCTTTTTTTATGTGAATGCATACACAGCTTCAGCGGTTGTAGCCAACACAAACCTATGAATGCAAAATGCTGCTTCTACCGACACAAACCAGCCTTGAACCAATCAATTCTCTGATTTCGTTCCCTCTGGTAATTTGATTACACACATCACCTAGCAATAGCCTAATTAAGGTCCATTACAACGAATCCATACAAGGGTAAGTATTTATAAGGAATGAATCCTTATTGGAAGATGCATGACTCTCTCTACCACACAGATGATATTCCAAACCAGGTGAATAACCCAATACTTCGAAAGGTCAAGTGAAACCATTGTGTGTTATTAGGCTACAATATCAACAATCTCATATGAAAAAGAAAGAGTATTCTATCAACATAACAAAATCATATTATTTTAGCCCAGCTTCGCGTTGTCTCACAGCACAAGATGTAGGCTACAGTCTACTATGTATCGTCCCTATTATAATTTTGATAGCGCGCTTTTGAACCTTTACAGATGTAGGCTACAGGCTACGTGACTTAAATGAGCAAAATAATTCAACACAACTGGTCCAGAACATCAAACGCTATTCAAATATATCATAATTCAATTAGTCAGGCAATACTTTAGATTGAATAGCCTATGCGGCATGAATGCATTTATAGCCTATAGTCTATGCTGACAAATTGCAGATTCGGTTGTTCAGATTCAAAATAGCATAACCTGAACATTACACAGTCTACCTATCAAGATATCTGTAAACACTGCACACAATAACAAATCATGCACCAAAGTGCAAGGTCGAAAAGATTCTATAGCACAACACCATTTGCTTTTTATTGAGCATGCAATTTTTATGATCAAAGATAACATACATGACTGACTTACCTCTACCGTTGTAATTAATAGGATACGCCGTGGATGTTCAGGGGTAGACACATGGGCGTTATTTCCACTGTTCAAACATTGTCTTACTGAAGCATTTCTAATCGAAGAGGAGTGAAATTGACGAGAGTTAGTAACCAACAACGGGTTGACTTTTACTTCAGAAATGAAGTCCTTTCTTAAACCAAATCCAGTGACCAAGAGATCTCCCTGTTACCTGCATCGGGTTAAAACCCCACCTTAATCCGTGTTACCTGCATCGGGTTAAAACCCCACCTTAATCCCTGTTACCTGCATCGGGTTAAAACCCCACCTTAATCCCTGTTACCTGCATCGGGTTAAAACCCCACCTTAATCCCAATACGATCCAATTGAGACAGAAAAAGATATGCAAACGAAAAACCGAAACTGAAATCCAGAGCCATCGTCCCAGGAAAGTGTCGGGGTAGCCTCAGTCAAATGAGCTTGCCGCTTTGAATAAGAAACGTTGGACTGTATCAGATGTATATTCATATAGTGCTATATGCATGTACTAATATTGGCATTATGAATGATGAAGGCAGAAAACCATGTAGTTAAGGATCATTTGAAGCAATGGGTAGGCAAGCTAGTGTTGTTAAGCAGACACGTAAATGGAATAGACGCATTGGGGTTGGTGTTACATTTAGCCACGCGGTTTCTGCTATTCTGCTTATCTAAAAGTCTGAGATGGTCATGAAGATCGACGACTTCTTTGTCCGCCCGTTCAGCAAAGACGATGCAGTCGATTTTTCCGGGCAGGGTAGTGGCAGAAGGTATCCTGCTTCATTCCATAGAGCGAACATGCAAGATTTTGCAATGCGTCTCTACTCAACAACCTAACACTTGCGCAATAGGATGATCACGACTGATAGGCTTACAAATTGAAATATATTTCCTCACCGTGATGTCTTGAACAGATGCAGAACATATAACATCTTTACAAAGTGGCCCGTGGACGAATTGTTGTTACACGAAGAACATTACTTTGCAACACCTTCGCTGTGACAAGCACAGCATTGCAGCAATGTGATGTCATTAAGGTAATACACCAAACAATGCGCATTCTGGTCTCGGGTGGGATGCTGATTAGGGTCTCTGATTTCTGGAAAGTGTATCCGTATTGGTGGGATGCCAGAGTGACATGGGATGTGACTTCAGGATGGGCTGTCTGTTGTGAAAAGCACATCATGATATAATGCGTGCGTGGTTGTCTGAATGTCAGTTGAGCTGCACTTTGTAAAAGTATTCTTTTTCACATGATCACCCCTTTCTTCGTCACTCTCCACCTAATCCATATCTAATAGAATGTTGATGGAACAAATAGAACACAGAATCTTTATTTTAGAAGTTTAAACCTACCCGTGTAAGTGAAATGTGGTTGAGAAAAGTATATTGGTCAGGACCAGGATTACAGTAACACCCCCATAATACTGTCTCTAAGACACCTCATAGTTCCTGACACACTCAGTCCTGTGCTGGATCAATGGAGCTGACCAAACAGTGCATGAAGAGACAACCTCTTGAATATCCACCCTCCAGAAAAGCAAAAAAAGCAATGGGTAATCCACTCAGGGCTGCAGAGCTACAACCAGCCACATAATATCATGGTGAAATGAATTGGGAGCATGTATAGTTGTGTGCTCTATGCACTCTCTTTGTAAGAGGAGGAAGAGTATTCTGTCTATCTGATAATTCTGCATCTGGAAAGGCTATTGATGCCTGTAAACCAGTTAGATGTAACAAACCGTATGGGATACAGGGCAAAGGGCAGACTGTGGGAATGTGTCCTGTGGTGGTTATCTATTCTAGTCTTTTATATGTATAGCTTTTTTAGAGTAATTTACCACAAAACTCAACAACCAAAGCCAAAGGCTAAGATTATGGCAACAAAAAAACCTAATGAAAAAAGGTTTGCTGCTCTTTCAGGTCAGGCTGACACGACAAGATTATACTAGATTGTATAACAATACGTCACTGCAGATGAGATTGTGTATCACCTATCACCTTGACATATTATGGTCATTATGTTTATCTAAAATATTATTATAATAACCTTTATTATTATTATAATAATTTACTCCCCCAAAAAAGATCCAAGGTTAGCTATCCAAGAAAGACCAATTGGGGGTGTGTTTCTCATACTCTCATACTGATTTGACCAGAATAACCTAATATTCACCAACTACAGTAATTGACACAATTGAATGCTGTGATGTTTTGCACTGTTCAGTTTACTTCTTAATTGTTCATAATTAAACATTGTAAATGAGAGCAAACCCACCATGATTTAACATGCATGTACCTTTACCAACAAAGAGATCCTTTGATCATCTGCATACTCAGAGTCTGTATAGCCTGCAGAATTTAAAGCCTATGAATATCTGTATGTTCATGGAATGGATGAACGTACAGGGCTCATGCACTGCATACTGATAGATGTAGAAAGAGAGCAAAGAAGTAAATCCACTATTTGTGTCAGGCTGCACCCCATGGGGCCAGGCTCCCTCTCCCACTAACGCACTGTAAAAGTGATTGATTGGTATGATATTGAGAGATTGTCCATCTGAACTGTCTTCACTCACCAACGTGATGAAATTACTGTGCACTGATCTTTGAAAGCATAATCGCATATTAGGTCATTGCTATCCAGCTCTTCTAATACGGAAACTTGCCATTTCCTAAAGTGCAGAACATAAAAGAGGTGAACACACACGCACAGATCCAGAACTCACCACACTAATATCCTTAAGAGGCTGTGCTTAATGTTCTGGAACATTTTGATGTTTCCAAGCCCGGGTTCGGGCACACATGTGCCTGATATGGGCGGGCCCCCAGTGCCCTGTCTGGAGCGTCAAGAGCTCTGCTGGTTGGCTACGGCGTAGCAACCTAGCGGTTCCAAAAGCCCTGGTCTGCCCTAGAAAGCCTATGAAAATTATTATCGCCAGAATGGCCAAACACATTTTTATGTTATGGCCGTTTTGGGCTCTAAAATTAGTTTATTATTATCATAGTTCCCTACAAATCCACATACTTAATTAAATAGTGATCAATTCTGACTACTACATTTGTGATCACACAGACCAATCACTGACCGGCAGGCTACGAGAAGGCTGGCACCGCTCACAGCTCGCTCACGAGACAATATAGGATATACTGTAGCTACATGTTATTAATGTTAACGCAGGTGACATCTGTTGAACAATGTAACTCATACCACGTGTTAAATCCGTATGAAACACAGGATAACCACAACCAAAGGCTTGCGCGTTCTAAACACTATCTACTGGTTTTAATGTCTATGGATATGGGTCAGGCTTAAAATGCCATTTTAGACACAACATAGTTGCCCCCGCTACAGTTAGTACAAATGGCTTCGGTCAATTTTCATGAAGAACACTGTGGTCCCCAATTCCTTCCTGATGAGTGAACCCAAAGGAGCCCTAATCTGATGCACCATATGTTCCTGTGCCCATGCTCTCCAGTGTAGGCCTTTGTAGCTTGAATGATGATCAGTATTATTATATTCAGGTAAACAGACTATTGAATAAAATATGAAGAGCCATTGTTTAGGAGCTTCAGGAACAAAAACACCATTACAGTATGTTAGATGGTGGTGATGGTCATATATCTATTTCTGTATCTCAGTGAGCACATTATTGAATCACTCCTTCATTGCGCGAGATGTTCGTCTTAATGCAACTTAAATCTCCAGCCTCCCTGTGTTGTTCATAATAACAGCCTGTAATTGGCTTGTCAGCAGGGATGTTCACACCCAGAAGAAATACATCCTCAGAGAGAACAGAACAGTGTGTATCCTCCGAGGTCAGCCTGACTGGATGTGGTCCTTTGTGATCTGTTGATTTGTGTCTGTGGGTTAGCACATGCCTCAAAACCCTGGTGGATAAATAAAAAGCTAAATTGTGTATTTCAATAGGATCGTTAAGAGATTCATTATCCATATTATGCTTGATGTGTACGGGCAGTCCACAGGGTTTCCTGGCTAACCATGTGACACAGCACTAATGACTCAGACATGCCAGTTAAAACTGTAGCTACTGCAATACAAATTACCCATAACAGATACTTAACACATTTTGCAGACGCTTTTATCCAAAGCAACTTACCTGCACGTGCATACAGGCGTGCAGACATTTTTTACGTTTGGGTGGTCCTGGGAATTGAAACCACTATCCTGGCATTGCAAGCGATACAGAATCTCTGTCTGTACTATTCTCATGTTTTGATTGATTTCTATTTTATTATTCTTGTTTATTGATTGCTTCTATTGTGTTACTAATTCTGTGGTTCAGTAATTATGGCTCAGTTACAGTGACACCATGTGCTGATTTGATCAAACCATAAGCATAATTACATTTTGATTGAATTAGTTTTTATGCATCGCTCAAACAACATTGATGTATATGGGTCAAAGACGAGACTTATGCATTTGGTGTACAAATGCCATTCATTTAACATAAAAAGATAAATATGTATAAATATAATATAAAATCACTCAACTCTTACCTTTCTTTTGACCCAGAAATATTTGTGTTGCAAACTGTTAAATTAAGGTCATTAAGTCGTTGAGCTCTAAAGTGTCAAAATGTCCTTCAGTGTAACTGTCCGGGTTAAAATTCTAATGACAAAAGTGTTTTTAAAATGCAGAAATTCATCCTAAAAATATAAATGAACACCCATGGCATAATTGTGTTAGTGTTTGCAACAATACTGTATCTAAAAAAATATTTTAAAACTTGAATAACTTTTGTTCTGACTTTTGGCTCCATCAATGTCATAATAGAATAACAAAGGTAAAAAGCCATTTTAAAACATATCACATGATGGTAATCATGTGACAGTGTGTGACATCACAAAGAAGACCCATTGAAGACCCTCTATCAACGTGATGAGGTGAGTAAATCTCTGTGAAATATTTTATTATTTCACCTTTTCACCCACTAGTAACCTTTGTAACAAAAACGCATGTCCTTCAGTACAACACAGAAAACGTTTTATGTTATTATTTTATAAAAAACTATATTAAATATGAAAAGTAAGGATAATCTTTATAGGTCAAGATCATTACTTTATATAGGTGGCCAATGAACTGCCTGTTAAATATGTTTACGTATGAAACCCGTCCTTCAGTATCACGCTTTTGTCCTTCAGCACAACAAAAGTTTCATGTTATACCACATCACCCGTTATGCTGAATTACAGTACCTTTGTTATACCATGTTTTCACTAGTTTACAAAATGTTATCATGCAATTCATATCTACTTGTTGTATGAATACTCAATATTATCATTGTCATTTTAAGGTATTTCAAGGCACATTGTCTTTATACTGTAGATGCCGTTGTCTAATAAGGAGAGGGCTGCACGGCACAGAAAAATATGATCTCAGATCCAATTGCTAGGGAGGAAAGACTAGCCAGAAGAAAAGCAAGGTATTGTTTTCATGGTTTCATGCTACTGTCAGAAACAGAATAGGATATAATAGGATATAAAGCTGGGGGGATAACACTTAACATTAAGTTGCACTATTACACTATTACACCGTCATCCACTCTGTTATCGCGAGGTTACAGACAGAGCATCATAGTGCTTTCTTTGCCATTTCGGGGGATTTTAACCATGCATCTCTCTCTTCAACGCTGCCCACGTTCAAACAGTTTGTGAAGTGCCCAACCAGGAATAATACAACTCTGGACTTGTTATATGCTAATGTGAAGGATGCATACAACTCCACTGCACTCCCTCTCCTCGGTAGATCGGATCACAACCTTGTCCACCTCACCCCACTCTACAGTTCTATGGTCCAACAGCAGCCTGCGACCACTAGGACCATTAGGAGATGGTCTCTGGAGGCGAATGAGGCCACTACAGCACTGCTTTGAAACAACAGACTGGGATGTGCTCTGTGAAGCTCATGGGGAGGACATCGATGGACTTACTGACTGCAAAACGGACCATATACATTTTTGTGTAGACAACACTGTACCCACCAGGAAGGTACGCTGTTTTCCAAATAATAAACCCTGGGTCACCAGCGACCTGAAGGCCCTGCTGAATGAGAAGAAAAGGGCCTTCAAAGAGGGGGACAGGAACAAATTGAAATGCGTCCAGAGGGAGCTGAAGTTGCAGATTGCTGAGGGGAAGAGAGGGTATAAGGAGAAGATGGAGGACAAGCTGACGCAGAGCCAGGTGAGAGAGGTGTGGAAGGGTATGAGAAATATCATTGGCTTCAAAAAGTCAAACAGTGGGCAGACGGAGGGGACCCAGGACAGAGCCAATGAGCTGAACCAATTTTTAAACAGGTTCGATACTGGCCCTGTCCACCTCCCCTCCAGCTCCCCAGGCCACACACCCTTGCGGCTGGCCACCCCCACTTTGTTCACAACACCTTTGTTGAGACAATCAGCGACCCCACCTCCGCCCCTGCTCCCTCTGGACTGATCCTCAACACCCCACTTCCCCCCCTCCCCACCTGGGCTGGCTTTCACCACCAACCAAGTGAAGAGAGAGCTGGAGAGACTACATCAGTGGAAAGCGGCGGGCCCTGATGGCATGTGCCCAAGGGTGCTTAGGGTCTGTGCTGACCAACTGTGTGGAATACTCCAGCAACCCTTCAACCTTAGCCTGAGCCTAGAAAGGGTCCCTGTGCTGTGGAAAACATCCTGCCTCGTACCAGTTCCCAAGAAGGTGCACCCCACTGTCCTGAATGACTTCAGACCTGTAGCGCTAACATCCCATGAAGATCCTGGAAAGGTTAGTCCTCGCTCACCTCAGACCCCTGGTGTGTACATCACTGGACCCCCTGCAGTTCGCATATCAGCACAACATCGGGGTGGATGATGCAATCAACACAGGTTGCACTGTGAGGGTTGTGTTTTTTTACTTCTCCAGTGCATTCAACACCATTCAGCCCCTGCTACTGGGTGAGAAGATGAAGAGGATGAAAGTGGAAGCACCCTTAGTCTCCTGGGTCACGGACTACCTGACCGGTAGGCCACAATTTGTGCGACTTCAGAGCTGTGTGTCAGAACAGGCAGTGAGCAACACAGGGGCCCCCCAGGGAACGGTCCTGTCCCCCTTCCTGTTCACCCTCTACACCTCGGACTTCAGATATAACTCTGAAACATGCCACCTACAGAAATTCTCGGATGACTCCGCAATTGTAGGGTGCATCAAGGGTGGGCAGGAGGAGGAGTACAGGAGCACAATCCAAGGCCCAACTGACTGCAATCCCTATACAGGGGATGGATGTGGAAATGGTTAGGTCATACAAGTTCCTGGGAGTCCATATGGACAACAGGCTGGAATGGGCTGGTAACACCGGAGCTCAGTACAAAAAGGGCCAGAGCCGACCCTACTTTCTGAGGAGGCTCAGGTCATTCAATCACTCATTCACTCAGGACTTATTTATTCATTATGGTCTGTATATACATATTCATGTACAGTTGTTATATCATATCACGTGCAATATTGTAAGTAATTCTTGGACTTAACTTACGTAGTCATTCACTCAGAAATGCATATTAGTATCCTGTCAGTTGTATTTTTTTTCATTGCTTTTAGTATATCGAATGTTGTGTAGGTATCTTGAAATTTCATTTGTGTACATGCATTAAATATACATTTACCAGTTACAGTGTAAAAATGCAAAATTACAACATTAACTATCATGTAATAATCGTGTAATAATGCAACTTAATGCAACGTAAAGTGTTGCCGCAGGCTCAAATAGTAGATGTAGTAAAGTGATTATTATTACCATTAGCAATGAAATAGTAACAAAACATGTTTGAGAGAGAAAGGGAGAGGGAGTTGATTTAACTTTTAAACTTTGATTAAGTGTTATCATTGTATAGCCTTCTATTAATATACTACTAATTCCAGTTAATGGATGTGAATCCTATTCTGTGCCAGTGTCATAACTATTACATTTTAGTTTTTTAGCTATTTTTAGAAGAAAGATGGAGGTCAATCCTGATGATCAACCGATCCATATAATGACACAATCTGATGCTGAAAAACAGAGGGAAAATTTAGATTAAATCAGAGGAGGCACTGTGAAAAAATCTAACAAATGAATGTGGTGATGAACTTAATTCCGGTATCCACTGAAGGAAATTATTTTCCTTGATCTAAGTTTAGCTAGCCTGCACATTTTAAACATCTTATCCTGTTTTTTTACAGTTTTATAACTAAAAAAATTGCTAAAAGAAAAATACTATTGCTGCTACTAATAATAGTTCATAGGATCATTATTGTTATTGCTGAAGGAATCACATTTAATCAATATTTGTGGGCCGTAGTGATATGTGTCATTCAGGGTAACACAATATTGTCATACAGTATAACACCAGTATTTTATATTAAAATACAATAACTTTGTTATCTCAAAGGATGATGTGAAAGATATTTTCATAGATTTTTGAATTTTTCCAGTGTAAGGCAGGACGTTTTTGTTTGAAAAACCTTCAACAAATTTTGAGTTGTACTCGTGACACATCAAATATGTGGTATTCAAAATAAAATAATGTCATTTTTTTCTGGGTAGTTATATTTCTGCCAGTCTAAGCATGGATATACTGTATGATAGATAGATATATATATATATAGATAGATAGATAGATAGATAGATAGATAGATAGATAGATAGATAGATAGATAGATAGATAGATAGATAGATAGATAGATAGATAGATAGATAGATAGATAGATAGATAGATAGATAGATAGATAGATAGATAGATAGATAGATAGATAGATAGATAGATAGATAGATATTGATCCCTGGGGGAAATTACTTGTCAAGCAGCAATGAAAACAAACACAGGGCAGGTGCAAAATTCCAGAACGAAATACACAAAAGACAGATACACGATACATGTGTAGCTGGAGGTTCCGGGCTGCGGGCCTTCCCTGTAGGCTCCGGGCTGCGGACCTTCGCTGGAGGCTCCCGGCTACGGACCTTCACTGGAGGCTCCGGGCTGCGGACCTTCTCTGGAGGCTCCGGGCTGCGGGCCTTCACTGGAGGCTCCGGGCTACGGACCTTCGCTGGAGGCTCCGGGCTGCGGACCTTCTCTGGAGGCTCCGGGTTGCGGGCCTTCGCTGGAGGCTCCGGGTTGCTGACCTTCACTGGAGACTCCGGGTTGCTGACCTTCACTGTAGGCTCCGGGCTGAGGACCATCGCTGGAGGCTCCGGGCCTTCGCTGGAGGTTCCGGGCTGCTTACCTTCGCTGGAGGTTCCGGGCCTTCGCTGAAGGCTCCGGGCTGCGGGCCTTCGCTGAAGGCTCCGGGCTGCGGACCTTCGCTGGAGGTCGGGTGCGTGGAGCAAGCACGGGCCGTACTGTGCTGTGGGAACTCTCCACTGGACAGATGCGTGGAGCAGGCACGGGCCGTACCGGGCTGGGGGAACGCATCAAACGGGCCGCACTGGAGGTCGGGTGCGTGGAGCAAGCACGGGCCGTACCGGGCTGGAGGACTCTGGACCGGCGGCTGGAGGCACCGGACTGGGAACTGCCGCTGGAGTTCGACTGTTCCTGTCGTCCTCTCTCCACCGCCAATCCCCATTCTGTGAGGGTTCCTCCGGGAACCCCCACGAGTGAGGGAACAGCAGCACATCGTCGTCTTCTTCCGACTCCTCTCTGTACTCCTGCTCCCATGGCTGTAGGGGCTCCTGCTGGAACCCACACGAGTGCAGTGGTCGGGGTTCTTTTCCATCGATCCCCGACCACCCCCATAGCCCCCCCCAGAAAACAGTCGGCTTTTCCCTCTTCGGCGCCTCTGCTCCGGACACCAGCCCTCCTCCACAGAACGATAATGGGAGTATTCCCCCTCAGTGATCTTCCCCATACCGAGAAGGATATCTCCCAATGTTAATCCCCGTTGCGTCCCTGGTTGGTGGATCATTCTGTCACGGTTCGTAGTAATGGGACTTACTGTTCTGTGACGCAGTGTAGACAGGCACAAACAATGATCCACACACAGGTGGATGTGTGGGGAGCCTAAATACAATCCCCAATCAGAGACAACCCTGTACAGCTGTCTCTGATTGAGGATCATTGCTCCCCTAGTTAGGGTGTGAGGGCTTGATTGTGGTCCTTCTACTCCCCCTGGTGGGAGTCAGAGGCCTAAACACAATCAAACCCTCACACAAGGTATTTTTGGTTTATGGGGTAGTTCATCAATTACTTTGTTTTCAAATGACCTTTCCTCACATATTGTGTTTTAATTCTGCCTCCCAAGTGGAGTCAAAGGTCTGTTTCTGAAGTAGGCAGACAGAGAGAAGAAGTCAGGATCACTATCTGAGGGGAAAATCTTAAAACTACATTTTTCAGGGTACCATGGCAACCGGGCATTCAAAAGAATTTTGATGAGAGCAGCAGGGAAGGAGAGGCTGATGACAAGGGAGACAATTTGTTACCCCAATTGCAATTGCAACAGCAACAGAGCCTGATTTCACACACAAGTATTTTGCCATAGTTCTTATCTGAACTAGCAAAAACACTGTTGTCTTCTGCTCTCGTCCTATCACAATATGCCCTCTGTCCGACGAGAAGAGAAGTCTGCAGCATCTTGGTATCCTTTAGATGAAGTTCAGGTTGCTGTTGCTTCAAGGACACTGAGACAGCACCTGAAGCATGGGAGGTGGACACTGAGATGTGATTGGCGATGCTGAAGCATGAAAACCTGCACTTGCTACTGTAAATGGGCGGGGACCAAATTGAGAAACTCAATTTCAGATCGCATTGGGGGGAAGTGGCAATCAGCATAACGGTCCAGCTGCCTATCTTGGCCAGCCATTCTCTTACCCATCCAATCTCACTGCTCAGTGCTCGGCAAACAGAACGCTGTCTTGACAAATATAATCACACACAACACTGAGATCCAGAGACCGTCTGTCAGCACAGAGCCGGCTGAACAAATGCCACACACACCCACGGTTAAACACCTTTTACATAAGTCAATAGTATACAACCCTCAGCTGAATAGTATCAGTTGATGACTTCTTCAGTGGAAACACACGCTTGGTAAAAGTCCCCCTCTATAAACATTTTGACAGGAAACAACATTAGCATTTGTTAACATTCATGAACAGTTGTTTCATGTGTCATGTCTGTAACAACTTAATTTGCATTGAAGTTAACACATCTTACTGAAATGTAATCTCATCAAAATGGCAAACTCCAAATGTGATTAAGATTTAGAGAGGTGCTACTAATGAGTGAGCTACATAACTTTATTCCCTAAAATCACAGATTGAGCTGGAGGGTGAGAGAAAGGATACAAATATAGGATCTTAACTTGATGCAGGAAATTTAATTAAAAATTAATTTGTATTTTAAGTTTAAAAAGGTTTCTGAAGAATTTCCGCATTGAAATTTCAGACTTGATTTTCCCTTACGAAAAATGTGTCAATGCCTACATACAATGGGGAGAACAAGTGTTTCCTGTAGTTCTTGACCAGGTTTGAACACACTGCAGCAGGGATTTTGGCCCACTCCTCCATACAGATCCTTCAGGTTTCAGAGCTGTCGCTGGGCAATACAGACTTTCAGCTCCCTCCAAATATTTTCTATTGGGTTCAGGTCTGGAGACTGGCTAGGCCACTCCAGGACCTTGAGATGCTTCTTACGGAGCCACTCCTTAGTTGCCCTGGCTGTGTGTTTCGGGTCGTTGTCATGCTGGAAGACCCAGCCACGACCCATCTTCAATGCTCTTACTGAGGGAAGGAGGTTGTTGGCCAAGATCTCGCGATACATGGCCCCATCCATCCTCCCCTCAATATGGTGCAGTCGTCCTGTCCCCTTTGCAGAAAAGCATCCCCAAAGAATGATGTTTCCACCTCCATGCTTCACGGTTGGGATGGTGTTCTTGGGGTTGTACTCATCCTTCTTCTTCCTCCAAACACGGCGAGTGGAGTTTAGACCAAAAAGCTCTATTTTTTTCTCATCAGACCACATGACCTTCTCCCATTCCTCCTCTGGATCATCCAGATGGTCATTGGCAAACTTCAGACGGGCCTGGACATGCGCTGGCTTGAGCAGGGGGACCTTGCGTGCGCTGCAGGATTTTAATCCATGACGGCGTAGTGTGTTACTAATGGTTTTCTTTGAGACTGTGGTCCCAGCTCTCTTCAGGTCATTGACCAGGTCCTGCCGTGTAGTTCTGGGCTGATCCCTCACCTTCCTCATGATCATTGATGCCCCACGAGGTGAGATCTTGCATGGTGCCCCAGCCCGAGGGAGATTGACCGTCATCTTGAACTTCTTCCATTTTCTAATAATTGCGCCAACAGTTGTTGCCTTCTCACCAAGCTGCTTGCCTATTGTCCTGTAGCCCATCCCAGCCTTGTGCAGGTCTACAGTTTTATCCCTGATGTCCTTACACAGCTCTCTGGTCTTGGCCATTGTGGAGAGGTTGTAGTCTGTTTGATTGAGTGTGTGGACAGGTGTCTTTTATATAGGTAACGAGTTCAAACAGGTGCAGTTAATACAGGTAATGAGTGGAGAACAGGAGGGCTTCTTAAAGAAAAACTAACAGGTCTGTGAGAGCCGGAATTCTTACTGCTTGGTAGGTGATCAAATACTTATGTCATGCAATAAAATGCAAATTAATTATAAAAAAATGATATTTTTTGTTTTAGATTCCGTCTCTCACAGTTGAAGTGTACCTATGATAAAAATTACAGACCTCTACATGCTTTGTAAGTAGGAAAACCTGCAAAATCGGCAGTGTATCAAATACTTGTTCTCCCCACTGTACATAATTCACATTTCCTGTTACTGCAGGACTATTTTCCTGCTGTAGCTGTAAGGGCTGGATTGTGGTAACCTTTATGTCCATTCAGGGGAAGCCACAACCCAGTCCTTACATCAGGGAGGGAAGGTGAATGATCCCCAATCAGAGACAGCTGTCTAGCGTTGTCTCTGATTGGGAATGGTATTTAGCCTTCTCTCCCATCCACCTGCATGTGGATCATTGTTCGTGTCTGCATGTTGCGCTAGACCGTAAGTCACTTTGCATTTGTTCAAAAGTTTGTTTGTTTCACTCTCCTTGTTTATTCATATGCTTCGTGAGAACAACTCATATAATAAAAAGGATGTCACTCCACGAGCGCTCCGTCTATCGTCCCTTATATCCACAGCATCGTGACAGAATGATCCACCAACCAGGGACGCAACGGAGCCTGACATTGGGAGATATCCTCCTCGGTATGGGGAAAATTACCGAGGAGGAATACTCCCATTATCGTGCGGTGGAGGAAGGCTGGGGTCCGGAGCAGCGGCGCCGACGTCGGGGAAAGAGTCGGCGAGCCAAAAAGGCAAAGGACCAGCCTGGAGCCCAGAAAAACCCCCAAACTGATTTTGGGGGGGGGCTATGGGGGTGGTCGGCGATCGAGGAGGAAGAGCCCCGACCACTGCACTCGTGGGGGTTCCCGGAGGAGCCCCTACAGCCATGGGAGCGGAAGTACAGAGAGGAGTCGGAGGAAGACGACGACGATGTGCTTCTGTTCCCTCACTCGTGGGGGTTCCCGGAGGAACCCTCACAGGATGGGGATTGGCGCTGGAGAGACTACGACAGCAACAGTCTTAATCCAGTGCCAGTTCCCAGCCCGGTGCCTTCAGCGCCGGTCCAGAGTCGGAGGAGGAGGAAACCGACTCAGCGCACCCAAACATCGGTGCGCAACAAAAGCCCGGTGCGACCCGTGCCAGCTCAGTGCACCAGCCAAACGGTGCGTCTGCCCAGTCCGGTACGCCCAGTGCCGGCTCCTCGCACCCGACCTCCAGTGAAGGTCTGCAACCCTGAGCCTCCAGTGAAGGTCTGCAACCCTGAGCCTCCAGTGAAGGTCTGCAACCCTGAGCCTCCAGTGAAGGTCTGCAACCCTGAGCCTCCAGTGAAGGTCTGCAACCCTGAGCCTCCAGTGAAGGTCAGCAACCCTGAGCCTCCAGTGAAGGTCAGCAACCCTGAGCCTCCAGTGAAGGTCAGCAACCCTGAGCCTCCAGTGAAGGTCAGCAACCCTGAGCCTCCAGTGAAGGTCAGCAACCCTGAGCCTCCAGTGAAGGTCAGCAACCCTGAGCCTCCAGTGAAGGTCAGCAACCCTGAGCCTGCAGTGAAGGTCAGCAACCCTGAGCCTGCAGTGAAGGTCAGCAGCCCGAGGCCTGCAGTGAAGGTCAGCAGCCCGAGGCCTGCAGTGAAGGTCTGCAGCCCGAGGCCTGCAGTGAAGGTCTGCAGCCCGAGGCCTGCAGTGAAGGTCTGCAGCCCGAGGCCTGCAGTGAAGGTCTGCAGCCCGAGGCCTGCAGTGAAGGTCTGCAGCCCGAGGCCTGCAGTGAAGGTCAGCAGCCCGAGGCCTGCAGTGAAGGTCAGCAGCCCGAGGCCTGCAGTGAAGGTCAGCAGCCCGAGGCCTGCAGTGAAGGTCAGCAGCCCGAGGCCTGCAGTGAAGGTCAGCAGCCCGAGGCCTGCAGTGAAGGTCAGCAGCCCGAGGCCTGCAGTGAAGGTCAGCAGCCCGAGGCCTGCAGCGAAGGTCAGGCCTGCAGCGAAGGTCAGCGTCCCGAGGCCTGCAGCGAAGGTCAGCGTCCCGAGGCCTGCAGCGAAGGTCAGCGTCCCGAGGCCTGCAGCGAAGGTCAGCGTCCCGAGGCCTGCAGCGAAGAACAGCGTCCCGCCACCTCCAGCCAAGGTCAGCGTCCCTCCAGCGAAGGTCAGCGTCCCTCCAGCGAAGGTCAGCGTCCCTCCAGCGAAGGTCAGCGTCCCTCCAGCGAAGGTCAGCGTCCCTCCAGCGAAGGTCAGCGTCCCGCCACCTCGAGCGAAGGTCAACAGCCCGGAGCCTCCAGCCACGGCTCAAGGCCTGGAGCCTCCTCCACCGGTGCCCAGTCCGGGGCCGGTCGGCTGCGTCGCTCCAGCGCCGGAGCAGTCCGCTCCACCGGTGCCCAGTCCAGGGCCGGTCGTCTACTTCGCTCCAGTGCCGGAGCAGTCCGCTCCACCGGTGCCCGAGCCGGGGAGGGACATCAGCCCCTCTCCAGGGTCGAGGCCTCCCACACCAGGGTCCAGACAGGACTTGGTGAATCGCGGGAGTACTGGGGGGGGAACCATCGCGCCGGGGTCCGGACCGGACCAGGCGTGCAACAGGGAGGTAGGAGGAGAGCAGCTTTCACGGCCTGCGTCACGCCCGAGGCCGGAACCGGAACCCCCACCAACAACCACCTCAGTACCCCGCCATTTCCCCTCCTGTTTTTGTGTATTTTTTTGGGGAGAGGGGGAGATATCGCGGTCGGGAGCCCGCGCCTTGGGGGGGGGGTACTGTAAGGGCTGGATTGTGGTAACCTTTATGTCCATTCAGGGGAAGCCACAACCCAGTCCTTACATCAGGGAGGGAAGGTGAATGATCCCCAATCAGAGACAGCTGTCTAGCGTTGTCTCTGATTGGGAATGGTATTTAGCCTTCTCTCCCATCCACCTGCATGTGGATCATTGTTCGTGTCTGCATGTTGCGCTAGACCGTAAGTCACTTTGCATTTGTTCAAAAGTTTGTTTGTTTCACTCTCCTTGTTTATTCATATGCTTCGTGAGAACAACTCATATAATAAAAAGGATGTCACTCCACGAGCGCTCCGTCTATCGTCCCTTATATCCACAGCATCGTGACAGTAGCAAACTGGCTCAAATTAAGATCTGTAGGTAATGTGGGGGCTGCCTCTGTACTGAGCTGATGGAGGTGAGCTTCAAGGTTTATCATGGTGGTTTTATGGACCAGTAGAATACATGAGTGTTAGGGTTCAGTGGCTGTATGGAATAGAGGGGAGCAAGGTGAAGGTACAGGAGGATGCTAGCTAACACATGGGAATGCTATGGTGACAAAGGGCCCTACCTGGGAGCAGAGCAGCTCTGATCTCCTCTTATACCCCAGGCACCAGGGCAGCCTGTCAGGGATGACTCTCTGATGGAGGAGTGTGTTATCAGTGCAGGCAGGCAGGCTAAATCACTGGTTGAGCAAAGGTTACAGCCATTGGTCTGTTCCTCTGCCTGGGGGGGCAAGTGGGTGAGTGACAAAGCTGAATCACAGGGGAAAAGCTCAGGGGTGAAGGAGGGTGGAGGACGGTGACTTTATCCCCCCTGGGATAAGGCTGTGATTTATACATTACTAACACTCAATGATGCAATGCAAAATCAAATCAAGCAAGTGTATAATAAGACATGTGTAATCTGTGAACAGCGACAAGCTTCCTGTGGTTGATTGTGGGAGTGTAAACAATTATGAAAGAGATTAAATCTGTTTTTAACTCCTGGCAAAAACAACTCCTTGTTTTTCAAGCTTGGTATTGAAGTCATACATTTGTTTTTTACTGTGCTCACCATGTGTACAGACATAGGGGTGCCAGTGAACCATTTTCACTTTATCACAGTCATTTGAAAATAATACAAGAGTCGTAACAGAGCACATTGAGTAATTTTTACACTGAGCTTGTATGGAAAATTACAGGTCTTCAACTAGAATGTAATGGTCTTCTGATGTCTGTTTAGTAAACAGTAAAAAGCAGGTACCATCGCACTCTGCCTTAAACTTAAATAGTCTTAGTTGGGTGCATAAAACCAATTAACAATGAGATCCAAAAATGTGTTGATTTCACAATTAATTAATTTATGTATATTTTCTTGCTTTTATACAGCAGGCAGGCTTGGCAAACAGGACATTCTTATCTTAATTTATATCACTTTCTAAGTGCTGAAATGTTTCCTACTAAAGTGCTCTGAAACACTTTACATGTTGCTCTTATACCTGAGCAGTAGCACCTGTAATTACTATAGTAACAACATGATGAAAGAGTCTGGCTGCACATCTGACTGGCTGACTTACTGCAAATTGAGAAATTATGTGACTAAACTCAACAAAAAGAAGAGGAAATTGTATTATGATGCGAAGATCAATGATATAAAGAATGATGGAAAATCTTTGGAGGACTTTAAATGAAATTATGGGCAGAAAGACAAATTCAACTCCATCTTTCATCGAATCAAATGGCTTATTCATCACAAAACCATTTGATGTTGCGTATTATTTTAATGATTACTTCATTGGCAAAGGCAGGAAATGCCAACAACAAACAGTGAGCCATCATACTCATACATACAAAAACCATTGGAAGTTTGCATTTTGTAAAGTTAGTGTTATCAATCAATAATATACCTCCTGGCTTTGACAACTTAGATGGAAAGCTACTGAGGATGGTAGCTGACTCTATAACCACTCCTATCTGTCATATCTTTAATCTGAGCCTATAGGAAAGTCTTTGTCTTCAGGCCTGGAGGGAAGCCAAAGTAATTCCGCTACCCAATAGTGGTAAAGCAGCCTTTACTGGTTCTACCTCAGACCTATCAGCTTGCTTCCAGCTATTAACAAACTTGTGTTAACAAATTGTGTTTGACCAAATACAATACTATTTCTCTGTAAACAACAAACAATAGACTTTCAGCATGCTTATAAAGAAGGGCACTCAACATGTACTGTACTGACACAAATTACTGATGATTGGTTGAAAAAATTTTATAATAAGAAGATTATGGGAGCTGTTCTGTTAGATTTCAGTGCAGCCTTTGATATTATTGACCATAACTTGTTGTTGAGAAAACGTATGTGTTATGGCTTTTCAACCTCTGCCATATTGTGGATTCAGAGCTATCTGTCTAATAGAACTCAGAGGGTTTTCTTTAATGGAAGATTCTCTAATGTCAAACATGTAAAGTGTGGTGTACCACAGGGCAGCTCTCTAGGCTCTCTACTCTTTTCTATTTTTACCAGTGACCTGCCACTGGCATTGAACAAAGCATGTGTGTCCATGTATGCTGATGATTCAACCACAGCTAATGAAGTAACTGAAACCCTTAACAAAGAGTTGCAGTCTGTTTTGGAATGGGTGGAAAGTAATAAACTGGTCCTGAACATTTCTAAAACTAAGAGCATTGTATTTGGTACAAGTCATTTCCTAAGTTCAGCTGAATCAGGTAATGAATGGTGTGGCTGTTGAACAAGTTGAGGAGACTAAATTATTTGGTGTTACCTTAGATTGTAAACTGTCATGGTCAAAACGTATATATTCAATGGTTGTAAAGATGGGGAGATGTCTGTCCATAATAAAGAGATGCTATACTTTTTTGACACCACATTCCAAAAAGCACGTCCTGTAGGCTCTAGTTTTGTTTTATCTTGAGTAGTGTCCAGTCGTGTGGTCGAGTGCTGCAAGGAAAGACATAAACTGCAGCTGGCCCAGAACATAGCGGCACATCTTGCTCTTCATTATAACCAGAGGGCTAATATAAATATTATGTGTGCCAGTCTCTCTTGGCTAAGAGTTGAGGAGAGACTGACTGCATCACTTTTTCTTTTTATAAGAAACATGAATGTGTTGAAAATCCAAAATTGTTTGCATAGTCAACTTACACATAGCTCGGACACAAACAGTTACCCCACCAGATATCCCACCAGGGGTCTTTTCACAATCCCCAAATCCAGAACTAATTCGAGAAAGCATACACTATTACAGTGCATTCGGAAAGTATTCAGTACATTTTTGAAAATGTTTGAAAATGTTTAAAAAAACAAAAACAGAAATAGCTTATTTACATAAGAATTACGACCCTTTGCTATGACCATCCTTCACGTGTTTCTACAATTCTATTGGAGTCCACCTGTGGTAAATTCAATTAATTGGGCATGATTTGGAAAGGCACACACCTGTTTATATAAGGTCCCACAGTTAACAGTGCATGTCAGAGCAAAAACCAAGCCAAGAGGTCAAAGGAATTGTCTGTAGAGCCCTGAGACAGGATTGTGTCGAGGCACATACAGCATTGAAGTATTGAACACGTCACCATTTTTCTCAGTAAATATATTTCCAAAGGGGCTATTGACATGAAATTTTCACCAGATGTTATTAACAACCCAAGAAATCCATACATACAAAGAAACCAAAACAAATAAGTTCAGAAATTAAGTTTTGTGTAATAATGTGAAATGACACAGGGAAAAAGTATTGAACACATGAAGAAAGGGAGGTGCAAAAAGGCATGGAAAGCCAAGACAACAGCTGAAAACTATCAGTAATTAAAAAGCAATACAGCCCCCTGTCAGTGCAAATTAATATCAGCTGGTTCAGTCCCAACTGATGGCCTACAAACAGGTCTCATTGCCAAGGTGTCACACAAGACACATCTCATGATGGGTAAAAGCAAAGAGCTGTCTCAAGACCTTCGCAACCTAATTGTTGCAAAACATAATGATGGCATTGGTTATAGGCGCATTTCTAAGCTTCTGAATGTTCCAGTGAGCACTGTTGGGGCCATAATACGGAAGTGGAAAGACAATCATTTCACCATAAATTTGCCTCGACCAGGTGCTCCTCGCAAGATTTCTGACAGAGGAGTGAAAAGAATAATCAGAAGAGTTGTCCAAGAGCCCAGGACCACTTGTGAAGAGCTTCAAAAAGACCTGCATTTAGCAGGTACTGTTGTCTCAAAGAAAACAGTAAGTAATGCACTCCACCGCCATGGCCTGTATACATGCTCACCACGCAAGACTCCATTGCTGAAAAAAAAGCATGTTGAAGCTCGTTTAAAGTTTGCTGCACAACATTTGGAAAAGCCAGTGAAATACTGGGAGAATATAGTGTGGTCAGATGAGAGCAAAATTGAACTGTTTGGATGTCATAATACACACCATGTTTGGAGGAGAAATGGCACTGCACATCACCCTAAAAACACCATACCAACAGTGAAGTTTGGAGGTGGGAACATCATGGTGTGGGGCTGCTTTTCAGCAAATGGTACTGGCAAACTTCACATAATTGAAGGAAGGATGAATGGGTAAATATACCAAGACATTCTTGACAAAAATCTGCTGCCATCTACCAGGATGATGAAGATGAAATGAGGGTGGACATTTCAGCAAGACAATGATCCCAAACACAGCCAAGGAAACTCTCAATTGGTTTCAAAGAAAGAAAATAAAGCTGCTTGAATGGCCCAGCCAATCAACTGACTTAAATCCCATTGAAAATCTATGAAAAGAACTGAAGATCAAGATTGATAGAAGAGGCCCACGGAACCTTCAAGATTTGAAGACTGTTTGTGTGGAAGAATGGGCCAAAATCACACCAGAGCAATGCATGCGACTAGTTTCTCCATACAGGAGGCATCTTGAAGCTGTCATTACCAACAAAGGCTTTTGTACAAAGTATTAAATAAATATCAGTAAGTGTGTTCAATACTTTTTCCCTGTGTCATTTCACATTATTACACATAACTTAATTTTTGAACTTATTTGTTTTGGTTTCTTTATATGTATGGATTACTTGGGTTGTTACCAGCATCTGGTGAAAATTTCATGTCAATAGCACCTTTGGAAATATATTTACTGAGAAAAATGGTGACGTGTTCAATACTTATTTCACCCGCTGTATCTGGGGAAGGGTACCAAAACATTTATGCAGCATTGAAGGTTCCCAAGAATACAGTGGCCTCCATCATTCTTAAATGGAAGAACTTTGGAAACACCAAGAATCTTCCTAGAGCTGGCCGCCCTGAAAAACTGAGCAATCGGGGGAGAAGGGCCTTGGTCAGGGAGGTGACTAAGAACCCAATGGCCACTCTGACAGAGCTCTAGAGTTCCTCTTTGGAGATGGGAGCACCTAAATCTCTGTAGCACTCCACCAATTAGGCCTTTATGGTAGAGTGGCCAGGTGGTAGCCACTCCTCAGTAAAAGGCACACCCAGGACCTCAGATTGGGGTGAAGGTTCACCTTCCAACAGGACAAAGACCCTTAGCACACAGCCAAGACAATGCAGGAGTGGCTTCGGTGCTCAGCAGATCTGTCCTTGAACTGTTCTTGTCTATAAATATTCTGTATTATATCATGTTTCATGTTTTGTGTGGACCCCAGGAAGAGTAGCTGCTGCTTTCGCAACAGCTAATAGGTACCCTAATAAAATTTTACCAAACATTGTACTTTAATAATTGCATTGTAATTGCATTGTAAGATGGACATTTTTTGTAATTACACAAGAGGATGAAGGAACAGTCCCATTCAACTTGTATAATAACATAAATAGCCTATATTCTACTAATACTATGTTTACTAAAAATTATGTTATTGTTCTAAAGCACACTGTATCCATATCTCTCTTGGACCTCAGATAACATACAGATTTTGAAAGGAGATTTGTCTTCTTTCAACTGGCTCTCTAAATCTTCTACACTAGTAATTGCCGATCCTAATTCAGCTGTTCTGGGCCTGGTAATCACTGCTATGGAAAACAAGTCATACAGCGTATCCTGCTTCACACAACCAGAGAGAAAAAGTGTTTTCTCGGGATCATTCTGTCTTCTATGTGTCATAAACGTTCATCTACTCCCCTCTCACGTCATCATTCTGTTTTCTTGATGCTGCTAGTTATGCACAATGCAAAAGAGGAGTTGGTGCAGTTGTTAGCAGAAGTTGGTGCAGTTGTTAGCAGAAAGAGGAGTTGGTGCAGTTGTTAGCAGAAGTTGGTGCAGTTGTTAGCAGAAAGAGGAGTTGGTGCAGTTGTTAGCAGAAAGAGAAAGAGTGAAAGCGCTTCCTCTCTCGTTATACAGTAGAGCAGGGCGTGAAAAATGTTCCCTGACTGACAATGAACCTAGTCTTCACACTGTGCTGCATTTGACAGTCCTTTATCCAGGAATCCCCAGTTGGACAGCGGTGCTTCAGGTCACACAGCTGTTGTTGCTCTTTCCTCGGTGCCGCGGAGCTTGTACACAGGAAGAGGGAGAGCGCTGAATAGGTGGGAGAGGCGGAGCCACCCGGAGCCCTGTGGGCCTCCACAGCAACTTCAATAGATAACAGTCAGTCCAATCAGACATGTTTTGGCCCATGGCACTTTTTCCTTTCCTCCATCGTCATTATTACAACAGCCGGGATCCAGCCCCTCCGCTTTAATACCCCATTAATTTTCCCTGGCGCCCATCATTCAATACTCAATAGGTACTGTTCGGCAGCTCCAACTATGGGTCAAGCTGTTGAGGTTGCCTCCCTCCGTTCCTCCATCCATTATCATCAATGCTCAGACAGGCACCTCGACAAAGGTGCATCACCTGCTCTTTGAGAGCTGGAACAGAACCTGCTGTGGTTGGGGATAGAGGGATACAGTCCCAATTTTTCATGCTTTGAAAAAAGGGAATTCATTATTTGATCAAGTTAATGAACATGTCAAACTTTAAAGAGATTTCTGAACTGTGAAGAAAAACCCTGTGGGGATATTACAATGAATCTTTGATTGTGTTGGTTTTATTCTATACACAATAATCTATTTCACACAGTGTGAGAGATGCTAACGATGCCCTAAATGTTATATTCAAACGCCTAACAACATGCATTTAAAAAAGCCAACTAGCACCAATTAATGAACTTTTAACTGGAAAAGCCTGTAAATGCTGATGCTCCAGATACACAACTAGTCTAAAGAAGGCCAGTTTTATTGCTTCTTTAATCAGCACAACAGTAGCCTTTTAAAATGATAAACTTGCATTAGCTAACACAACGTGCCATTGGAACACAGGAGTGATGGTTGCTGATAATGGGCCTCTGTACGTCTATGTAGATATTCCATAAAACATCTGCCGTTTCCAGCTACAATAGTCATTTATAACATTAACAATGTCTACACTGTAGTTCTGATCAATTTTATGTTATTTTAATGGACAACAAATTAGCTTTTCTTTCAAAAACAAGGACATTTCTAAGTGAACCCAAACTTTTGAACGGTAGTGTATGTTTTTCTTATAATTCAGTAAACCAATATAACTGTAGTAAGAAAGTGTTAACAGTTCAGAAAATAACTGAAAGTCATAGAAAGGCCAGATAAGAAATGGATAACTAGCTAGACCTTCAGGGTGTTGGTGTGTTTTACAGGAAGCAGTGAGAACCAACTGACAGGCCAGGTCATCGTATGATGATACTTTCTCTCTCTGAGACTATTGTGTGGTCAGAGAGAAGACCAGAGTCACCAGAGCTTCACCCTGGCAGTAACAATATAAGGTGACACTTACTGTCTCACCAGTGGTAACTTGCCTGTTAGTGTGATTGGTTGTTCTCAAGGGTGACTGGATGAACACGCTATAGGGTAATGAAGTTAGGAGATTATGCCTGAGACATTGTCTAAGTTGTTTTAAGTGTCAATTCTTGACGTCATCATGGCAGCAGAATGGGACTCAGACTAACTGTAATGGAAATTATATTGTTTTACCCGAAAGTACAATGTGACATTTTAATGCATTCTCCTCACTGTACTGTAGACTGTGAGGCCCTGTACTGTAGACTGTGAGGCCCTGTACTGTAGACTGTGAGGCCCTGTACTTTAGATACATACATAGTGTGTATGTATTACATAAAATTACATAATAGGCTGTTTGAGTGAACCTCAACTGGTTTATTCAAGTTGCACAGATGAAGTGCAGACATGGTACCATCTCAGTACTAAATTGTGTGCTTAAAGCCTTCTCAATGTATACATTCACATAACTTCTTTGTATTTCCTTAGCATTGCTTATACACTGTACAATTCTTACGTAAGTTTCGATTTTTGGAGATGAATTAATGAAAGTCTGGTTTTATCAGGACATAGCTTCACACGGTGCTACGTTGTTCTCTTCATGGCATGACTCAGTTGAAGTTCCTCCTCCCAGTCCTCTTCATATACAGATTACAGGCTCAAGGTCCTGCTGTGAGTTCATTAATTCCACATCTCTTTGTAAATAATTATTTCTGAACTCTCACCATGGGCAGAATATTGCAGGGGCACAAAAGGTGTTTACTTCAGACAACAAAAGAGAGCTCATGCTCAGAGATAGAAAACAGTCTGAGAAGCCTAGCCACTGGAGGTACCCACTGTGAGTAGAAAGAACTGAATGAAAGGGACTTGTACAGCACAGTCTGACCCCACATACAGGCAGCCTAATGCTAAAATATAGATCCCTTTGCTAGTGCCCAGAAGCATAATACATGGGTCTTCACATTTAATATACACTCACAATGCCCATTCAACAACAATCTCCAGATATTCACTGATATTACAAACAAGCATATCTACACAGACATATACTACTGTAAACTTTCCATAGTGGCATAGAAATATGCCATTTTTGCCATTCATTGTTATGGATGAAAGATAAGTCTGTGGTTATAAGGCTGCTTCCACAGCAAATGGAATATAACAATTCAATTTACAGGCTGGCATTGTTCTGTGAAAATAAACTATTCTTGGCCTGAATAGCTGTACTGTGCACTCACAGGCTGGCTTCTTTGTGCCATTGTCAGGTTCACTCTCTTACCTTAAATGAAACACTTTGTCTAAAACGCTCTCTCTAAATTGAAATTCTTATCAATGTTCCTGCTCCTCTACTGAAAGATGAATAGATATTGGAGTTTCTCATTTCCATGATTACTTGTTAACCCTTGATGAGGTTGGTTTTGCGTTTGATGTTGTCAGTTGCCACAGTAGAAATTGCCACAGCGAAAGTTCAAAATAAAAGATATTAAAGTTGCTTTGGATAATTTTATGTGACAGTACAGAGAACTAGCATTTTCAGTAGTGTCAGGGTAGCACCCTTACTAACAGCTGATCTGTAAATCAAAATGTGTTTTTGTCTTCGACGTGGGTGTTACTTTTGAAATCTGTCTAGTGATTATTCCGTTGATTTAATTGTCCTCCTTTAATTAATCTCTCCACAGCTCATTACGAGAATACACATTAGTTATACTTCAACAGAGACACAAAAAACGTGCCAAAGCTGATGAAACAGTCAAAAGGGAAAATTAAAGCCTTAGTGACTTGTGGGTTTATTTGTAGTACAACTACAGCTACATATAGATGTGCTTTCTATTACTGTAGGCAGCCACCCATCATCAGAACCAAAACAAGATACTGTACCTGATCATAGATGCTTGCAAGTATAACTGACACATATGAATTGATGTCTATGGAAGAATTACACAACGGCTCGAGTTAAGCATATATACAGCGGGTGAAATAAGTATTGAACACGTCACCATTTTTCTCAGTAAATATATTTCCAAAGGTGCTATTGACATTAAGTTTTCACCAGATGTTGGTAACAACCCAAGTAATCCATACATACAAAGAAACCAAAACAAATAAGTTCAGAAATTAAGTTATGTGTAATAATGTGAAATGACACAGGGAAAAAGTATTGAACACACTTACTGATATTTATTTAATACTTTGTACAAAAGCCTTTGTTGGTAATGACAGCTTCAAGATGCCTCCTGTATGGAGAAACTAGTCGCATGCATTGCTCTGGTGTGATTTTGGCCCATTCTTCCACACAAACAGTCTTCAAATCTTGAAGGTTCCGTGGGCCTCTTCTATCAATCTTGATCTTCAGTTCTTTCCGTAGATTTTCAATGGGATTTAAGTCAGGTGATTGGCTGGGCCATTCAAGCAGCTTTATTTTCTTTCTTTGAAACCAATTGAGAGTTTCCTTGGCTTTGTTTGGGATCATTGTCTTGCTGAAATGTCCACCCTCGTTTCATCTTCATCATCCTGGTAGATGGCAGCAGATTTTTGTCAAGAATGTCTCGGTAAATTTGCCCATTCATCCTTCCTTCAATTATGTGAAGTTTGCCAGTACCATTTGCTGAAAAGCAGCCCCACACCATGATGTTCCCACCTCCAAACTTCACTGTTGGTATGGTGTTTTTAGGGTGATGTGCAGTGCCATTTCTCCTCCAAACATGGTGTGTATTATGACATCCAAACAGTTCAATTTTGCTCTCATCTGACCACACTATATTCTCCCAGTATTTCACTGGCTTTTCCAAATGTTGTGCAGCAAACTTTAAACGAGCTTCAACATGCTTTTTTTTCAGCAATGGAGTCTTGCGTGGTGAGCATGCATACAGGCCATGGCGGTGGAGTGCATTACTTTGAGACAACAGTACCTGCTAATTGCAGGTCTTTTTGAAGCTCTCCACAAGTGGCCCTTGGCTCTTGGACAACTCTTCTGGTTATTCTTATGGTGAAATTATTGTCTTTCCACTTCTGTTTTATGGCCCCAACAGTGCTCACTGGAACATTCAGAATCTTAGAAATGCGCCTATAACCAATGCCATCATTATGTTTTGCAACAATTAGGTTGCGAAGGTCTTAAGACAGCTCTTTGCTTTTACCCATCATGAGATGTGTCTTGTGTGACACCTTGGCAATGAGACCTTTTTGTAGGCCATCAGTTGGGACTGAACCAGCTGATATTAATTTGCACTGACAGGGGGCTGGATTGCTTTTTAATTACTGATAGTTTTCAGCTGTTGTCTTGGCTTTCCATGCCTTTTTGCACCTCCCTTTCTTCATGTGTTCAATACTTTCTCCCTGTGTCATTTCACATTATTACACATAACTTAATTTCTAAACTTATTTGTTTTGGTTTCTTTGTATGTATGGATTACTTGGGTTGTTACCAACATCTGGTGAAATGTCATGTCAATAGCACCTTTGGAAATATATTTACTGAGAAAAATTGTGACGTGTTCAATACTTATTTCACCCGCTGTATATATTTCAATTTAGGATTCTGACCTAATGCAGTTCTAGAGGTACTGTATATGTCATGGTATGTGTCCCTACATGTCCAGCGTGCTCTTAGTGAGAGGGCACTGTATGTGAAGATTCCTCTAAAAAGCTTTAGAAAACATAGCCAGAGGATAGATGTGGACTGAAGAGGTGACATGGGGTGATCCTCAGTATTTTATAGCTGTTTTAAAAACAAATTGGAACGTTCCAGACTGTATCGCAACCGGCTGTGATTGGGAGTCCCATAGGGCGGCGCACAATTGTCCCAGCGTCGTACGAGTTTGGCTGGTGTAGGCCATCATTGTAAATAAGTATTTGTTCTTAACTGAAAATAAAACCATTTAAAAAATGCAGAGATGTCATGAAGATACTTTCGATAGAGCTGAAGGAACGATTTGTGTTTGACAGAAAAGTGCTCATCAGAGAACAAACAACAGCTGGTGGTATAGACGCTTGTGCTTGGCGGGTAATGGATTCAATGCCCGGGAAATGTAATAGAGACACATGGTAATCTTAAAATACATTTCTACCCTAATAAAAAAAAAAAAAAAGATATATTGAGAAAATGTAACCATGGTTTGTTTGAAAGAATAGCTATGCAGAGAACAAAGGCATATTCCTGATTATGTTACTTCACACTCACAGTCAAGGACATCTGAGTGCATCCAGCGTCATGCTGTCTCTTATTGGCCGACTCAGACTCAACCTTGCACTCTGTTCCTACCCACCTTCTAGCAGCCATTATCTGGTGGGGTAATGACTGACATTTAAAATGTGACACACACGGCTCCATGCGCCCATGCTTTGACAGACCTGCGATCCACGGAGCAAAAAGCCTGAATGTTGATGTAGAAGGGAGGGACGGAAGGAGCGATGGAGTGATGCCGCTGGGCATCCCTGGTATTTCATTCCCACCTATATTGAGACTGCAGACAGATGCATGTTCAGTCAGAGAGGAGGTAGAGATAGGAGGTGTGGGTGCAGCCCTCTCAGAGTTTGCCTCAGCACCTCCAGCTCCCTCCTTGATTGCCTGACATTCTTTATCAACAGTCAAGTATTTCCACTGTTCCCTTGGCAACGGCTTCCCGCTGATACAAAGAATCAGGTCTCACCTTGAAAGTTTAGAGAGAGGCTGGCAGCCTCTTCTGTTTTCTAACGTGTGCAACTGCAACTTTAGCTTTCAAAGGGAAGTCTGGAGTTGTCAGGTCTTATCTTACGTAAGTAATGGTGCTTCCCTTACAGCTCTTCATCCTCGTTTAAGTAATAAACTGCTCTGTTCCTTCTGCATGTTACTTGTGATGGCAGTTGTACAACTCTGCTTGTATATGGATTAGGTTTACAATCTCCCATGCTGAAGGACGGTCTAACGGGAGGTCAAAAACGACATTGTGATAGACTTGGAAGAAGTCTGTGTCTCTATTAGTCTTGGCTTTATGCATGCCATCAGTATTGTTGGGCCTCTAATGTACTGTGAGTGTGAAGAATGTTTATGGGACCTCTTCCAATAACCACAAGCCAGACTGGAACTCTTATGCTCTTTAGAGCTGCAAATGGAGCTACGCTACTTTCACCTGAGCTATACATGTGCATAACATCAACCAGATGGCTCCCATCCTTTCCTTCATTTCTACATATGTTCTCAAGGGGTGAATTAACCAAAACCACGCTCTATGCAGCTGTGGTTCTGAGCTGTGAGGAACAGTTGTGGGAACATCTAATATGCTGTGCTAAAGTGATACTTGCCAGATTGTTAGCAATCAACCTTAATAATTTGAGTCACTGTATGGGGTATAAATAACATATTATTACAACAGATCAGGAAAAAATCATTTGGTCCCAAATTAATTTGACAGAAGGCTTATCAGTACATTCTGTACAAAATATTTAGACAGCACACTCTTAGATAAGGAATGCAGCAATGACTTATCCTTGTCCCAAAATAATTTGAGACATTACGCCTTTCAGAACATATTATGGAATCAGACTTCATACCCTTTGAAAAAGAATACAGCAATCCTCGGGTTTATCCTGCGTGATAGTACCACGGTAATGATTAGTAGAATATTCCTCCTCACATTTTCCTTGTCATATGTTTGCAGTCACTCACCATCTATTTCACCAGAGCACCGTTAATTTACTTCACCACTAGGTACATGTGATATGAACCCCGTTCGGCAAACAGCAAGAGACAGTCTGTCAGCCTTAATTTCACAAAAGTATTTTGAGACTTCTGAAAGATGACAGAAGTTTCATGGAGTTAATAATGTACCTTTCCACAATCTAAAATATGTTTGATTTCAGCTTGATGAGGTGTTAGAGGGGATACCTGTGCATTACAATATGCAGTATTGATCAAAATCATTGATGGTGTTCAGGGGACACAGAATAATCATTTGAATGAATGGTGTGGCCCTCTCTGCCATCAGGTTGCTCCACACTGATGCTTCCACATGGCCTTTCAACAATTCACATTGGAATAGTTAGCGGATGTCAAACATTATCAGGAGAAGCGACCTCACTATTGCCAAAAGAAGACTGAACTCATAGGCAGCTTAGAAGTCTAGCTGATTGTCATGGATCAGAACCTTTTTAGTATTACTCTTGAACACACAGCCAACCATGTTCATCCACATTTCATATGCTCAACAGAGATGATGGACATTTTGCTGTCTATCCATAAATAAGGATTTACATAAATGAGTTATGCTTTGATAAACTGGGTTAGATTTACTAAGGATTGCATGTTTCTTTGTAAAAAGGTTTAAATGCAGCCACTCATTCCCATGTAAAACCAAGGCCTATTTGTCAACAAGGTGCAATCCCCAAACAAGCTGCTGTCAGGAAAATAGAACTCTGTGCTTTAATTCCATCCAAAGCCAATGGCTTCCTCCAGAATTAACGTTCACTTTACTACTGTAGGGAGAACATTGAGCCCACATCTTACGTCAATAATTTGTATCTGTGACTGATATAAACAACCAGAACAAATCAAATATGAATCAGCAATATCACCTGTTTGGCATTCATCTATTGGTGAATTGAACAGACACAATACTTTAATTTGCAAAACTAACCCTAAACCTGATGCTCTATATGCCCATTCTTTCAGAACTACACTACCGTTCCAAAGTTTGGGGGTCACTTAGAAATGTAATTTTTTTTAAAGAAAAGCTAATTTCTTGTCCATTAAAATAATATCAAATTGATCAGAACTACAGTGTAGACATTGTTAATGTTGTAAATGACTATTGGAGCTGGAAACGGCTGATTTTTTTATGGAATATCTACATAGGCGTACAGAGGCCCATTATCAGCAGCCATCACTCCTGTGTTCCAATGGCACATTGTGTTAGCTAATCCAAGTTTATTATTATAAAAGGCTAATTTATCATTAGAAAACCCTTTTGCAATTTTGTTAGCACAGCTGAAAACTGTTGTGCTGATTAAATAAGCAATAAAACTGGCCTTCTTTAGACTAGTTGAGTATCTGGAGCATCAGCATTTGGGGGTTCGATTACAGGCTCAAAATGACCAGAAACAAATAACTTTCTTCTGAAACTCATTAGTCTATTCTTGTTCTGAGAAATTAAGGCTATTCAATGCGAGAAATTGCCAAGAAACAGACACCTCACAAGTCCTCAACCGGCATCTTCATTAAATAGTACCCGCAAAACACCAGTCTCAATGTCAACAGTTAAGAGGCGACTCCGGGATGCTGGCCTTCTAGGCAGAGTTGCAAAATAAAAGCCATATCTCAGACTAGCCAATAAAAATAAAAGATTAAGATGGGCAAAAGAGCACAGACACTGGACAGAGCAAGATATGGCTTTATCTTTGCAACCCTTCGCTGTTGACGTTGAGACTGGTGTTTTGCGGGTACTATTTAATGAAGCTGCCAGTTGAGGACTTGTGAGGCGTCTGTTTCTCAAACTAGACACTCTAATGTCCTCTTGCTCAGTTGTGCACCGGGCCCTCCCACTCCTCTTTCTATTCTGCTGTTCTGTGAAGGGAGTAGTACACAGCATTGTACGAGATCTTCAGTTTCTTGGCAATTTCTCGCATGGAATAGCCATTTCTCAGAACAAGAATAGACTGACGAGTTTCAGAAGAAAGTTCTGATGCTGATGCTCCAGATACTCTAACTAGTCTAAAGAAGGCCAGTGTTATTGCTTCTTTAATCAGCACAACAGTTTTCAGCTGTGTGCTGATTAAAGAAGCAATAAAACATAATTGATCAATTAGACTTTTAAAATGATAATCTTGGATTAGCTAACACAACGTGCCATTGGAACACAGGAGTGATGGTTGCTGATAATGGGCCTCTGTATGCCTATGTAGATATTCCATAAAGAATCTGCCGTTTCCAGCTAAAATAGTCAAATACAACATTAACAATGTCTACACTGTATTTCTGATCAGTTTGATGTTATTTTAATGGACACATGTTTTTTTAAGTTACCCCAAACTTTTTAACAGCTAGTATACTTAGATCAGAATGGTTGGTTTGATATTGGAAATAACTGTAAGCATCAATATTGAGTCACCGTGTATTGCAGCTCTTCTTTCAACTATGTCCTCCATATCATCTGGCTAACGTATAGGTTTAGATGCTCTGAGAACATTTCAACACACACAATAGTTTTAACTGGTTTTATTGGGAGAAAATATTTCAGCTTACCGAATGAAATACAATGGCTTGCTACATCAATATCTTAACAGAGGGGGGGGGGGGTTAGGCTGTTGAAAATCTCATTTGTTTAAAGAGTGATGGGGGTGGGACGTTGGTGAGAAGCTCATGGATAACAGGAGAGGAGTCATTGTCAGGGCCAGGGTAAGCCAAAACCCTTCAGCCACTAGTAGTTGGGATTCCCATTCGAGGAGAGATTTGCCAAGGTGTCATTGATTTGAGGCTGTGGTTCGGAGGGTGACATGCAGAACATGCTGAAACAAGCATCGCTCCAGCCCCACAGCAGCAATGTCAATATTTCATCCTGAAATCTTTCCAATAGGGACTCAGCACCCCCTGATTTACTTCTGTTAAAGTCAAAATCGGTTTATGTTCCAGCAATGGGTATTAATAAAGCTATCCCTTATTTGATACAGTGTGATTTCTGCATTAATGAGGGAGAGCGCCAAGAATTTCAAGGTGTTCCCGATTTTTTTGAATGATTGTGAGGATTGTGACGAATTAGTAATTATGTAAATAGCGTGAAATATGTCTTTGTCTGCCAAAAAAGCTGAGAATGGAGAGGAGGTGTGTTCTGTCTCAGTTGAGGATTATTAAATTACTTAAACTGAGACAAAAAGGTTTTTAGGAAGCCACAGACAGAAATGTACACTTTTATTTCATTACTCTGCAGATTATCATGCATGTTAAAATGTTATGTTTCATTCCAATCGTAAATAAAGCTGCTGGAATGCTGATAAGCATAAGATGATGAATCAAACCATAGATATGCCTGTAAACAGAGCATTAGTTGTTTTAATAGTAAACTCAGCTGCATGTATTATAACATACAGTATCTAGCTGGAGCATTCTTCCATGTCTGCATTTCCAAGTATAATTATACTTTACAGCTAACAAGCCTGTACATGAAAACAATAACTCTAACTATAAAACTAGTCGATATGTTTTTCAGAGCCATTCCTATCCATTGTAAATGTATTGCAATGGCACTCCCATGAATTTACTATACTGTACATATGCAGTTCATTAGAACCCAAGGACTGATATGCATGAGAAGGGCAATTACATTTGAATATGCAGACAATTAAAATAAATTGCACTAATTGCTTCAATCATCAATTCTCTTTAAGTTATTTATGGAGAGCTATAACAGTGGATGTATATGCTCCGCTCAGATGCAGGCCAATAGTGGTGTGTGTTCCATTTTCACTTGAGCACTCTAATACACACTCCTTTATCATGTGAGAATTAAAATGACAATTTTGAATGCTGATGGCATGACTAGTTGATTTTCTGCAGTGTGCAGACGGCACTCCCTCCTCTATTGCCTGTACGTGGATCCATGCACCTGTAGCATTCAGTCAAATTGACTGAGCACGACAAACCATATCTCCAGAATGTATTTATTTTGAATGGTCCGCTGTTATCGTAAACAAATGTTTACAACAATACCATTATCTTCCCAAGGAAATGTAGTTGGATTTGTCGTTATGTGAAAAGAATCAAAACAAAATAAAATGTTGAGGGCCTGCAGAGCTGCCAACATGGAAGAGATCAGCACTTCACTCCCAATCTCCTTATGCTGTAGTAGTCCAGGCAGACATGGTAACTTCAGCACCATAGACAGCAACTGGGAGATTCAGCACCACGGACAGCAGCCAGCCAATGGCCAAGAGGAGGAGCAGATCGTAAAGCTTAATGAAACACACCTGGAGCTCATCAAGGCTGACCTTTATCAACTGGCTGAGTGGCTCTGCCCTGAATGGGAATAATTAGGCTGAAATGAACATGTGTGTTAATGTGCCCTCATTGTGTTAGATACTGACAGTCCAAACCAGTCAGACCATGGACAGGAAGTCTCCCTTGAAATAGACCTATAAGCAACTCAATCTGCCTTCACCTCACTTTTATGAGCTGGTGATGTAGAACATTTTTCAATTACTTGTTTAAGTTATGTATCTATTTTTTTGCTTAAATCGAAATGAATTACTCTGTGAGTGGTGCGTTATGCACCAGCGGCGCTGTGGATTTCAGGCCCTAAGGCTACAGGTCCAATACCACATCCTGTCCCGTTATCACAGCGGACATTAATCCCCTGAACTTCACTGCCTCAACTCTCGCCTCCGACAAATTAGGAAATAGCTGATAAGGATGTGATGTCCTTAGAGAATCATGTTTCCTTCGTACACTTTGAGGTCTTGCTGCCATTTGCGCACACCAATAGGTTGGCCCTGACCTTTCCTGTGGAATATGGAGGACTTCTCTTAGATGTCACTGAGTATCTGCTTCCATCCTGCACCCTGCTTCCATCCTGCACCCTTCCTGCACCCTGCTTCCATCCTGCGCCCTGCTTCTATCCTGCACCCATCCTGCACCCTGCTTCCATCCTGCACCCTGCTTCCGTCCTGCACCCTGATTCTATCCTGCACCCTGCTTCCGTCCTGCACCCTGCTTCCATCCTGCACCCTGCTTCCATCCTGCACCCATCCTGCACACTTTCCATTAGCTCTAACTTTCAGAGTGGTGCTGCCGACAGCAAGACAAGTAAGTTTGACAACTGTCAAACATTTTTCAACAGTTTCCACTTTCAGTTAGAAGTCAAAAACTTTGCAGACCAAATACACCCTAGTTCACGAAATAGAGTTAAAAGATCTGTATTTGTTGGGGTGTATTTTCCTCTGATGTTAGTGTGATTGCAGTGTCCAGGAAGGAATGATGGAAGGCCTTTGACCAGGCAGTTGAAATGTAATCTCGTGTACCTTGACTCAGGTATTGTCTTGCAGCACTCCAAATAGTAGTTACCACTCCACAGGTCGGCCAAATTGCTTGGCACGCAGTGTAAGTTAGTGTAGCCATAAAGACACATGTAGGTAAGCTATTGATACACGGCATTGTATTTCTTGCGTAAAAGCAGAGTATATTCACTCAAGTGCTCTCCTGTCATCTCTGTGCCTGTGGATGCCCTGCTGTGCCAAGTGCTCTAACCAGCTTTCAGCTGTAATATGGGTTAATGTTCTACTCAAAGAGACCCGACCTACACAAGACTACAGGTCCATTTCATCCTTTAACTTTTCAAGTGCCTGCTGCTGGACCATCAAGTGGAGCAATATCTGACGCCAGTCACCAGTGGCAGTGTAGTAGCATAAATCAAATACAAGGAAATGTTTCCTCAACGTGAGTTTTCCCACTTCATTTGGGTTTGTGTTATTGAACCTCATTTCATATATCAGTAGGTGTCTCTGGTTGTAACCACTGGAGAGGGATATACATTGTATGTTCAGTTTCCTCAGCATCTCTGAGAGGTCTGAGCTGGGGAGTTCCTTGCCTTCCAATGAACCTAATCCAGGACTCAGAGGGAGAGAAGCAGGAATGAACCAGACAGAGTGGGACACTCTGAACAGATACCAAAGTGGACTCCAATGTGGGGCCACAAAAAAATGTTAAAAGTCCAGACACTTGGTTCAGTGCAGCATGTCATAGTTCTGTGCCCACGGCTGCATTTTTATTTCCCAGTGGCCTCAATTTGTCAGAAGGGATTGTGTAAGTGTCGGGAGTGAGGCAGCCCAGCAGTCTGACAGAATGCCTGGATAAACAGCTGCAATGAAACTGTTCTCATACCCACCCTCCTCTATTTAGACAATAATCACTGTCGTACACTGCATAGTCTACCCCTTTCACTCCTGTCTCCGGCTCTGGCTACATCTGCTCCAGGGTGTTTGTGTGTCATGTCCAGCATATAAATAGGAAACAACATTTCCCTCAGATCACCCATACAGGCGGGAGGTTTCCAGACGAGTTCAGATGGTATATTCAGATTTGTGTTTTCTATGCTGAATAGTCTGGAACATTACCTCAGAATCCATTCATTTAAATTGCCATGTCTTAATGTATCCCTGCTTACAAATATCTGGGCATCTGAAAAGACGACGGTCTGTCTTTTAGAAACATATTGATGAGTTAGTGAAGAAGCTAAGAATAAAAATAGGCTCATCTATTGAAATAGGTCCTACCGTTTGCTAAAGCAGGTCATTCAATCAACGTTCCTACCGGTCCTAGACTATGGCAACATCATCTATATGAATGCAGCTGCCACTTCGTTAAAGCCGTGAATTGCTGTTTACCATAGCACACTTATTTTTTATTACGGATGACAGGTTCAGTACACATCAACGCATTCTTTAACAGAAAAAATGCTGGCCCTCTTTGAAGTCACGTAGGGGAAAATTACAGTCCTTGCATATCAAATGGCAATTTCACAGAAAATTGTTTCATTGGAATGTTTATAGAAAGCCGAATTCTGAGTCCTTCTTGCATCAAACATTGTGCATGTTTCAATATTCAGAGTTGGAGCATACATTTTATGTGCTGATAAGTAGTTTATTCTAAAATGCTTTTGAATGCTTTTGATGTTGCTTTGATGTTCAACAAGGTGATATGAAACCAAGTAGGTGCAAAGAATTGGACAACCTGCCAATAGAATCACACAATCAAATGCAAGGGAAGGCAACGAATTTAAACATATTGCATTATAAAAAATTTTTTATCACAGAGTCATACTGTATGATATGACATCTCTTGATGGACAATTCCTGAGGAGATGGCTTTGCTGTGGTGAGGATACCAAATGCACCCCGTTATATCCATTGAATGTCCTGTACAGTATTTGGGTTCATTAGCAAATATGTGAACAATAACTAATACCTATTTCAATTCAAACAGGTAGGGATGACCACGCTGCAGATATGACAGTAGCCCTCTTTATACATAAGTTATTATTCAAAGTAATCAGCCACCCTGCTGCAGGTAATCAATGCAGACAGGAGCGTATGGCCACCCCTCTGATTTGTTTTCTGTTGGGATACAACCTGCAATACAAACCCACCACCAGTCAATGCTTGACAGATACCTCACACACGAGTGATTGCTTTTGGGATTCTGACACTTGTATTGACAAGCAGGAATCCATTCGATTCTGCTCATTGGAGAAAGGTTTGGGCAGTTAATGGTCATTTTCTCTCATCAAGAGAGAGGTGATTTTCAGTGTTGTGGAATCTAATCTAATTCTGATTACCCAGGCTGTGTTTGAGAGAAGTAGTATAGAGTGGGGAGAACAAGTATTTGATACACTGCCGATTTTGCAGGTTTTCCTACTTACAAAGCATGTAGAGGTCTGTCATTTTTATCATAGGTACACTTCAACTGTGAGAGACGGAATCTAAAACAAAAATCCAGAAAAACACATTGTATGATTTTTTAATAATTAATTTGCATTTTATTGCATGACATAAGTATTTGATCACCTACCAACCAGTAAGAATTCCGGCTCTCACAGACCTGTTAGTTTTTCTTTAAGAAGCCCTCCTGTACTCCACTCATTACTTGTATTAACTGCACCTGTTTGAACTCGTTACCTGTATAAAAGACACCTGTCCACACACTCAATCAAACAGACTCCAACCTCTCCACAATGGCCAAGACCAGAGAGCTTTGTAAGGACATCAGGGATAAAATTGTAGACCTGCACAAGGCTGGGATGGGCTACAGGACAATAGGCAAGCAGCTTGGTGAGAAGGAAACAACTGTTGGCGCAATTATTAGAAAATGGAAGAAGTTCAAGATGACGGTCAATCTCCCTTGGTCTGGGGCACCATGCAAGATCTCACCTCGTGGGGCATCAATGATCATGAGGAAGGTGAGGGATCAGCTCAGAACTACACGGCAGGACCTGGTCAATGACCTGAAGAGAGCTGGGACCACAGTCTCAAAGAAAACCATTAGTAACATACTACGCCGTCATGGATTAAAATCCTGCAGCGCACGCAAGGTCCCCCTGCTCAAGCCAGCGCATGTCCAGGCCTGTCTGAAGTTTGCCAATGACCATCTGGATTATCCAGAGGAGGAATGGGAGAAGGTCATGTGGTCTGATGAGACAAAAATAGAGCTTTTTGGTCTAAACTCCACTCGCCGTGTTTGGAGGAAGAAGAAGGATGAGTACAACCCCAAGAACACCATCCCAACCGTAAAGCATGGAGGTGGAAACATCATTCTTTGGGGATGCTTTTCTGCAAAGGGGACAGGACGACTGCACCGTATTGAGGGGAGGATGGATGGGGCCATGTATCGCGAGATCTTGGCCAACAACCTCCTTCCCTCAGTAAGAGCATTGAAGATGGGTCGTGGCTGGGTCTTCCAGCATGACAACGACCCGAAACACACAGCCAGGGCAACTAAGGAGTGGCTCCGTAAGAAGCATCTCAAGGTCCTGGAGTGGCCTAGCCAGTCTCCAGACCTGAACCCAATAGAAAATCTTTGGAGGGAGCTGAAAGTCTGTATTGCCCAGCGACAGCCACGAAACCTGAAGGATCTGTATGGAGGAGTGGGCCAAAATCCCTGCTGCAGTGTGTGCAAACCTGGTCAAGAACTACAGGAAACGTATGATCTCTGTAATTGCAAACAAAGGTTTCTGCACCAAATATTAAGTTCTGCTTTTCTGATGTATCAAATACTTATGTCATGCAATAAAATGCAAATTAATGACTTAAAAATCATACAATGTGATTTTCTGGATTTTTTTTTAGATTCCTTCACTCACAGTTGAAGAGTACCTATGATAAAAAATACAGACTTCTACATGCTTTGTGAGTAGGAAAACCATGCAAAATCGGCCCACACAAAAAAATATAAAAGCTTATTTTGAATCGTGGAGATAGCATTTGAAGCTCTCTCAGAATTTCTCCTCTGTTGGCACTGAGACAAGTCCGAATTAATTCAAAATAATTAAATGAGGGAGAAGAATATTGCAATTTTTTTTATCAAATACATGATATACTAGACAATCCTAGACACGCTCAATGTTTATACTGTGAAAAAACAGAGAGAGAGAGAGACGGACAGCTGTGCGCTGGCAGCATGCTATGTTGCTGCCTACCACAAGTTGAGGGACAGTGCCTGACATATTTAAATTTTTCCCTATGTTGTTATTTTGTTCTTTGATGTAGTTATAAAAAAGTATATGTACATTGTTGCGTCATGCAAATAAATTGAATTGAGAGAGAGAGAGAGAGAGAGAGAGAGAGAGAGAGAGAGAGAGAGAGAGAGAGAGAGAGAGAGAGAGAGAGAGAGAGAGAGAGAGAGAGAGAGAGAGAGAGAGAGAGAGAGAGAGAGAGAGAGAGAGAGAGAGAGAGAGAGAGAGAGAGAGAGAGAGAGAGAGAGAGAGAGAGAGAGAGAGAGAGAGAGAGAGAGAGAGAGAATAGTGCTCAAAGAGGCCTCATTTTCCTCTTTAAATACAAAAATCAAGGTTCTTTCCAGTGTAGGTAATTGTCAAATCTTTGACAACAGAGCACTTGATTTTATTTTCAGCTGTTCTGTCACTGAGTAAAACTGTCTGATTGAAGACTAGATAAACACACTTCGAAGGTGCTTTGATGTATTCATGAAAATAATCACATTTTATTAAGGTCAGAGCAGTCTCATGTTGTCTTGATGCCATTCAGCCCTGTCAAAACACAAATACATCCCTGTGTACCTGATTTTACACCAACCCACATAGAAATTGCTTTCGGGTCATCTTTCTATGAATACTGTATGAGGTGACAGCATTTTAAGGCTGTTTGTGTGCTTTGATCTTTGTGTATTCAACTGCTTTTAATGAAAACACCTGCCCAAAAACACATTGGGGGAGATTACGAGTGAGCTTGTTATCTTTGCTTGCCACGTTTGCTTATTTTTCTGCATCAGAATGTCAATGCAGAAACAGACAGTGTGAAAGTGTTCCCGCTGCCAGCAGAACCGAGGCGTCATTCATTTGCCGTAGAAACGCTGCCAGTTTGCCCACATCAAGGGCTCCTTTATGTAGCATATACAGAGGATTATATAGAAACTCTGTAACTTCTTCTGTAGTAATTAATACAGGGGTAATTCTGTAGTATTACTTCTGTAGTAATTAATACAGCATATACACTAGAAACTATGTTGCGTCTTCTGTTGTGATTAAACACGTTTTGAATATTCATGTCTGCATTCTGCATTAGGAAAATAAATAGATGAGCAGGACATTAATAAAAGAAGGGAATGAAAGTAGCCTAACAGATAAAACAGCATACTGATGTAAACACTGTCGACAGCAAGGAAATTGTTACCAATCTGATGAAGAGAACTTAAATGAGTAATAGCATGGAGTGTATATGGGGCGGCAGGTAGCCTAGTGGTCAGGGTGTTGGGCCAGTAACTGAAAGGTTGCTGAATCGAATCCCCGAGCTGACAAGGTAAAAATCTGTCGTTCTGCCCCTGATCAAGGCAGTTAACCCACTGTTCACTGGTAGGCCGTCATTGTAAATAAGAATTTGTTCTTAACTGACTTGCCTAGTTAAATAAATATATTAAAGAATCACATAAGAATGAGGTCACACTATGCAATCACAATATACATTGAAATACTGTTACAGGTTGTGGTGAAATACTTTCACCGAATCTATGGTTTGATGATAATGTGTTTTCAGGCCTGAAACCACTTCAAATAGCGAAAGGTAGGTCTGGTTTACAATTTCCCTTGACTAAAAGTATTCTACTGACCCTTACTACCAGAGGTGTCAAAGGAGACCAAGACAGATGAATGACACTATTTCTCTGTTAGCTACCTTTTGAATATATATCTCAAATAAACAATGTGGCAGTATTGATGCATATGTCCAGCACACACACAGTTAGGTTGCAAATCCCAAATCAAACTCCAGTGAGACAAACAAAATATGATTTTATCATCAGAAAAAGGTAATACCAGAGTTTTCTACTGCTGTGGATACCACACAAGGGCTTCAGGAGGTTAGAATGACACCAAATAGTATTTGTTCTCTTGACAAGATACCCACATAATGGATTTCTCAATGGAAAATCACTGTCTGCTCTGAAGAAAATATGTGTGTATCTGTACACATGCTGTGCCAGAAAACACCTTGAGCTATTGAGGCGCCAGGGTAACAATATTTTTCTGCAGGAGACAGTGATTTATATGTAATTAGACCTGCTGGTTCTTTAGACAGTTACGCTAGTTCCTGTATGTAATTATAGAAGTACCTGCCAAACACATTGCCATTGTCCTAACCACACTGGATTTACAGTAGTAAAAAAAGAACTGGGCGGTCAGAGGGATATAAACAGTCAGCTATCTGGTGTGTGCAGCTAATATGTCTGTCTTATTTGTCTCTTCAAGCTACAGTGATGTTAATACTATCTCAGTGGCCCCTGCCAATAGCTACACAGCCCATCAACTGTGGGCTCCCAAGTGGCGCAGTGGTCTAAGACACTGCTTCTCAGTGCTAGAGGTGTCACTACAGACAACCTGGTTAGAATCCAGACTGTCACAACCGGCCGTGATTGGGAGTCCCATAGGGTGGCGCACAATTGGTCTAGTGCCGTCCGAGTTTGGCCGGTGTAGGCTGTCATTGTAAATAAGAATTTGTTCTTAACTGACTTGCCTAGTTAAATAAACGTTACATTAAAAAAATGTTTAAAAAAACAATCACAGGCCTTACTGTTTGATCTCGTGATTATGACAGCATTCATTCAAGGTGTATGAGATCAAAGAGGCTCTCTTCCTCCCCTCCCCTTCCACCTAACTCCCAGTTTCTACTTTCATCAGATCCTCAGCACCACTACTTGCGCAAGCTTTCTAACGCACAGCGTAAATCACCAGGGTCAAACTCCATTCCTACAGCACAATGTGGGCAAAAGTGTTAGCTTGCTTCAAGAGCTGCACTTGATACATTTGAATTTGTCAATGACTGGATTGTTTGAAAGGGTTTTCAAACAAATTGGCAGCAAGACATATCCCTCATAGAGGATCTAGATACTTTTTCTAACCTCTCTGGATTACAACCAAATTATGATAAATGTACTATATTACGGATCACAAAAAAAATACAACTTTTACATTACAGTGTAGTTTACCAATAGAATAGTCTGACGGTGATGTGGACCTACTCGGTATACATATCCCGAGTGAAATAATCTCCAAAATATCGCTATTTTTAAAACAAGCCAAATAAGAATTTGTTATTAACTGACTTGCCTAGTTAATTAAAGGTTAAATAAAAATAAATACAATTGCCTTGATAAAAGCTTTGCACACTCTTGGCATTCTCTCAACCAGCTTCACCTGGAATGCTTTTCAAACAGTCTTGAAGGAGTTCCCACATATGCTGAGCACTTGTTGGCTGCTTTTCCTTCACTCTGCGGTCCAACTCATCCCAAACCATCTCAGTTGGGTAGAGGTCGGGTGATTGTGGAGGCCAGGTCATTTGATGACGCACTCCATCACTCTCCTTCTTGGTCAAATAGCCCTTACACAGCCTGGACATGTGTTGGGTCATTGTTCTGTTGAAAAACAAATGATAGCCCCACTAAGCGCAAACCAGGTGGGATGGCAATTCTGTAGTAGCCATGCTGGTTAAGTGTGCCTTGAATTCTGAATAAATCACTGACAGTGTCACCAGCAAAACAACCCCACACCATCACACCTCCTCCTCCTCCATGCTTCACGGTGGGAACCACACATGCAGAGATCATCCATTCACCTACTCTGCATCTCACATAAATCTCAAATTTGGACTCTTCAGACCTAAGGACAGATTTCCACCGGTGTAATGTCCATTGCTCGTGTTTCTTGGCCCAAGCAAGTCTCTCTTCTTTGTAGCAATTTGACCATGAAGGTCTGATTCGCACAGTCTCCTCTGAACAGTTGATGTTGAGATGTAATTTCTGAGGCTGGTAACTCTAATTAACTTGTCCTCTACAGCAGAGGTAACTCTGGGTCTTCCTTTCCTGTGGCGGTCCTTATGAGAGACAGTTTCATCATAGCAAGTGTGGTTACATTTTACATTTTCATCTAAAGTCATGGAGGAGGCGAGTGGTTTTACAAGTCAAAGAACTTTCAATTTGAACATCTTACCAGTAAACATCCACATGACCAACAGGTGTAGGCTGCATTTGCAAAACGATTGTGTAGGCTGCATTTTTGTCATAATCGAGTTAAAAGAACTCACTAAATATGTTATTTATTGAAGGCTGAGTGTTGGCCCAAAAGATTCCTTACAATATGAATCAATAAACTTAAAATGGCCTATTTAACCTTTTATTCTCAAGCAGCTTAGACACTGTGCTCTATCCAATTAACATTTACCCCTGAGAAACGGTAAACCAGTTGAATTTATGCTGCTTACTTATTATCTGCTGGCCAAAGTCCAATCTACAGCTACAAATCAGTAGGAAAAGGAGGAAATCACCACCAACCATTGTTAGTTTATTGGTTTCTGCTTCCTCACCACTTTTTCTTATTAGCAGCACATGATTAGTACATGTAGCCTACATGGGATTGGCATTTGTGAAGCATTATTTTAAAAAATTCATGTTAATTTACTTATTAAAATATTTAATGACATGACAAATTGCCCTGTAGCTCTGAATAAGATATGACACATAATGTAAATGTCCTATTGACCAAGAAATAGTATAGCCTCAAAGAAGACCCACATTTTGAATAGCGACTGGATTCAACAGGATAGCCAAGAGTTTGTTTATGGAAAGCCTATTGTGTAGACTCTCAATTTTGGAGCGTAAATTTGATTCATACATTTCTTACAGCTAAAATGATTGTTGACATTCATGTAGACAAATCTGAATTAAATTAGCATATCTAAATTGCATTTGTTTGTGTCCAATCTGGTGGCAGGTGTCTACTTTGATGGGACACAGGCACAAAACAAAATGCTATTGCTTGGCATTTGCTGAGCATAAACGTATTTGTAAATTGTGGTTGTCGAACGTGGGTGCCAAAGCTGCAGTACTTATGCCCGGATTGAGCAATTACCAGTGTGATATGGAAGCATTCCCTCTCTCTAGGGGTTGTGGGGGAGCTGCAATGGGGTTGCCAAATGTTTTACAAATTATAATAATTAAGAGTACAGATTATTGTATGGGACAATATACAAACGTTTTTGAGAAAGATAATTTGAAAAATACAATTTTATTGAGTAAATGTATTTCTTGGTTTATTTTTATTTTGATGAGAGGAAAATGCAATGAATTGAAGGTTACTTGTCGATTGTAAAAATCTACATTAACTGATTTTAAGGTTGTGTCATTAGATTTGGGGTGGGGTAGAAGTCGTGAGAATTACTTGGGAAAAAATTGTGGTCACCAGATATTCTGGCGGAAATAAAATCGTGTCCCTGCGGAAAAAGTTTGAATGCCACTGGTTTAGGGGATGTCTGTGTGGCATGCCGTACACTGCATTAACAGTTAGCAGTCCTAATGCTCTTCCTGAATAGTAAAATGTATGATCAGTAAGCAGCCTGACCCAGAGGCCTTGCTGTGGTCTTCACTTGACAAACAGCCCCGGTGTTTGTCATGATAAAAACAAGACATGACATCTAATACAGTATTCAAATACGTTTGTGCAGTGGTGGAAAAAGTACCCAATTGTCATACTTGAGAATGGCGCCGGAGTAAGAATGTCGCTGGGGGAGATAGCTGCCGTTTTACGGGCTCCTAACCAATTGTGCTATTTTGTGTGTTTTTTCACATTGTTTGTAACTTATTTTGTACATATTGTTGCTGCTACCTTCTCTTATGGCCGAAAAGAGCTTCTGGATATCAGAACAGCGATTACTCACTTCGAACTGGACAAATAATTTTTCTTTAACGAGTCGGACGCAAAGGATTTAATCCAGATACCCGACCAGGCCCAAATCCCCATAATTCGCATGAAGAGAAGACGCCGATACAGGGGACGCAGGTATGTGTGCCTTGTGAGAATTAGTCAGTGAGTGCAGAACCGGTCCTGACCTCCCTGGGGCCCTAAGCAAAAGAGGCCCTCCTACCTGACCCGTGAGCCATGTAAACTATTTGCCATTGCCACACAGTCACACCTGACACCCCAGTGCTCCCACTACAATCCTCCCTCCTTTAAAACAGTTTGCTCCATCTGTCAGTCTAAGAATAAGTAGACCTTTAGAGAACAGAATTAGGTATAAACAAACAATATTTCTTGCACATAATATTTTCTATAGACTCTTAAGATAAGTGAATATTAACATTAACATAAATAAGAAATTGTAGAAAATATAAAATGTAGAAAATAATAAAATGTAACACTGAGCTTTGGCTCTGCTGCCTGATAATTAGTCCAGTCCTCACAATATTATACATTTAGCTTTGTCTATACAATGTAAACATAAGCCTATGGCTGCAGCTATATGTCTCAAAATAGTCAAATAAACCCTATAGAGCTGTGTGATTAACTTTGGTTCCCTCTACAGCCTGGGCATTTTCAGCATCAGCATGGGCACCAGTCTATCTGGACTGTCTGGAAGAAATTGAGAAAGTATGTCACATAGTTAGTTAAGCAGTCATTTACACAAATGCACTTCTGCCATACAATCTTAAATGTTACTAAGTGTGTAAACATTTGAATGTTTGAATTAATATCTTACCATCAAAATATTCCTCTTCTGCACTTTCTTGAGGCAAAATCATCAATAACGTCATCATAGGACATGTGTTTCCCCACGTCATGATTTATGCTCATGACGGCCAGACCACTCAAACGTTCCTGTGACATGGAAGACCTCAGGTAGCTTTGATGAGCTTTCATTTTGAAAAGCTCCTCTCTGCCGATGCTACTGTTACTGGTAGGGTGACTGCAATTCTTAGGGCTATCCAAAGGTTAGGATAGAGTTCCTCCAGGTTTTTCTCACAGAGAAAGGAAAGCAGCTCAAAGGCAGTCATCTTATCTGATGGCAGATCAGGTCAATTCTGAATCTTGTGTGCCAGATCCATTCCACTGATGTCAAAGTCATCTCTGAAGGTTAGAGTGTTTTTCAACTTCCATGCAGTGAGCCTTTAAAGATTCACTGGACATCTGAGAGGCAGTGCTGAAGTTCAGCAGCACTCCATATTTGGTTTTCGCCTGGTTGAGTGTTTCAAATCTCTCATCCATGGATGTCACAGCAGAGTCGACCACTATGTTGAAGTAGTTGACTTCAAGGTTTTTCAGTGCATCAGTCACTGGTTCATCAGGAGCCTCATAGCTGAAATGCTTCTTGCTGTTTCTCAGTCTCTTCTCTTTCAGAACAGCCTCCACATTAATTTCTTCACAAATGCTTTTGGCTGTTGTCTGGGCCTCAGAGAATCCAGTTTCCCGGTATGTAGTGAGGGAGGCCTTTGCGTTTGAGATTAAATTCACTGCGATATCCAACTACATTGAGGCGGATTGGAGGAGCTTGTTCACCTTGTTTGTCATTGTCAGTATCTCACAACATACGACACAGCAAATCAAAGAAGCGGTAGGACCCAACTTCCTCTGCAAGTGCTTGTGCCTCCACTTTGGCCACAGGATCGTTGATCGTCTGTCTGGCTTTCATCTGTCTGGTATGGCTCTGGGATATTTATTGAGCAGTCTGGCTTGTACTCCTTGGTGCTTGCCCTTCGTCTTGGCTCCATTATCATAAACTTGCCCTCTGCAATCTTCAAATGGAATCTTCAGCTCGTTCAGCTTATCTAAGGTGACTGTGGACAGATTCAAGCCTGTTGTAACCTCAACATTCACAAAGCAGAGGAAGTGCTCCTTGATCTCTGGCTTTCCCTTTAAAGCCACGCTTCTCAGAATAATGGACATTTGCTCCTGGTGACTAATGTCAGGTGTACAGTCCAAGGTAATGGAGAAGTACTTTGAATCTCTTGAGTCACTATTGCTTCCAGAATCTTGTCACTCACAATCTGTATCAGCTCATTCTGTGTGCGCTTCCCAAGGTAATGAGCATGAGTCTCTCCATCTTTAATTTTGCTGAGATGATTTTCCAAAACGGGGTCAAATTTTGCCAGTAATTCAAACTCTTTTAGGAAGTTTCCATTATCTGGTTGGAAGAGGTTGTCTGATGAACCCCTGAATGCTAGGTTTCTTTCAGCCAGAGACTGGGTGATACTTATTAAACGTGTAAGGACATCCCGCCATCTCTTTCCTTCAGCCTCCAAAATTGTCATTTGTATCTGGTCAAGAGTCCGTCCCCGACTTAGACGCAGATTAAGTTCTCTCCACTTAATTATATTGTTTGTGTGTTCAGGACTGGTGTTTCAGAATGGCGTTGATATTTGACCAGTCATTCACGCCTTCCTTTATTATTTTGTAGTCTTTTGTAGAAAAGAGCTTACAGCAAAAACAACACACAGAATTGTTTTTGAAAGCCAGCATTGAGTATGAAAGCCAGCTCCTGGTAATCTTTTCCCAATTTGACAGCGGTCTCTGTAATAAGCCTGAATGGAAAACTCTTCTAGACTTGTCTTTAGGGTAATAAAAATCCAGTCCTGGTTTGAATGGACCTCTGCGCACTAACTCAGTCCTCATAAAGTCTGTTAAGACCGGGGGCCAATCTGCTGGGTCATTTGGTGGAGCAGCAACTGTTCTATTAGGGTCTGAGCTGCTTGTATCTGATGCTGGCTGTACACCTCTGGTTGTGATAGTACTGGCTGAGGTTGCCTGTACTTCACCTGGGTCTGTGTTGCTAAAGCTGCCAGTACTGGGTCTGTGTTAGTATTTGCTGAAGCCGACTGTACTGGGTCTGTGTTAGTACTGGCTGAGGCTGAATGTGGATCAACTGAGTCTGTGCTTGTACTCTACTGACAAACCTAAGCATAGAACCTGTAAATTACACATAACAATACTATTATAAATTTTATCAGCTGCATCAGGCCCATTCAAACTGGCTCCCCCAGATTTATATGAAATACTATTTGTACTATGGCTTGGCTGAATACTTGATGGTTATTATTTACTGAGAGATGTGCATCCATATTGCCCAGTATGCCCAGCTAATCAACATTTTAAATTCAATATATAAATCAATAGTCAATGTCAATCCATTGCTTTCCATCTTGCATTAGTCCAGAGTAGTACCTGATCCTTGAGAAAGAGACTAGATAATCATTGTCTTGTTTTAAAATTATGTGTGCCTATGAGGAGTGCCATCACTCCCATATATTGTCTGGACTGGTCCCCACATTTCGTGCACGCGCATATGAACGCATGTTCACATGAGACGTGGTTATCTTTTCCGAGCTGCAGTTTATAAACAACATTGCCCGTTGGTGTTTATCAAACGTAATAAATAGTTGTCTTTCACTCTCACTTTTGTCAGGCACATAGTCACAGAACACATCCCTGGAAGTGGCTGGCAAGCAAGCAAGACACAGACAGACCAAAGAGATGCACTGGCCAGCTAGGTTAGCAAGACAGACAGACTAAAGAGAGATGCACTGCAAGCTAGCACAGCAACTTAATATTACTGTTATTTGCCGACATCAAACTTGGAGAGGAGAGAACACAAGTTTACCTGATTGCTGTTCCCGCAATTCACTCTCAAGGTGTTTTTTCTTTTTCTTTTCGTGACCAGAAGGATAGTTCCGCTTCATCCTCTCATCGAAGTTGTAAACATTGACACCCGCTTTGACACAAGGGAGTAATTTGCGGGGCCCTACGCAACTTGAGTCGTGAGCGTATAGAGCATTCCGGCTCTGGGTGAGTGAGTAACCTGCATCTACCATCCGTCCTATTGGCCAACGTGATATTATTGGAGAATAAACTGGATGAGCTCCGTTCAAGACTGTCCTACCAACGGGATATTAAAAACTGTAATATCTCATGTTTTACCGACTCGTGGCTGAACGACGACTTGGATAATATACAGTTGGCTGGTTTAGCTGTGTATCGGCAAGATAGAACAGCGGCCTCCGGTAAGACAAGAGTTGGCGGTCTATGTCTATTTGTCAATAACAGCTGGTGCGCAAAATCAAATATTAAGGAATAGTCTAGGTTTTGCTCACCTGAGGTAGAGTATCTCATGATAAGCTGTAGACCACACTATTTACTAAGAGAGTTTCATCTATATTTTTCATAGCTGTCTATTAATCAGCACAAACCGATGCTGGCACTAAGACCACACTCAACGAGCTGTAAAAAGCAATAAGCAAACAAGAAAATGCTCATCCAGAGGCAGCGCTTATAGTGGCCGAGGACTTTAATGCAGGGAAACTTAAATCTGTTTTACTAACATGTAACATGTGCAACAAGAGGAAATAAAACTCTAGACCACCTTTACTCCACACACAGAGGCGCGTACAAAGCTCTCCCTCGCCCTCCATTTGGCAAATAATGTAAAAACTAAAACAGGAAGTACCAGTGACGCACTCAACACAGAAGTGGTCAGGTGACACAGATGCTAAGCTACAAGACTGATTTGCTAGCACAGACTGGAATGTGTTCCGGGACTCATCCGATGGCATTGAGGAGTATGCCCGCTATGCCCTCAGACGAACAATCAAACAGGCAAAGCGTAAATACAGGACTAAGATTGAATCCTACTACACCAGCTCCGACGCTCGTCGGATGTGGCAGGGCTTGCAAACTATTACGGACTACAAAGGGAAGCCCAGCCGCGAGCTGCCCAGTGACAAAAGCCTACCAGACGAGCTAAATGACTCCTATGCGCGCTTCGAGGCAAGCAACACTGAAGCATGCATGAGAGCACCAGCTGTTCCAGACGACTGTGTGATCACGCTCGCCATAGCCGATATGAGCAAGACCTTTAAACAGGTCAACATTCACAAGGCAGCAGGGCCAGACGGATTACCAGGACTGTCACACCCTGATCTGTTTCGCCTGTCTTTGTGATTGTCTCCACCCCCCTCCAGGTGTCGCCCATTATCCCCAGTGTATTTATACCTGCGTTCTCTGTTCATCTGTTGCCAGTTCGTTTTGTTTCGTCACGCCTACCAGAGGCTTGCCCCTTGCTCTTGTCTTTTTCTAAAGTTCCTGTTTTCTAGTTTTCCTGGTTTTGACCATTCTGCCTGCCCTAACCCTGAGCCTGCCTGCCGTTCTGTACCTTGTCACACCATCCTGGATTATTGACCTCTGCCTGCTCCGACCCTGAGACTGCCTGCCGTACTGTACCCTTCGGACTCTGAGGTGGTAAGGGTAGGCAACAACACATCTGCCATGCTGATCCTCAACACGGGTGCCACTCAGGGGTGCGTGCTTAGTCCCCTCCTGTACTCCCTGTTCACCCATGACTGCATGGCCAAGCACGACTCCAACACCATCATTAAGTTTGCCGACGACACAACGGTGGTGGGCCTAATCACAGAGAACGATGAGCCAGCCTATAGGGAGGAGGTCAGAGACCTGGAAGTGTAGTGCCAGGATAACAACCTCTCCCTCAAAGTGATCAAGACAAAGGAGATGATCGTGGACTACCGGAAAAGGAGGGCCGAGCACGCCCCCATTCTCATCGACGGGGCTGTAGTGGAGCAGGTTGAGAGCTTCAAGTTCCTTGGTGTCCACATCACCAACAAACTGTCATGGTCCAAACACATACCAAGACAGTTGTGAAGAGGGCACGACAACGCCTATTCCCCTCAGGAGACTGAAAAGATTTGTTGTGGGTCCTCAGATCCTCAAAATGTTCTACAGCTGCACCATCGAGAGCATCTTGACTGGTTGCATCACCGCATGGTTTGACAACTGCTTAGCTTCCGACCGCAAGATGCTACTGAGGGTAGTGCGTACGGCCCAGTATATCACTGGGGCCAAGCTTCCTGCCATCAAGGACCTCTATACCAAGCGGTGTCAGAGGAAGACCCTAAAAATAGACTGTTCTCTCTGACTTAAGTAGTACTTTTAAGTCATTTTACTTAAGTATTTTACACCCCTGCGTTTGTGTGAGTCCTAGTGAACTGAGAGAAGACGAACATCATTCCTGTAACTGTTATATCATGTTTGTATGCAACTGAAGAACATTATAGATTGTGGTCTCGAAATACTTGTGAATTTTTTAAAATAAATTACAGTACCCATGGCCATCTAACAATGGCATGGACACTGGAAAACAATTGTTTTCTATTAGCATATCTATACAGTACAGAACACTAGAGGCCAAATACTGATCCAGTATATTAACTTTACAAGGGAGAATTATGCAAATGAACATGCATGCATGTATTTGTGATGCAACAGTAAAAACATAATAAAGAAAGCCACTACTTAAAGCACTAGCCTAGCTCTATTGTTCTTCAGAGCAGATGCCCTAGTGGTTTGCAAACAACACATTCAGACGCCTCAGAATAGAATAACCATCCTAAATGCCTTATTTGATAGTTAGTAAGAGTTATCTTAGTGTAGAAAACTGATGGCAACCAACAATGTTTTTTTTTTTACAAACACAAATCGTAGCAAACAATGAGGTGCTCTTCTCAAACTGTAGGAAAGACAAGGTACCATTATTTATTGCTTACATTACAACACATAGCCACAGCTCAGGATTACCCTGTGGGAACCCTAATGGAAATTAAACCTTGAGAATAGCTCAGATAGTAGGGATCCCTATTAGGCAGATGGTGCAAATTCTACACTTTTTGAAGACGGCAATTATGGGAGATATTAGAGGCATTATTTGTGTTGTGGTGAGAAGGCTAAATGCAGTAACTGAATATCCTGCATTCTGTGTTGCATAGAGAAAAACACCATTGTACTTTTACATTTGATGAAGTGTAATTGTAGTGTGCAGTAGGTCTAGGCCTACTATGAACAACACACTGCTGAGCCCTCTTTAAGTTAAGTGAAGTGAATGGTAGAGCCAAGTACTGTAGATATCAGCTTGGTGGCACAATAGAAAAATGGTCAGAAGCTGTAAAATAATAACAACCAAATTAAAACACGAACTGGCATCGACAAAAATGGCCTAAGTTGGACTTTCAGGAGGTCTTACTTTCCCTACACTGCTCTTTCACTTACTCTGGGGTGTCATATAAACCTAAACCTTTAGATGTGTCCTACAGGCCACTGTAAAATAAGAATTCAGTGGCCATGGTTGCAACTGTATCCTACCAAACACATGCAGCAGAATATATTTTCCTGCCATTTGGGTCATCTTAACAAACCAGCACAGGGAATACATGTATTTTTCTATCGTTCCAGTTGCCATCCAATCTATTGTTGTTAGCACAGCCGTCTGTGCCAAAAAAGTCTTATTGACAATTTGTCTTTGATGATTTGTATGTGTAATATAGTTAGCTGATTCACACTCAACTGCGAACAGAAATGTGTCGGGCCAGGGCTGTGGTTGTTAGAGCCACAGTCTTTTGCAGCATTTGTAATAATATGGTTTCTGTTTGAGGTCTTTGAAACCCCCTTATGCTGCTGTCCTATCATCACCCACACCCGAAGGCATGTTGCCATCTCAAAATGTATGATTGTTGGTCACCTTTGGAAGCAGGAAACAAAAGCAATGGGGAAAAGAGGATGGTTTGTGGTACAACTAGGGTGTAATGACCTGCAGAACATGTATCATATAGCCCTTGGCCTTCCTCCCTAGACTGTGTTAATGGTGTATGGGCCATGGCTAAACTAGTCTGAGATCTAGGAGCAGGTCACTGCAGCAGGGGTTAACGATAGCAGTGAATTCAGCCTCACTAACCCAGCTACGGTGGGGCGGGATGCTTGTGCTAAACAGGGGAGAACGACTGCCCCTAGCTCTCATTGAAGCCACAAAGTTCAAGGCCGACCGCGGTACTGCAGGCATTGTTTTCAGAAAACAGGATTCCCCATTATAGTGAAGGGGAAAGTGTCAATCCTCATGGTTAATCTTTGTGTAAATAAATACAAATTTCAAAGGCAATTATGGTACCAATAATGTACTGTATGTCCTTAAACTGATTTAGTAGCCATTGGCAGCCTGCAGTACCTCGGTCGGCCTTCAATTTAATATACTCAATAAGAGAGGGCAGCACTGAGCTAGCCTGCAACGTCATTTCCTGGAATAGCTCAAACTGTGCATGTTTTTGGTGTTTTCAGGACAAGTTTCCAACTCGGAATTCCGTTCATGACAGTTCAAAACTATTTTTCCCAGTTGGAGCTCTTTCAGAGATTTCCGAGTACCCAGTTCCCAGTTGTTTTGAACACGGCATTTGTCTACCTAAATCTCCCACAAGACATCATTTTAACCGACTTTCTTAGCTTCAAATGTGCTATTGAGTCTTCACATAGGAATGAATGGTGTCAAGTGATCAATGGCTTTGTCCATTCATATACTGTGCTGTGAAAAAGTATTTGCCCCCTTTCTAATTTTCTCTACTATTGCAGATTTATGATACTGAATGTTATCAGATCTTCAACCAAAACGTAATATTAGATAAAGGGAAACTGAGTAAACAAATAACACAACAATGACGTACTTATTTCATTTATTTCATAAACAAAGTTATGCAACACCCAGCGCCCCAGTGTAAAAAAGTAATTTCCCCTTAACCTTAATAACTAGTTGTGCCACCTTCAGGCACAATGACTAGGCCCACTCCTCCATCCAGAACTGCTTTAACTCTGGGACCCATGTCGTCCAAAAAGTTATACTTTTGACTACTCTGTTCATAGAACATTCTTCCAAGAGTCTTGAGGATCATACAAGTGCTTCAAGGTGCATTTTGGCAAACCTTTTGGACCAGATGGGTCCAATTGTGTCTGGCGAAAATCAAACACTGCATTCCACAGTAAGAACCTCATACCAGCGGAGCAAAAACCAAGCCTTGAGGTCGAAGGAATTGTCCGTAGAGCTCCGAGACAGGACTGTGTCGTGGCACAGATCTGGGGAAGGGTACCAAAACATTTCTGCAGCATTGAAGGTCCCCAAGAACACAGTGGCCTCCATCATTCTTAAATGGAAGAAGTTTGGAACCACCAAGACTCTTCCTAGAGCTGGGCCCCCGGCCAAACTGAGCAATCGGGGGAGAAGGGCCTTGGTCAGGGAGGTGACCAAGAACCCGATTGTCACTCTGGAAGAGCTCTAGAGTTACTATGTGGAGATGGAAGAACCTTCAGAAGGACAAACATCTCTGCAGCACCTTTATGGTAGAGTGGCCAGACGGAAGCCACTCCTCAGTAAAAGGCACATGACAGCCAGCTTGGAGTTTGCCAACAAGATTCTCTGGTCTGATGAAACCAAGATTAAACTCTTTGGCCTGAATGCCAAGTGTCACGTTGGGAGGAAACCTGGCACCATCCCTACGGGGAAGCATGGTGGTGGCAGCATCATGCTGTGGGGATGTTTTCAGAGGCAGGGACTGGGAGACTAGTCAGGAACGAAGGAAAGATTAACGGAAAAAAGTACAGAGAGATCATTGATGAAAACCTGCTCCTTGAGTGGCCCAGCCAGAGCCTGGACTTGAACCCGATCGAACATCTCTGGAGAAACCTGAAAAAAACTATTTAATCAATTTTAGAATAAGGCTGTAACATACACTGCCATTCAAAAGTTTGGGGTCACTTAGAAATGTCCTTGGTTTTGAAAGAAAAGCACATTTTGTGTCAATTAAAATAACATAAAATTGGTCAGAAATACAGTGTAGACATTGTTAATGTTGTAAATGACAATTTTAGCTGGAAACGGTTGATTTTTTATGGAATATCTACATAGCCGTACAGAGGCCCATTATCAGCAACCATCACTCCTGTGTTCCAATGGAACGTTGTGTTAGCTAATCCAAGTTTATAATTTTAAAAGGCTAATTGACCATAAGAAAATCATTTTGCAATTATGTTAACACAGCTTAAAACTGTCTTTCATTAGACTAGTTGAGTATCTGGAGCATCAGCATTTGTGGGTTCGATTGCAGTCTCAAAATGGCCAGGAACAAAGACCTTTCTTCAGAAACTTGTCAGTTTATTCTTGTTCTGAGAAATGAAGGCTATTCCATGTGAGAAATTGCCAAGAAACTGAAGATCTCGTACAACGCTGTGTATTACTCCCTTCCCAGAATAGAAAGAGGAGTGGGAGGCCCCGGTGCACAACTGAGCAAGAAGACAAGTACATTAGAGTGTCTAGTTTGAGAAACAGACAAGTCCTCAACTGGCAGCTTCATTAAATAGTACCCGCAAAACACCAGTCTCAACGTCAACAGTGAAGAGGTGACTCCGGGATGCTGGCCTTCTAGGCAGAGTTGCAAAGAAAAAGCCAATTGGCTGTCCAAATGGGCTAATAGCAAGTTACTGAATAGTTAATTAATATGTATAATTTTATTTTATACCTACCTTGTAAATAATTGATCAGTAGTAATTATAATTACATTTGTAAATACTTATAACAATGTGAGGTCGACATTTCAGTTCAGTAATGAGCCTCTCATCGCGTTTATGTATAATAATTGATAATAGTTGATAATAGTTTTCAAGGCCAATGGGTACAAAGGACATTAAAAGTGTTTACATGTATTATTCAAATGACAATGCTGATGCATCTAATTCTATTTGTTGATTGGAGCAAAACAATATTCTTTATCATTAATGTAATAATCTTCCATTATCTTCTAGCCAGACACCCCTTTCTTTGCACTTTGCCATTGTGTTGTCTGCTTGCTTTTTAAATGGTCTCTTAAAGCCTCTGGTGATGCACGACACAGGGAATTAAGCTTTTAATTAGTGGCTTGAAAGTAATACCTCTAGGAAAGGCATTGCATCAGCTGCCACCTGTTTAGCTGTGATTGACATCAAAACAGTGAGGCAAGGTACCTTTAAGAGACTGTAAAGAGTCACTTGAGATGTTGCATTTAGTGATGCACATATCTTATTGAAGACCTCACTAATCCTAGCGGCAGAGGGGACCAACCAGTGCAGCCCTGCTATTTCTAACCAAATCTTTGATCTCATGCTCTCAGGGCACCTCCTCTGGAATTTAACCAGATTAGCATATTGTCCAAAAGAATGTGGTTCCATTTGCAACAAAGTGTATGAATTTAAATAAAGCATTCTGTAATCAGGACTCTTTAATGAGTCCCACTGCTAATGGAAACCCCCATTGTAAATAGAAAGACCCAAACTGTAGATCTGCTTATGAATTATGTTGGCTTAATCTCTATTTAGGGCATCAATGGTGAAAACACACAAAGAAATAGCAGAAAAATATTCCCATAACACATAAATAAGTTCCACTTCCAAGGTAATACAATTAGTTCCATACAAAGCCAGAACAAGGCTAATATACTACAGTCAAACAAAGCCAGAACAAGGCTAATATAACTAGTCATACAAAGCCAGAACAAGGCTAATATAACTAGAGTCATGCAAAGCCAGAACAAGGATAATATAACCAAAACAAATAAGTTCAGAAATTAAGTTATGTGAAATGACACAGGGAAAAAGTATTGAACACACTTACTGATATTTATTTAATACTTTGAACAAAATCCTTTGTTGGTAATGACAGCTTCAAGACGCCTCCTGTATGGAGAAACTAGTCGCATGCATTGCTCTGGTGTGATTTTGGCCCATTCTTCCACACAAACGGTCTTAAAATCTTGAAGGTTCCGTGGGCCTCTTCTATGAATCTTGATCTTCAGTTCTTTCCATAGATTTTCAATGGGATTTAAGTGATTGGCTGGGCCATTCTAGCAGCTTCATTTTCTTTCTTTGAAATCAATTGAGAGTTTCCTTGGCTGTGTGTTTGGGATCATTGTCTTGCTGAAATGTCCACCCTCGTTTCATCTTCATCATCCTGGTAGATGGCAGCAGATTTTTGTCAAGAATGTCTCGGTAAATTTGCCCATTCATCCTTCCTTCAATTATGTGAAGTTTGCCAGTACCATTTGCTGAAAAGCAGCCCCACACCATGATGTTCCCACCTCCAAACTTCACTGTTGGTATGGTGTTTTTAGGGTGATGTGCAGTGCCATTTCTCCTCCAAACATGGTGTGTATTATGACATCCAAACAGTTCAATTTTGCTCTCATCTGACCACACTATATTCTCCCAGTATTTCACTGGCTTTTCCAAATGTTGTGCAGCAAACTTTAAACGAGCAATGGAGTCTTGCGTGGTGAGCGTGCATACAGGCCATGGCGGTGGAGTGCATTACTTACTGTTTTCTTTGAGACAACAGTACCTGCTAATTGCAGGTCTTTCTGAAGCTCTCCACAAGTGGTCCTTGGCTCTTGGACAACTCTTCTGATTATTCTTTTCACTCTTCTGTCAGAAATCTTGTGAGGAGCACCTGGTCGAGGCAAATTTATGGTGAAATGATTGTCTTTCCACTTCCGTATTATGGCCCCAACAGTGCTCACTGGAACATTCAGAAGCATAGAAATGCGCCTATAACCAATGCCATCATTAAGTTTTTGCAACAATTAGGTTGCGAAGGTCTTGAGACAGCTCTTTGCTTTTACCCATCATGAGATGTGTCTTGTGTGACACCTTGGCAATGAGACATTTTTGTAGGCCATCAGTTGGGACTGAACCAGCTGATATTAATTTGCAATGACAGGGGGCTGGATTGCTTTTTAATTACTGATAGTTTTCAGGTGTTGTCTTGGCTTTCCATGCCTTTTTGCACCTCCCTTTCTTCATGTGTTCAATACTTTTTCCCTGTGTCATTTCACATCATTACACATAACTTAATTTCTGAACTTATTTGTTTTGGTTTCTTTGTATGTATGGATTACTTGGGTTGTTACCAACATCTGGTGAAAATGTCATGTCAATAGCACCTTTGGAAATATATTTACTGAGAAAAATGGTGACGTGTTCAATACGTATTTCACCCGCTGTATATCTATAACAAGGCAAATATAACTAGTGTCATACAAACCTATAACAAGGCTAATATACCTAGAGTCAAAGCCAGAACAAGGCTAATATAACTAGAGTCATACAAACCTATAACAAGGCTAATATACCTAGAGTCAAAGCCAGAACAAGGCTAATATAACTAGTCATACAAAGCTAGAACAAGGCTAATATAACTAGAGTCATACAAACCTATAACAAGGCTAATATACCTAGAGTCAAAGCCAGAACAAGGCTAATATAACTAGAGTCATACAAAGCTAATAAAACTAGAGTAATAGAAAGCAGGAACAAGGCTCATATAACTAGTGTCGTACAAAGCTAGAACAAGGCTAATATAACTAGTCACACAAAGCCAGAACAAGGCTAATATATCTAGAGTCATACAAAGCTAGAACAAGGCTAATATAACTAGAGTCAAAGCCAGAATAAATCTAATATAACTAGAGTCATACAAAGCCAGAACCAGGCTAATATAACTAGAGTCATACAAAGCCAGAACAAGGCTAATATAACTAGAGTCATACAAAGCCAGAACAAGGCTAATATAACTAGCACCAGGCTAATATAACTAGAGTCATACAAAGCCAGAACCAGGCTAATATAACTAGCACCAGGCTAATATAACTAGAGTCATACAAAGCCAGAACAAGGCTAATATAACTAGCACCAGGCTAATATAACTAGAGTCATACAAATCCAGAACCAGGCTAATATAACTAGAGTCATACAAAGCCAGAACAAGGCTAATATAACTAGAGTCATACAAAGCCAGAACAAGGCTAATATAACTAGCACCAGGCTAATATAACTAGAGTCATACAAAGCCAGAACCAGGCTAATATAACTAGAGTCATATAAAGCCAGAACAAGGCTAATATAACTAGAGTCATACAAAGCCAGAACCAGGCTAATATAACTAGAGTCATACAAAGCTAGAACAAGACTAATATAACTAGCACCAGGCTAATATAACTAGAGTCATACAAAGCCAGAACCAGGCTAATATAACTAGAGTCATATAAAGCCAGAACAAGGCTAATATAACTAGAGTCATACAAAGCCAGAACAAGGCTAATATAACTAGAACAAGGCTAATATAACTAGAGTCATACAAAGCTATAGCAAGGCTAATATACCTAGAGTCAAAGCCAGAACAAGGCTAATATATCTAGAGTGATACGAAGCTAGAATAAGGCTAATATAACTAGAATCAAAGCCAGAACAAGGCTAATGTAACTAGTCATAAAAAGCCAGAACACGGCTAATATAACTAGTGTCATACAAAGCTAGAACAAGGCTAATTGAACTAGTCACACAAAGCCAGAACAAGTCTAATATAACTAGTCATACAAGGCTAATATAACTAGAACAAGGCTAATATAACTAGAGTCATACAAAGCTAGAACAAAGCTAATATAACTAGAGTCAAAGCCAGAATAAGGCTAATATATCTAGAGTGATACGAAGCTAGAAAAAGGCTAATATAACTAGAATCAAAGCCAGAACAAGGCTAATGTAACTAGTCATAAAAAGCCAGAACACGGCTAATATAACTAGTGTCATACAAAGCTAGAACAAGGCTAATTTAACTAGTCACACAAAGCCAGAACAAGTCTAATATAACTAGCCATACAAGGCTAATATAACTAGAACAAGGCTAATATAACTAGAGTCATACAAAGCTAGAACAAAGCTAATATAACTAGAGTCAAAGCCAGAATAAGGCTAATATATCTAGAGTGATACGAAGCTAGAAAAAGGCTAATATAACTAGAATCAAAGCCAGAACAAGGCTAATGTAACTAGTCATAAAAAGCCAGAACACGGCTAATATAACTAGTGTCATACAAAGCCAGAACAAGTCTAATATAACTAGTCATACAAGGCTAATATAACTAGAACAAGGCTAATATAACTAGAGTCATACAAAGCCAGAACAAGGCTAATATAAGTAGAGTCATATAAAGCCAGAACAAGGCTAATATAACTAGAGTCAAAGCCAGAACAAGGCTAATATTACTAGAGTCCATGCTAGAACAAGGCTAATATAACTAGAGTCATACAAATCCAGAACAAGGCTAAAAATGAGGCCATACCAGTGTAGCTAGCTTCATAAAACTCTTGATCCTTTCAGATTTGAAGGATGAAGTGTCATGTCTTATTCTGTAATGATGACACCAATTTGTGTTGGTGCCGTTATAGAAGAAAGTGTGTGCAAGGCAGGTTGTTTCCACCACGATCCCTATTGTCATGATTGGACAGCATTTACACTGTTATTGTCTCCTAGAGGAAGCCACAGAGGAAAAATATAACATAAAGCCCACAGTTTAAAAGAATATTGTCAGGAAGTTCTCCACTAACTAAATCAGGCTGGTGCTTTTGATCCTTCAGCCAGAGACCAGACCATGCTGTGTAAGTGAACAGAATATAGAGGAAAAGCCTGAAGTACCACATACTAAAAAGATAGACTATTTTAGTAGCACTCAAGACCACTTGGATGTTTCCCTCTATTTCAGTATGATGATGAGGGGCTTTTAGGGCACTCTGACTAAGTATCCCCTAAGTCAGAGGATTTGTCTTTGTTGTTGTCACCCCACAGGTCAACGCCAGCCAATTAATTCCCTTGGTACACAGTAAGTTATATTTGCCACAACAATGACAAGAGCTAAAACAAAAGGGCTGTGTGTAATCACTTTAATGAAAGTATTAAGGAGGAGTGACAAGAGGTCTGAAGCTGCGGGGCTGAGTGTTGCCTCTCTGACTCACCGATGCAAACCAGCGACAGGGAGTCGGAGCCCTGTAGCCAGAGATGGGCAAAAATTATTAAATACAATTACAAAATACAATAGCAAAATACCATGAAGATAAAAATAACCTACAAAATACTTGTATTTTTAAATAGATTTTACTACAATACAGTAGCCGGCAAGAACAGCAACAACATTCTCAGTAACGGTTATAGAAACATACTTGCTATGACTGTGATATCTTGTTGTTTATCTATCTTAGTTAAATGCAATGACTGTAAGTCACTCTGGATAAGAGTGTCTGCTAAATAACCCAAAATGTATACTACCATTCAAAAGTTTGGGGTCACTTAGAAATGTCCTAGTCATTTACAATATTAACAATGTCTACACTGTATTTCTGATCAATTTGATGTTGTTTTAATGGACTAGTAAAGTCATACCTTATAAAAATAAATCATGACAGCTGTGATAGAAATGTAAAGAGGGGACAGAGCAAAGCCGACCACCGATATAATTTGGGATGCTTATATTAAGGGAATGATAATCTCATACTCTGCAAAAGTTTCATCTGAGTTAGAAATTAAATTGAAAGAAAAATAAATCACTGTCTTAGAAAAAGCCTATAAAAAAATCTTTACCAGGTAAAGAAGAAAAAACTATTTCTGAACTTAAGCAGGAATATGATCTTTTACTTTTGAGAGTCAACAACTATATTTTAAACTCAAATAAATCATACTACTTAATGGAAAATAAGCGTGGTAAACATCTCACAGCCCTCACAAAATGAATACACGCCAAACCAGTTACAATTTTAAATACAAATGTGTTAATTAGAAACAACAACGTGATTAATTATATTTTTTAAAGCCTCTATGAAAATCTATATAAAATCAGAATTAAACAACAGTTGGACTGATCCTACAGCCTTCTTAGACTCAACAAGTTTGAAGCAATTATCAACAGACAAAAAATAATCAGCAAAAACAGAGATCACACAAAAATAAATATTAAGACTAGCTATATTTATTATATCACAAGAGCAGACAGTTCAAGGGTCAAACACTCAGGCGCTTCTCTCTTGGGAGTTTCAAACAGGCAAAGCTCTATGCTTCTGATGTTAAATGAGCAGCATAGCATAACCTCTGAAAAATGTAAGTGCATTTTCAATCATCTATACTCTTCATACAGTGGGGAGAACAAGTATTTGATACACTGCCTATTTTGCAGGTTTTCCCACTTATAAAGCATGTAGAAGTCTGTAATTTTTATCATAGGTACTCTTCAACTGTGAGTGACGGAATCTAAAACAAAAATCCAGAAAATCACATTGTATGATTTTTAAGTAATTAATTTGCATTTTATTGCATGACATAAGTATTTGATACATCAGAAAAGCAGAACTTAATATTTGGTAGAGAAACCTTTGTTTGCAATTACAGAGATCATACGTTTCCTGTAGTTCTTGACCAGGTTTGCACACACTGCAGCAGGGATTTTGGCTCACTCCTCCATACAGACCTTCTCCAGATCCTTCAGGTTTCTGGGCTCTCGCTGGGCAATACGGACTTTCAGCTCCCTCCAAAGATTTTCTATTGGGTTCAGGTCTGGAGACTGGCTAGGCCACTCCAGGACCTTGAGATGCTTCTTACGGAGCCACTCCTTAGTTGCCCTGGCTGTGTGTTTCGGGTCGTTGTCATGCTGGAAGACCCAGCCACGACCCATCTTCAATGCTGAGGGAAGGAGGTTGTTGGCCAAGATCTTGCGATACATGGCCCCATCCATCCTCCCCTCAATATGGTGCAGTCGTCCTGTCCCCTTTGCAGAAAAGCATCCCCAAAGAATGATGTTTCCACCTCCATGCTTCAAGGTTGGGATGGTGTTCTTGGGGTTGTACTCATCCTTCTTCTTCCTCCAAACACGGCGAGTGGAATTTAGACCAAAAAGCTATATTTTTGTCTCATCAGACCACATGACCTCTCCCATTCCTCCTCTGGATCATCCGAATGGTCATTGGCAAACTTCAGACGGGCCTGGACATGCGCTGGCTTGAGCAGGGGGACCTTGCATGCGCTGCAGGATTTTAATCCATGACGGCGTAGTGTGTTACTAATGGTTTTCTTTAAGACTGTGGTCCCAGCTCTCTTCAGGTCATTGACCAGGTCCTGCCGTGTAGTTCTGGGCTGATCCCTGACCTTCCTCATGATCATTGATGCCCCACGAGTTGAGATCTTGCATGGTGCCCCAGACCGAGGGAGATTGACCGTCATCCTGAACTTCTTCCATTTTCTAATAATTGCGCCAACAGTTGTTGCCTTCTCACCAAGCTGCTAGCCTATTGTCCTGTAGCCCATCCCAGCCTTGTGCAGGTCTACAATTTTATCCCTGATGTCCTTACACAGCTCTCTGGTCTTGGCCATTGTGGAGAGGTTGGAGTCTGTTTGATTGAGTGTGTGGACAGGTGTCTTTTATACAGGTAACAAGTTCAAACAGGTGCAGTTAATACAGGTAATGAGTGGAGAACAGGAGGGCTTCTTAAAGAAAAACTAACAGGTCTGTGAGAGACGGAATTCTTAATGGTTGGTAGGTGATCAAATACTTATGTCATGCAATAAAATGCAAATTAATTATTTAAAAATCATACAATGTAATTTTCTCTATTTTTGTTTTAAATTCTGTCTCTCACAGTTGAAGTGTACCTATGATACAAATTACAGACCTCTACATGCTTTGTAAGTAGGAAAACCTGAAAAATCGGCAGTGTATCAAATACTTGTTCTCCCCACTGTATGTCAATTATGTTTCATCTACTTGGGTCTTTTGAAGAATCAAGTTATTTACTAACTATATGCTTTGGGGAAAGGATGTAATTAATTAGCTAGTTCTTATTGAGATGATGAATTTATGGTTGTTCATTTACTACTTATTAAGCCTTCATAAAGCCTCTATAACAGACCATTCCAATGGAATGCATTGGACCAGCCATTAAATATCCCAAATGTACCCCAAAGCCCATGTCTTTCTAAGTGAAACTAACGAACAGTGACTTCATGTAATTGTGCCTGTAAAAATGAATGGCTATGGTCTTATAACTCATATCAGTTATAACAGTTATATCCCACAGTTACACATTAAATATTAACTCCATTGAACTGGCTATAAAGTACTATATTTAGCCAACCGTGCTATTATTCCAGCAGTCATGTGGGTGACATTTCCAGGAGACACAAGGATGGACAATGGAATGCTTTTCGATTGCCCAGGATGTATGTGAAGCTCTCAGATTGTACCAGCGTGGCTATACGGTTTCTCTCTGGAGGAAACAGTGAAAACACTTAGACAGGGATGAATGACCTAATCTCATTTTATTTTAAAAAGGTTATTCTTCTTTCCACCTTTTGGGCCCCTGGCCTCTGCCTGCCCACCTAGGGTCCTGCTGTCTCGCTCTCTGGGTCTAGCAGCCCCTGTGCCTTATTTAATTAGACATTTAGAAATGCTACAGGCATTAACAGTTAAAAAGTATCCCTAACCTGGATTTAAATTACCTGCCCTGCACAACGAAAGGTCATTATAGATTCTATAGCACAAAAAAAATCACTTTGCTAACTGATAACCCCCAAACTCCTAATGTATGTGTAATAGTGATTATTAGACATCTTTACACAAAATAAGCCATATCAAAGCCGGCTCAGATGCAGCTGTAATACAGCCAGAGTATGCTTTACATAGAGTTCCTGGCTGCGTGCCATCTTAAACCTACAGTGCCTTCAGAAAGTATTCACACCCCTTGACTTTTGTTGTGTTTTGTTGTGTTACAAAGTGGGATTAAAATGTATGTACTTGTCTTTTTTTTGTCAACAATCTATACAAAATACTCTAATGTTAAAGTGGAAGAAAAAGTATTCAACCCCATGAGTCAATCAATACATGTTAGAATCACCTTTGGTAGCGATTACAGCTGTGAGTCTTTCTGGGTAAGTCTCTAAGAGCTTTCCACCCCTGGATTGTGCAACATTTGCCCATTATTCTTTTCAAAATTACCCTGTCAAATTGATTGTTGATCAATGCTAGACACCCATTTTCAGGTCTTGCCATAGATTTTCAAGCAGATTTAAGTCAAAATTGTAACTTGGCCCCTCAGGAAACACTCACTTTCTTCTTAGTAAGGAACTCCAGGGTCTGGTGGAAAGCAGACTGAACCAGATTTTCTTCTAGGATTTTGCCTGTTCTTAGCTCCATTCCATTTATTTTTTATCCTAAAAAGCCACCACTATGCTTGAAAATATGGACAGTGGTACTCAATAATGTGTTGTATTGGATTTACCCCAAACATAACACTTTGTATTCAGGACAAAAAGTTAATTGCTTTGCCAAATGTTTTGCAGTATTACTTTAGTGCGTTGTTGCTGGTATAGAATCAGCTTGATCCCCTCTGTCCAAGACGTTTGGACCTTCTTTTTTATATTTTAAGTGGTATTGTTAACAAACACACCCCCATAAAAACATTTTTTATTAAAAACAAGTTTAGCCCCTGGTTTGACCATGATCTTGCAGGCTTATTCCACCTCAAGAATTGCATTTGGCGAAAGACTCGCCACACTCATACTCAGGCTGACTCTTGTCCAGGCAAATGAGAAGTGCACTCAGGCTATCCGGAAGGCCAAAGTTAGTTACTTTAAGGAGCAGTTCTCTCTCTTTGGGTCTAACCCCAAGAAGTTATGGAAAACAGTTAATGACCTGGAGAATAAACCCTCCTCCTCACAGCTGACCATGTCCCTTAAAGTTGATGATGTGGTTGTTACTGACAAGATGCACATGGCTGAGCTCTTTAATCACCACTTCATTAAGTCAGGATTCCTATTTGAATCAGCCATACCTCCTTGCCTGTCCAACATTTCCTCATCTCCCACCCCTTCTAATGCCACTAGCTCTGATGCTCGTCCCTCTTTTTCCCCTGCCCGCTACAAAGTTTCTCCCTGCAGGCAGCTACTGAGTCCAAGGTGCTAAAGGAGCTCCTAAAACTTCACCGCAAAAAACATCTGGATCAGATGGTTTAGACCCTTCCCTCTTTAAGGTTCCTGCCGCTATCATCGCCAAGCCTATCTCTGACCTTTTTAACCTGTCTCTTCTCTCTGGGGAGGTTCCCATTGCTTGGAAGGCAGCCACGGTTCGTCCTTTATTTAAATGGGGAGATCAAGCTGATCCTAACTGTTATAGCCCTATTTCTATTTTTCCCTGTTTATCAAAAGTGTTGGAAAAACTTGTCAATAATCAACTGACTGGCTTTCTTGATGTCTATAGTATTCTCTCTGGTTTGCAATCTAGTTTCCGCTCAAGTTATGGATGTGTCACTGCAACCTTAAAGGTCCTTAATGATGTCACCACTGCCCTTGATTCAAAGCAATGTTGTGCTGCTATTTTTATTGACTTGGCCAAAGCTTTTGAAACGGTAGACCCTTCCATTCTTGTGGGCCGGGTAAGGAGTATTGGTGTCTCTGAGGGGTCTTTGGCCTGGTTTGCTAACTACCTCTCTCAAAGAGTGCAGTGTATAAAGTCAGAACATCTGCTGTCTCAGCCACTGCCTGTCACCAAGGGTGTACCCCAAGGCTCGATCCTAGAACCACAATCTTCTCAATTTACATAAACAACATAGCTCAGGCAGTAGGAAGCTCTCTTATCTATTTATATACAGATGATACAGGCTTATTCTCAGCTGGCCCCTCCCCGGATTTTGTGTTAAACGCTCTACAACAAAGCTTTCTTAGTGTCCAACAAGCTTTCTCTGCCCTTAACCTTGTTCTGAACACCTCCAAAACAAAGGTCATGTGGTTTGGTAAGAAAAATGCCCCTCTTCCCACAGGTGTGATTACTACCTCTGAGGGTTTAGAGCTTGAGGTAGTCACCTCATACAAGTACTTGTGAGTATGGCTAGACGGTACACTGTCCTTCTCTCAGCACATATCAAAGCTGCAGGCTAAAGTTAAATCTAGACTTGGGTTTCCTCTATCGTAATCTCTCCTCTTTCACCCCAGCTACCAAACTAACCCTGATTCAGATGACCATCCTACCCATGCTAGATTACGGAGACGTAATTTATAGATCGGCAGTTAAGTGTGCTCTTAAATGGCTAGAAGTTTTTTACCATTCGGCAGGGTTGGGCAGGTTACTTTCTAAATTTAATCCGTTACAGTTACAAGTTACCTGTCCAAAATTGTAATCAGTAACGTAATTTTTGGATTACCCAAACTCAGTAACGTAATCTGATTATATTCTGTTACTTTTAGATAACTTTCCCCTTTACAGGCATTAGAAGAAGACACAAATGTATGTTACCAATTGAACGCCAAAGTTTACATAGCTGGCCATATATGGATGTTACATTTTACTTTATAGGTTGGTTATGTAGGCTTCTTCTAACCTATCCCTTTCAACTACATACAATAATACGATTAAATAATATTTAAAAAACAAAGTCTATCAGAATTCCAGTAATTCCAATAAATGTTATTTTCCTTGATCTTCAAGAATAGGACTTGGAAATATGGAAGCATAGATTAGCCAAATTGTTTTACCTGAGCATGACCCCAAAACTAAGGACTTATTAGCCAGCCCTACTCTGTTGTTTATGATTTATTTTGTTGTCATGGAGGACTGATTGGGCTCATTGATTTGAGTTGAAAAATAAATGCTGCACTCATGGAATGTCATGCTTTGCCAAGAGTGTGCAAAGCTGTCATCAAGGCAAAGGGTGGCTACTTTGAAGAATCTCAAATATAAAATATTTTGATTTGTTTAACACTTTATTGGTTACTACATGATTCCTTATGTTATTTCATAGTGTTGATGTCTTCACTATTATTCTACAATTTAGAAAATAGAAAATATAAAGGAAAACCCTTGAATGAGTAGGTGTGTCTAAACCATTGACTGGTACTGTATATATAATTTGTAAGTCCAAAAATGGATGTAGCAACTACAGATTGCCTCTTTAAGTCTATCAAAAGTTTGAGCAATAAAAGCCCCACTTTTATTCCATAGGCTTGGATCCTCACTATGCAGCTGTTTTAAGAGCGCATTTGTCACTGGCTGTCCACTGGTTTAAAAAAACAATGGTTGATAGGCAGCTTAAACTTCTTGAATTCAACCATTATTGGGTTCAAATACACATTTAGATTTGTGAACAGCCATCCACAACAACCACAATCCGTAAGGCGCAAATAGCTAAATGTATTTATTTTACATTTTTCTTTAACCTTTATTTAACTAGGCAAGTCAGTTAAGAACAAATTCTTATTTACAATGACTGCCTACAAAATGAGAGAGCAGAAGTGTGATTATCATGAATGTGCTATGTAGATCAATAATAAGTGATATCCGTATCGCCGTCATCCTTACCTCGAAGCGTTTATTCAAGTTGGATAATCTTTGGATGCCGACAGCAGTCGCACCATTGGAAGATATAGCTTGGATTGTAGCCTACCTCTTTTCCCGCGATCCATCAAACACATTTGGTGTGTCATCATAGTGGTCTCTGATTTGTGGTCAGACTAGCTCAGGTGGAACAAACTTAAATTTGTGCCTTTTTTCAATGCTGATTTGAATGTCATTGAGAAAACATAGAAGTGTCAAATACTTTTTTCCACAAACATCATTTCTGAATTTAAACGTAATCCTCGAAGTAATCATCTAGTTTTTCAAAAGTATCTGTAATCTGATTACAATATTTTAGCTGGTAACGTAACGGATTACAGTTACCGTTCTTTGTAATCCCTTACATGTAACGGATTACATGTAATCGGTTACTCCCCAACCCTGCCATTCGGCCATCAGATTTGCCACCAATGCTCCTTATAGGACACATCACTGCACTCGTCTTTTCAGTTCGCTGCAGCTAGCGACTGGAACGAGCAGCAACAAACACTTAAACTAGACAGTTTTATCTCAATCTCTTCATTCAAAGACTCAATCATGGACACTCTTACTGACAGTTGTGGCTGCTTTGCGTGATGTATTGTTGTCTCTACCTTCTTTCCTTTTGTGCTGTTGTCTGTGCCCAATAATGTTTGTACCCTGTTTTGTGCTGCTACCATGTTGTGTAGCTGCCATGTTGTGTTGCTACCATGTTGTTGTCATGTTGTGTTGCTACGTTGCTGTGTTGTCATGTGTTGCTGCCATGCTATGTTGTCTTAGGTCTCTCTTTATGTAGTGCTGTGTTGTCTCTCTTGTCATGATGTGTGTTTTGTCATATATTTTTATTTAATGTATTTATATTTTTAATACCAGCCCCCATATCTGCAGGAGGCCTTTTGCCTTTTGGTAGGCCGACACTGTAAATAAGAATTTGTTCTTAACCTAGATAAATAAATGTTAATTTAAAAAACATGATGCATGTTTTGGAATATTTATATTCTGTACAGGCTTCCTTCTTTTCGCTCTATCAATTAGGTTAGTACTGTGGAGTAACTACAATGTTGTTGATCCATCCTCAGTTTTCTCCTATCACAGCCATTAAACTCTATAACTGTTTTAAAGACACTATTGGACTCATGGTGAAATCCCTGTGCCGTTTCCTTCCTCTCCGGCAACTGAGTTAGGAAGGGTGCCTGTATCTTTGTAGTGACTGGCTGTATTGATACACCAATAATTTCACCATGCTCAATGTCTGCTTTTTGTTTTTTACCAATAGGTGCCCTTTTTTTTAGAGGCATTGGAAAACCTCCCTGGTCTTTGTGGTTGAATCTGTGTTTGAAATTCATTGCTCGACTGAGGGACCTTACAGATAATTGTAAAAATCATGTTAAAAATGAACTTATTTAAGCTTGTCATAGCAAAGGGGTTGAATATGTATTGTGTCAAGCTTATAATTTTGTATTAATTTGTAAACATTTCGAAAAACATAACTCCACATTTTGGGGTATTGCGTGTAGGTCAATACAATCCATTTTAAATTCAGATGGAAAAAGTCAAGGGATGCGAAATACTTTCTGGAGGCATTGTATTTACAATTTGGCATTTGGCCAGTTGTGAACAAGGCTATTGATGGGCTATGTCCTGTCCTTAGGCTGTGCATGAACACCATAATACCTGCAAATGGGACTCATTGCTTGCTTACTTTTCTACCCGTGAGCATGAAATTGTCCTCTACTGCTGATTGTTTATTTAATTTACAGCTATTGTAAGGCAGGCAAATAAGAACAGAGCAGCATTCACTCTCCCCTGCTGATGCAATCAACCATCAGTGGTGTTCCTCACCGTTCTCTAATTCCCCCTGCCACGACTGCGCATCTCTCATATCGTCAGAGGGCAACTATTATCAGGATAACAACGTCACAGCTACTGTATGTGAAACCAGTGGGTGGTGCGACGGACGCCGCTGTGGTCTCCAATCTCCCAGGAGACACATGATGATGATGCGACAACGTATTCATCATCAAGTCTGTGTGTGGGGGAAATAGTGACCTTTAAAAACATAAGGTTGTCTACAGTGTTCTATACTCTGGCAAACTCTGCCAAGCCACAGCAGAACAAGCGGGAATCCATCTCTTATCAACTCATAGAGTAAGTCCTTTGTATTAATGAATGCTCTCTCTCTCTCTCTCTCTCTCTCTCTCTCTCTCTCTCTCTCTGAGCTGCATAATGGGACTATGGGATTAATGCCACAATGCAATACCAATAAATCCATCTAGGTCTTCACTAATGTTCTGTAACTGCTTCATCCCCAGCAGCACAATAACACAATGATCTGCCCTGAAATTCACATTCATAATCCTTTAATAACTGATCTAAAACGTTAATCACATTATAATCCCAAGAGCACATACTATTATCTAAAACATCTCAACTGCAGTATATGCATTTGAAGTTACCGAGATGTCCAGTGAACAAATGACCATTGGATTCAAACAGCTGAATCTAATGTGCATGATAAAATGGACTAAGCCAAGCATATGTTGTTATTTCTAGCACAAATGAACAATACATGTTTTAGTCCCAGAGGGCAGCGCACAATTGGCCCAGCATCGTCCGGGTTAGAGGAGGCCGGGGTAGGCCGTTATTGTAAATAAGAATTTGTTCTTAACTGACTTGCCTAGTTAAATAAAGGTTAAATAAAAAATAAAATAATAAAATAGTTCCACAGTGATATTTTTCCCAGTTTGCTCTGAACTATAAACATGAATAAAGGGAATTACTCCCCCTGCTTGCCCTGGAAACTGCAGTGAGCACATTTCATTTGCAATGGCCTCCCAAGATTTCCCATTTAATTGAAAATAATTAATGAACAAATGAGGTCTGTGCTGACAGGATATACTGTACACTTTGAATGGGCAACTGAAGAATGCATTTTAGACCGTGAACTTGTATTGGGTTGCCTGAGTTTTCACTGGTAATAAGAGGGAAATCAGCCAGTGTTCGGATGCGCTGCATTTAATCAGTGGACTTGAAGGCCTGGTTGTTTTGAGTCGCAGTTGCAAGTCCAAGAGTTCATTTGAATAGACACACACAGGGCATGCTAATGGCTAGGCCTGCTTCATTACCTTAAGTCTGCTTTTGCAGTGCTGAAGGAGTATAATTCAAAATATCTCTCTCTCTCACACTATATTTCTTACTCACTCTCCAAAAGTACATTTTTAAAAATCTGGTGTTGCTGCATTATAGAAATGGTGTATCCAAAAGCCATACCAATTTGATTCTCAGATTCAAACTGTGGGCTGGCTATCATTGTGGTGTGAATAATCCCCTTCACAGTTAATTTACCCAGTCATGACTGGACTCCAATATGTTCAAATGAGAGTTCCTCTTGGTAAAGTGCTGAAGATAACAGGTTGATTCATAGCCTTTCAAAGGAGGTCACAACTTCCTCTGACAGGAATTTGGGATCTCCTCTTCTCTGGCAGTCGGAAAGCCAAGCATCCTGGTAGGAATGCAAAATGAGCTACACTCTTAGAAAAAAAGGGTTCTTCGGCTGTCCCCATAGGAGAACCCTTTAAAGAAACATTTTTGGTTCCAAGTAGAACCATTGTGGGTTCCATTTAGAACCCTCTGTGGAAATGGTTCTACATGGAACCCACAATGGTTCTACTTGGAACCAAAAAGGGTTCTACCTGGAACCAAAAAGGGTTCTACAAAGGGTTCTCCTATGGGGACAGCCAAAGAACCCTTTTAGGTTCTAGATAGCACCGTTTGTTCTAAGAGTGTATGGATGCAGAGCAAATCATGTCCTCACAACTCCTAACCCTACACTCCTTTTGCAATTCTGTCTATTTTGTTGATAAGCATGGAAAAGTACTTTTTTGAGAAATAAGTCCCCAAATCCCTACCTGTGAAATATTTCTCATTCTACAGTCCTAAGAAGAGAAAACAATTTACAAAAGGTAAAAATAGCTTGCCTGCAGAACGCCAAGGTGTTTTTGTGCATTAAATGCCAAGAGGAGCACTGAAATGTCACAATCAGAGCCAACGTTTATATCATTATACATTTCCAATGTAATAAAAACCATTGCAGTTACAACATTCACTGCACTGGTCATCTGAAACATGTGACAGAAAAGGGCACCTCATTCAAACATTTATATGCAGTTGGTCCTCCCTATACTGCTATAAAAGCTTCCACTCTTCTGGGAAGGCTTTCCACTAGATGTTGGAACATTGCTGTGGAGACTTGCTTCCATTCAGCCACAAGAGCATTAGTGAGGTCAGACACTGATGTTGGGTGATTAGGCCTGCCTCCCAGTCGGCGTTCCAATTCATCCCAAAGGTGTTCAATGGGGTTGAGGTCAGGGCTCTGTGCAGGCCAGTCAAGTTCTTCCACACCGATCTCGACAAACCATTTCTGTATGGGTCTCGCTTTGTGCACGGGGACAGTATCATGCTGAAACAGGAAAAAAACAGCCCCAGACCATTATTCCTCCTCCACCAAACTTTAAAGTTGGCACTATGCATTCAGGCAGGTAGTGTTCTCCTGGCATCGCCAAAAATCAGATTCGTCCATCGGACTGCCAGATGGTGAAGCGGGATTAATCACTCCAGAGAACGCATTACCACTGCTCCAGAGTCCAATGGCGGTGAGCTTTACACCACTCCAGCCAATGCTTGGCATTGTGCATGGTGATCTTAGGCCTTTGTGGGCTGCTTGGCCATGGAAACCCATTTCATCAAGCTCCCGATGAACAATTGTTGGCCTGATGTTGCTTCCAGAGGCAGTTTGGAACTCGGTAGTGAGTGTTGCAACCGAGGAAAGACGATTTTTACGCACACTCAGCGGTCACGTTCTGCAGAGCTTGTGTGGCCTACCACTTCGCGGCTGAGCCGTTGTTGCTCCTAGACGTTTCCACTTCACAATAACAGTATTTACAGTTGACCGGGGCAGCTCTAGCACAACAGACATTTTACGAACTGACTTGTTGGAAAGGTGGCATTCTATGACGGTTGAAAGTCATGAGCTTCTATGACGGTTGAAAGTCATGAGCTCTTCAGGCCATTCTACTGCCAATGTTTGGCTATGGAGATTGCATGGCTGTGTGCCGATTTTATACACCTGTCATCAACGGGTTTGGCTGAAATAGTGTCCACATACTTTTGTATATATAGTGTATATTCCATTTTATTCATGAATGTCTGGATAACAGGGGTTTGCACCAAAAACAGTAACCGAGCAGGAAAATTGGAAGAGGTGGAAATTCACTGAGAAAAAAACAAGGAGACATGAAGGTTAAATAGATCCTCCCTCCATCCTCCATCCACCCTGTTTCTAATTATTGAGCAAGAGCGTGAGAGAGTAGTGCTCCTGATTGCAGCTGCTTGGTGCTGCAGCGACAACCAAATCTGCTCTGTCGTTAATAATAATAATGAAAGTGACCAAAGCTACAAGCTCCTCATGTGTGTTTCTGTGGAGGCAATGGCTTCCACTGTTGAGCACAGATTTAAAGTTAAACATGTCCATTTGGCAGACCCTCTCCCTGTCCATCTAAATTAAATTGTACCTTAATTCCAGAGCGATGTACACCGAACACAAATATAAACGCAATATGTAAAGTGCTGGTCCCATGTTTCATGAGCTGAAATAAAAGACCTCTGTAAATTTTCCATACAAACAAAAAGCTTATTTCTCACAAATTTGTTTACATCCCTGTTAGTTAGCATTTTATCCTTTGTCAATATAATCCATCCAACTGACTGGTTTGGCATATCAAGAAGCATGATCATTACACGGTGCACCTTGTGCTGGGGACAATAAAAGGCCACTCTAAAATGTGCAGTTTTGTCACACAACACAATACCACAGATGTCTAAAATTTTGAGGGAGCGTGCAATTGGCATGCTGACTGCAGGAATGTCCACCAGAGCTGTTGCCAGATTTATGTTCATTTCTCTACCATAAGCCGCCTCCAACAACCACAGCCCTGAACCTCTACATCTGTCTTCTTCACCTGCGGGATCGTCGGGGGGGGTGGGGGGTGAATATCATTCTGATTGGCTGGGCCTGGCTCCCCAGTGGGTCGGCCTGTCATCCAAGTGGGTGGGCCTATGCCCTCCCAGGCCCACCCTTGGCTGCGCCCCTGCCAAGTCATGTGAAGTCCATAGATTAGGGCCTAATGAATTTATTTCAATTGACTGAATTCCTTATATGAACTGTAATTCAGCAACATCTTTGAAATTGTTGCATGTTGCTTTTATATTGTTGTTCAATATAGTTGGCGCTTACTAATTAGTTCTGGAGATTGAGCTGCACTTTTTTTGAAGTACCATATCACAGCATCATTAATTAGCACATTCAAATCACTTCCTCAGATACTGTAATAATCCACGTTACATGCTATATTACATAACATCTAACATACAAATCTGAATTGATAAAGCCCTACAAAACACGGAGAGTCCACGGCTCTCACATACACATTTCCTTTGTAGTAAATGCATTTCTGGGCTGTGTCCGGCGTTTTTTGATAGGCCTTTCCATCAAATGTGTGTGCCATTCGCGGACTCTGTGGTAGCTAGCATTCCTTGTACACGCCTCCCATTGTGGCATCAAGGACTTGTCACTGCAGGAGAGAGGGAGGGGTTATGAGACAGGAAGGAAACTCTCTGCCATGAAGATACAGTATGCCACAGGCAAAACAGAAGTACAAAGAAGAAGCAATGCACTGAAAATGTATTGTAAATACAATGTACTGTTTCTTTGTGGTGTAAGGACATACAAAAAGCTCTAAGCAAACAAGAATATATTGGATCACAAAAAATAAGCTTTGTTCAAATACTAAATTATTAAAAGCTTGTACACAGAGGAAGATCTACAGTAGGCTACTGCGAGTTTATCACTAATAGTGATATTCAATATGTTCACCAACTGTTGTTCGCAGGGAACAAAAGTTACCCAATTCGGCAATATTTCAAGACTGTTATGAGAAGAACTGCTATAATGACGCAAGTGTGTTCATTTGGTGAAAGGAAAAGAATCCATGAAAAAGTACTGAAGCTTTGATGATTCATCATGCACTACTCAAGGCTGAATTTCAGTGGGATTCATTCACAGGAGTCTGCTGAGGGGAGGACGGCTCATAATAATGGCTGGAATGGAATGGTGTTCAATACCATTGTATAATGTGTTCAATACCATTCCATTTATTCTGTTCCAGCCATTACTATGAGCCCGTCCTCCCCAATTAAGGTGCCACCGGCCTCTTGTGGCATTAATTTAGTAACATTAGTGAAAGAACCTGTCAGCTGCAGTTTCCTCTGCCAGCACAATTCCTGCTTGCTCTGTGAAATGTTTTCCTCGTCCCTGGGTGAACCGGAGGAATCTATCTCGCCAAACCTTATCCATCCTGCATGATTCTGGAATCAGCTGGATACACCCTCCTCTGAATTAATGTCGTAGATACCGAGTGGATGATTCTCATGATCATATTCCTATTCAGGACTTAATACATACAGACACAGACATCATTACCATCCCTGACAGACTCAATACATACAGACACAGACATCATTACCACCGAGAGGCTCATTCCCCACAGACACAGACATCATTACCACCCCTGAGAGACTCAAGACATAGACACAGACATCATTACCATCCCTGAGAGACTCAATACATACAGACACATACATCATTACCATCCCTGAGAGACTCAATACATACAGATACAGACATCATTACCATCCTTCAGAGAATCAATACATACAGACACAGACATAATTACCATCCCTGAGAGACTCATTCCCCACAGACACAGACCTCATTACCATCACTGAGAGACTCATTCCCCACAGACACAGACATCATTACCATCCCTGAGAGACTCAATACATACAGATACAGACATCATTACCATCCCTGAGAGAGTCAATACATACAGACACAGACATTATTACCATCCCTGAGAGACTCAATACATACAGATACAGACATTATTACCATCCCTGAGAGAGTCAATACATACAGACACAGACATTATTACCATCCCTGAGAGAGTCAATACATACAGACACAGACATTATTACCATCCCTGAGAGACTCAATACATACAGGCACAGACATTATTACCATCCCTGAAAGACTCAATACATACAGATACAGACATCATTACCATCCCTGAGAGACTCAAAACATACAGACACAAACACCATTACCATCCCTGAGAGACTCAATACATACAGATACAGACATCATTACCACCCCTGAGAGGCTCATTCCCCACAGACACAGACATCATTACCACCCCTGAGAGACTCAATACATAAAGACAGACATCATTATCATCCCTGAGAGACTCAATACATACAGGCACAGACATCATTACCATCCCTGAAAGACTCAATACATACAGACATCATTACCATCACTGACAGACTCAATACATACAGAAACAAACATCATTACCACCCCTGACAGACTCAATACATACAGAAACAAACATCATTACCATCCCTGAGAGACTCATTCCCCACAGACACAGACATCATTATCATCCCTGAGAGACTCAATACATAAAGACAGACATCATTACCATCCCTGAGAGACTCAATACATAAAGACAGACATCATTACCATCCCTGAGAGACTCAATACATAGGACATCACTCCCCACCCGTTTACATTTCCCTCTCAAAAGAGATGCATGTTTCCCCAAAGATGAGCCATTTCACTGTTTTTTTGTGATTATAAACCACAGATATTTGGGAACGTATTGTCTTCAGGTGTTGTGAACATTCCAAGCTTATTCTCCACACCCCTGATTTTCTTATTCTACAGATTAGGCTCAGAGGAAAAATCTTCTCCCTCAAAGGAATAAGGGAAGAAGAGGACCCAACAGATACAAACAGACTAAGTATGTGTGGCCAATCCGCTTTCTGCCTTGCTTGTGCCCGGTGTCCCTCTGGGCAAGTTGATCCAGGCGCAGTAAACTCCTCCCTCTCCCTCGGCACCTGTAATACCTGCATGATGAGAGCCAGTGTACTGGCAGCTGCAGCTGTCACACTCCCCCCACAGTACCCCACCCCCAACCACCCTCCGTCTACTGCACACACACACATTGTGTTGTGGAAAATGTTCCCTCCTTTTCTTTAAATTAAAGCACTTATAGACTTTATTACAGAAGTAATACAACCGAGTGAGCCTCCGGAGACTACTGATTTTCCCAGACTCAGCTCGCTCTTTTTATACAGTTTTGTGGTTACATAGCATGCATAGTCCTTCCCTCATATGTAAAATGATTAACGCCTCTTAAAATTCTTCCACTATTGTTTCAAAGCCTTTTGTCTACGCCCTTTTCCATCCTCCTTTGGCACTTAGATGGCATAACAGTGCAGACGTGTTTTTTTGTCCTGTCTCATGTCCCGTGTAAATAGTCTAATTAGTCTGTCTTTCCGTATATTTTTCTTATTATTGACTGTACATTTGTTTATCCCATGTGTACACTGCTTTGCTTTGTCTTGGCCAGGTCGCAGTTGTAAATGAGAACTTGTTCTCAACTGGCCTACCTGGTTAAATAAAGGTGAAATAAAATGTTTAGGTAATGCCACTATTTTTAAAAAATAGTGGCATTAATAAAAATTAAACAGACATGCACACATAATGTTTAGTGCATGTTGAAACCATAGCAATAGTACAAACACTAATATAGCCATGCATATATTATGCTTAGTACCAGTTGCCACCATAGTAATATGACAAACAATAATATGGCCATGCATATATTATGGCAAGTGCGTGTCTAAGTGCCCTCTACAGGGCCATATGATGATCTTTTCTTGGGCTTTGCTTACCACTCTGACCGTTCTAACCGCTCTAACCTCTATTCTGTTGCTACTCTATGGGTTATTTAATAACCTTTTATCGTACTACTGCCCTCTGTTGCTATCCTATAAGTTTACTGAATAACCTATTGTGGCTTCTAATTTAAACAGTGGAAAATCTCCAAGCTTTTCCAATTCTGTTCTTTGGAACAGAGTCCTAAAAATATTCAACAACACACACACACACACACACACACACACACACACACACACACACACAGTCTGCTGAAGCTCTTTAGAGCCATCTACTGTATTCCTGGCTGTACCGCAGCATTACTACTGCTCCTTTGCTCTGTCGGTTGTAGTGAGAGGGATAAGTAAAACATCAGAGATTGCAATCGTAGGCGTTGATTGAGGTATCTAATAAACACTATGGCAGATGGTATGATTCTAATTAGACTGAAGCTAAACATAGTATGGTGACTAATTCTAGACCCGGTCATAAACCCCAAAAAGTGTTTCTTTCCTCACATTTGAAACCATTGATGTGTCCACTTAAGTGTATTTTGGGCACAAGGGCAATTCTTACCGTGTCTGAAAGGATTGCTGATTCTGGGACACTCAATGAAAGTATTCCCAGTATCCCACAACAACATCTAAACCTAATCAGCCAGAACAGCACTCATTGTACAGCACTCTAAATCCAATTAAGGTTGTTTGGACAGATCTGATTTAAAAAAAGATTTTTAACTATGCACAAACATAGTTGGTACTCAGTCAAACAAGATAGTTTTGCCAATGGAAAGCAACGCTCTTCTTCACAGCAGCACAGTAAGCAATCATCCCTCCCTAATAACGTGATACTGTAGTTCCCACTGTGCAAACTGATTGGATCAATCACACATCATAAAAACAGTTGGTGGAAAATTGAACAAGTCAGAGGCAGGGCAAAGATAGTAAGAGATACTGGACTTGGACATCAAGTTCAGGGCCGGTTCTAAGATTATGCCTTGGTGGGCAGTCAGAAATGTATTGGCTGTTTCAAAGCTTGCTTACTGGCATAATCCATTGGGTGGGCAACATGACAAGCTTTGAAACAGCCAATACATTGTCCAAGTCCATAATCTTAGAACCGGCCCTGAAGTTGACCCCTCCCCCATCCTAGAACCAACCTTGATCACTTCTAAAGAGGAGAGCTACAGAGGGAGTACTCAAGAAAAAAAATCTAAAGTTGAATGAGTTTAATGTATGCATATGAAGCTGGAGGAATCTCTAGCCAGGCAAAAGGCATACATGTTGTAGACACCATATGTCAATATGCGCACATCCATTATTGCTTTCCAACACTACACTTTAATAGTTATATGTGCCTAAGAATGGTTTTGTAAGTTAAATGTCTCCGCCAACATAGAAAACGTTTTAACATTAGAATGATGGAAATATACATGAGGCCATCCCACTGTGCAAAAACTGATTGAATCAACATTGTTTCCACATCATTTCAACAAAAAATGTTTTTGTGGTTTTCAAATTGCATTCACGTTAGTTGACAAGAGCCAAATATAAATCAAAACTAGACTTTGAAATGATGTCTGTGCCCAGTGGGATGGCTCCCTAACACTTATTGAGTGCAAGCTTGAGTGCTGCCATGGAAATGCTCTTATAGTATGGTGACATCCGACTTAGTGAATAAAAGGCTAAATACAAACAGTAGCATAATAAAATAAATACTCTACAGTGAATCAAATCATCCATCTGAAGACATACCACGATGATGATTCCTAAGATGGCTGCAGACAGTACTGATCCATTCTCCATGCGCAGTCATTCATATTAGGACGGCTGTCCACCGTGATTATTGCACACTGCACACATAAATTATGTGTGTTTCAATTAATACCAAATGCTGTTACCACAAAGCAGTCAATCACTCCACTGCATAGATAAATTCTGCAATTAATCCTTGAATGGGTCCCCATTAACCAGTGAAATGAAAGTCCTTGCATGAAATGTTGTTTGCTGTCTAAGTCTTGTTTTGGAACATTTACGAAAGCATTCATTTCTATAATTCACTAAAGCAGTGGTCTCCAAGGCATTCCTAGTCGATCGCCAAATATTTCTGTAAAAAAAAAACAATGATAAAGCCTTGTGTTCCTATTTATTTCATTTGTCTCGGACACCCGTTTCAACTGCCCTGCGTGCCTGATAGGCGAACTGTTGCCATTTTGAACCATTTCATGTGTCTTAAGGTATAAACTCTGCCTTCCCAGCCGGCCCGGAGAGAAAATCATGTGCATTATTAGGCCACCGCTGGCCAATCAGATGGCTCAGATTAACGTGTCTGCAGTAACCTTGCAGGCTTAAAAGAAAGCTATAGCAACATTTATACTGTGAGATTTCAAAACGTTTAAAACCATGACTAGAGATACTGTCAATGAATACAGCAGAGAGCTGCTGTTTGTATGAGTTAGTTTATTAGCACTGTCAACACTTTGTATCCAACACTTTTATAAGCCATAAAATGCTTCTTCCTATTTCCATTTAGCGCTACAAGAAACACTGCAGCAGTAATAAATGAGTAGGACAGTGTATCGATTGGCTTGTGTTGTTATTATTAGCAACTTGGGCCTTTTTTAATATCAAGGAATATTTCACTTTCTCTGTACATGGGAGTAACAACATGCATTTATTCACGAGGCAGAAATAATGCGGTGCGACTCGAGTTTTGCCATCAACTGGAAGACGTGTCCCTTTTTGGTCAGTGACAGTGGAGGAAAGGGAGAGCGGAGGGATGTTGAGAGGCGGACCCTCAGTCTTCTGCTCTCTCCCTCCGCTGAGACTGACCATCAGATGCAGGCTCCATCAGCCCAGTAAAATAAAAATAAATAGCAAATGATTTAAATGTATGCTCACTTAGCTGTGCCTTGCAAATAATACAACAACGGATCTACTACCAGTAAAGTCTACCTCAAATTTTGAAATATATATATTTTTAAATGGCCCAAACAACAATGCATTGGCAGGGCAATTCAAGCAAAGCTTGATCCTGACTTGTCTCCCAGTCCCTGCCAAAAATACCCACAGCATGATGCTGCCACCCTACCATGCTTCACTATAGGGATGGTATTGGCCAGGTGATGAGCGGTGCCTGGTTTCCTCAACACCTGACGCTTGGCATTTAGGCCAAAGAGTTCAATCTTGGTTTCATCAGACCAGAGAATCTTGTTTATCATGGTCTGAGAATCCTTTAGGTGCCTTTTGGAAAACTCCAAGCAATCTGTCATTTGCCTTTTACTGAGGAGTGGCTTCCGTCTGGCCACTCTACCGTAAAGGCCTGATTGGTGGAGTGCTGCAAAGATGGTTGTCCTTCTGGATGGTTCTCCCATCTCCACAGAGGAACTCTCGAGCTCTGTCAGAGTGACCATTGGGTTCTTGGTCACCTCCCTGCCCAAGGCCCTTCTCCCTCGATTGCTCTGTTTGAGTCTTGGTGGTTCCAAACTTCTTCCATTTTAAGAATGATGGAGGCCACGGTATTCTTGGGGACCTTCAATGCTGCAGACACTTTTTGGTACTCTTCCCCAAATCTCTGCCTCGACACAATCATGTCTCGGAGCTCTACGGACAATTCCTTCGACCTCATGGCTTTGTTTTTGCTCTGACATGCACTGTCAACTGTTTGACCTTGTATAGACAGGTGTGTGCCTTTCCAAATCATGTCCAATCAATTGAATTTAACACAGGTGGACTCCAATCAAATTGTAGAAACAGCTCAAGGATAATCAATGGAAACAGGATGTAAATGAGCTCAATTTCGCGTCTCAATACTTTCAGAATGTACTGTATGCAAATACAATTTCCTGTCTGTCACTTTAGAGGCCTGCTTATCTGAATTCTTCCAGATTTGCTTTTAGTCCCAGCTGTAGGTGTGTAAATGTGCAAATATCTGGATCATTTCCTGAGCCTTCCAGGCCCAAACATCATCAACAGAGATGGCATAAATTCAACAACAGCTTGGTAAATGTTCAGGTCATGTGAGGACATGGTAGGGGAGAGCGAGGTATGTTGTCACACTTTCCACGCTGTCTAACATTTACTGGGCACAATACATCACAATGGTATAAATGTCATACTAAATTAAAGAAGGATGTCTTGGGCACATATTTTGTATTCATATCTTATTTCAGTATGGAGTTGTAGACCGTTAAATAGAGAGTGTGCACTTGTGACAATTTGCCCCATCAGCGGGTAAATTGTCACATTGGATTATCAACAAATAAGAACACATCTAATTAATTGTGAATTGATTTTAATTTCAAATTCAAAACCAAATTCAACTTCATTAAAGAACTCAAAATAAAAACAATCATGCCTAGAGAATCTGGCAAATCATGCCTTTCAATCAAAACAATAATGCTGGCAGAGCACACATTAATAAAGTGGCACGACCACTTTACTTTGAACTTTGAACTCGGAACGTTCTCTGGCGTGCACATAGATCCACGGTAATTGTTGGAATCGGAATGGAATGTAATGCTGCAGATAGCTTATATGTTTATAAAGTCTTAACAAAACACACATGGTGTTCAATCACACTAATGCACAGTTTTGTAACAGCCTATACGACCTACATTCGTATCTGACTAATCAGACTCATCGTCAGAGTCACAGTTCTGGCACACATAAATTGCCTGGACTGAGGTGCAAGCATCGTGGGCCCATTTGTTGCATCTCACACACTTCACCCAAGTCTCCTTTGGAAGGCTGTTTGAAAGTGGCTCCACACAGACGAGGCAGAAGCACTCCTCTTCATCTGATGATAACTCTTCTACAATTTTTCTTTTTTTTAGCTGCCTTCTTGTTCTTTGGAGATCCAGATTTGACTCCTCCCCCTTGCTTCCAACTTTGACTCCTCCCCTTGCTTCAGATTTAGACTCCGCCCCTTCTTCAGAAACAGCCTTTTGGTAGATTATATCTCATTCTTTTCCATTTCTAGTGCCTGTTTCACTGGTGTGTCATTTCTAGTGTCTGCTTCACTGGTGTGTCATTGCTAGTGCCTGCTTCACTGGTGTGTCATTTCTAGTGCCTGCTTCACTGGTGTGTCATTTGTTTAGTGCCTGCTTCACTGGTGTGTCAGTTACAATTGCTGTTTTGCGCCGTTTTCTTCCTTTGCAAGCTGGTTTTCGGGGGCCAGCTTTTGGATATGGCCGGATGTCCTCTGGGCAGGTCTGCATAAGAACTGGGCAGGTCTGTGTCTGAGCTCGTGCTAGGCAGGGTTGGAATGGTGCTGGGGCCTGGCAGGTTGGTGCTGGGACCTGGCAGGGCTGGAATGTTGCTGGGGCCTGGCAGGTTGGTGCTGGGTCCTGGCAGGGCTGGAATGTTGCTGGGGCCTGGCAGGGCAGGGTTGGTGCTGGGGCCTGGCAGGGCTGGAATGTTGCTGGGGCCTGGCAGGGCAGGGTTGGTGCTGGGGCCTGGCAGGGCTGGAATGTTGCTGGGGCCTGCCAGGGCAGGGTTGGTGCTGGGGACTGGCAGGGCTGGAATGTTGCTGGGGCCTGGCAGGGCAGGGTTGGTGCTGGGGCCTGGCAGGGCTGGAATGTTGCTGGGGCCTGGCAGGGCAGGGTTGGTGCTGGGGACTGGTAGGGTTGGGTTCTGAATGGGGAGATCTGTAACGTACAGTAGGATGGCGCAAACTTGGTTTCCAGAAATACATCCCTGTTGTAAGGTTGTACCCCAGCCACTCTAAAGCCAGCCTGAATGTTCAAGGGGGTTGCAGCCAGAGGATAGGCGATTGCCACAATCCCAGGAATGTCATAAATTGACAGTCTTCCCGGATTGTTACGCATCCAGGCATCACATGCAGTGTTGATGTGCCTCTTTAGCGGCCCGTAGACAGACCTCTCTAAGCCGATTAGAGCAATGGGGTGGGAAAGACAGCATAATTATGACATTTTCTTTGGCATAATTGAGTCCATCAATGGACAGATGAGACTTGTGGTTGTCCAAAAATGAGTAAACAGGGCTTCTCCTTTGAGCACTTCGTATACTCGACAAAATGTTTCTGGAAGTCAACAAAGTGCCCAGAGGGATTTGCCCCTCCTTTGCTGCTAGGTGGCCCGTTGATCAGGAAATTATGGCGGAAGTTGACACGGGGGAATATAAAATATGGAGGTATACTATTTCCTGTGGCTGAGACAGCACAGGCCAGTGTGACGAGGGTTCCCCTTTCAGCGGAGGTCCCTGTGGCTGAGACAGCACAGGCCAGTGTGACGAGGGTTCCCCTTTCAGCGGAGGTCCCTGTGGCTGAGACAGCACAGGCCAGTGTGACGAGGGTTCCCCTTTCAGCGGCGGTCCCTGTGGCTGAGACAGCACAGGCCAGTGTGACGAGGGTTTCCCTTTCAGCGGCGGTCAGTGACCTTACTTGTTTGAATCCACGTCTGCCCACCACTTTGTCAGCTTTATGTACAGTGGTCACCCCAGTTTCATCGACATTCCAGATGTCTCCTGGTCCAAATTGATATCTCTGTAGCACTTCTGCTACATTGTCGAAGAAAGCATTAACATTTTCTGTTGAAGCTACTTGCCCTGGCAAGGCTAGTTGCCTCTGGCTTTCTCAGCGACAGCGTTGGGTGCCGCTTTAAGAAGCCTGTAAACCACTACGAGCTTGCCTTTTCTTTTTCTGCCCACGTTGGCGCGAACTTCAGCTGGTGTGCCACAGCAAACTGGTAGGCAAGTCTTCTGACCTCACTTGGAGGCAGATAAATGTCAGTTGACCTAGTAATATACTGAACAAGCTGCATCTCCAAATCAGGTGAAAAAACCTGCCGTGGCTTTGTATAGACAACCACTGTTGTTGGCATGGCTGTCTGACTTTCTACTTCTTCTCTGGTAACCTTTTGACAATACCGAGTCAGAGTACAGTAATTTGTCAAAATCCATCGCTGTACTCCTTATTGATTTGTTCTGCAACTTCACCTGCCTCACTGCCTTTAACATTATATCTGGTAGTGTGCTGCCATTCTGTCTTTCTTTTATAATTTCTAACCATCTTTCTTCATTTCTTCCTTCCTTCCTTCCTTCCTTCCTTCCTTCCTTCCTTCCTTCCTTCCTTCCTTCCTTCCCTTCAAAAACACATTTCCTCATTGCAATTACATATTCATTACATCCTTATTACGCCCACCTCCCTGTCTATTATCCTTATGCCACAATGCAATTCATAACACCACACTAAATTCATGACACTGTATGAAGTAGTGTGTGTGTCTTGTGTAGTCCAGGGATATGTCTGCTGTGCTAAACTATACATATATATATATAATAATCCATGTACAGTAACATTTAATACTATTATCAGAGCTGATTACACAATATCACAATGTTTTTTGAGCATGTTCTATGTATAATGGGGCAAGTTGTCACATGTGAAGACTTGCCCCAAAGTCTTTGAGACAACTTGCCCCAAACTGACGTGTGCTAATGTTCAACATAGGACTGCAGCAAAAGTATCAAAAGACACGTTCTTGTCTCCTCTACTCAGTGCAAAATTATAATTTTGAACATTCATACCTAAAAGTTATTGCATAAAATGTAAAGTGCCAATTTTTTTACTTTTGAAGGTGGAAAATAATAAACTTGTGCTCAGATTAGAGTGAACTTGGCCACATGTTCTATGGTCAACTTCCTGTTCACATGTAGTCACACCAAGTAGCTATTTGATATTTGAGATAGCGCCTCTAGTGTTGGAGGTATGAACAGTTTGACAACTTACCCATATGTCAACTTACCTCGCTCTCCCTTACTAAAAAGGCAGATTTATTTTTTAAAGCACATTGATGATACAATGCTCCCTTTGATATATCCAGTACTGAAACATGCTATTGAGATCACTTCGCTATACAAAATGGAGGCCTTCCTAATATCACCATCACACTGGAATGTCTATATTGGACCAGGCTACAGCAATAGCCTCCAAGCACAAGGCACAATGATCAAAACTTAAGAGTAGACTATATGTACTTCCATCATTATTTATTTTTTTACATTTTAGTCATTTAGCAGACGCTCTTATCCAGAGCGACTTACAGATAGTAAGTGCGTACAGTCGTGGTCAAAAGTTTTGAGAAAAGTATTGGTCTCCACAAAGTTTGCTGCCTCAGTGTTGATGATGGCAATTTGCATATACTCCATAATGTCATGAAGAGTGATCAGATGAATTGCAATTAATTGCAAAGTCCCTCTTTGCCATGAAAATTAACTTAATCCCCCCAAAACATTTCCACTGCATTTCAGCCCTGCCACAGGGCTGGAGATCACTCTGTCATGCTGATTGAGTCAGAAGCTTTAAAAGGAGCCGTCATCATTGCTTTGCACAAAAAGGGCTTCACAGGCAAGGATATTGGATCATCAAGAACTTCAAGGAGAGTGGTTAAATTGTTGTGAAGGTGTCAGGGCGCCCAAGAAAGTCCAGCAAGCGCCAGGACCGTCTCCTAAAGTTGATTCAGCTGCGGGATCGGGGCACCACCAGTGCAGAGCTTGCTCAGGAATGGCAGCAGGCAGGTGTGAGTGCATCTGCACGCACAGTGAGGCGAAGACTTTTGGAGGATGGCCTGGTGTCAAGAAGGGCAGCAAAGAAGCCACTTCTCTCCAGGAAAAACATAATGGACAGACTGATATTCTGCAAAAGGTACAGGGATTGGACTGCTGAGGACTGGGGTAGAGTCATTTTCTCTGATGAATCCCCTTTCCGATTGTTTGGGCCATCCGGAAAACACCTTGTCCGGATAAGACAAGGTGAGCGCTACCATCAGTCCTGTCATGCAAACAGTAAAGCATCCTCAGACCATTCATGTGTGGGGTTGCTTCTCAGCCAAGGGAGTGGGCTCACTCACAATTTTGCCTAAGAACACAGCCATGAATAAAGAATGGTACCAACACATCCTCCGAGAGCAACTTCTCCCAACCATCCAAGAACAGTTTGGTGACGACCAATGCCTTTTACAGCATGATGGAGCACCTTGCCATAAGGCAAAAGTGATAACTAAGTGGCTCGGGGAACAAAACATCGACATTTTGGGTCCATGGCCAGGAAACTCCCCAAACCTTAATCCCATTGAGAACTTGTGGTCGATCCTCAAGAGGCGGGTGGACAAACAAAAACTCACAACTTCTGACAAACTCCAAGCATTGATTACGCAAGAATGGCCTGCCATCAGTCAGGATGTGGCCCAGAAGTTAATTGACAGCATGCCAGGGCAGATTGCAGAGGTCTTGAAAAAGAAGGGTCAACACTGCAAATATTGACTCTGCATAAACTGAATGTCATTGTCAATGAAAGCCTTTGACACTTATGGAATACTTGTAATTATACTTCAGTGTACCATAGTAACTACTGACATAAAGATCTAAGAACACTGAAGCAGCTAACTTTGTGGAGACCAATACATTCTCAAAACTTTTGACGACTGTACATGTTCATACTTTTTTTTTGTACTGGTCCCCCGTGGGAATCAAACCCACAACTCTGGCGTAGCAAGCGCCATGCTCTACCATCTGAGCTACACAGGACATCATCATTCCTTCTGATTCCAACACAGGTTCAGTGGTAGGCTGAGAAGGTCAATAGACCAAAGCTAGACAGATCTACTTCTGAACTTCAGAGGACATGGAGCTCTTCTCAGCACCAAAAAACTGCTCTATTACGATCACTGTCTGTTTGCTCCAACACTGAGAAACAGCTTCAACTCTCATGCCATTGGATTCATTTTGTGTTAGGCATTCAGCAATGGCTTCAATGTTCGCTACTTTGAAAGGAAGTAACAATAACATCTCACATGGATAGAAACTTGAGAAATGTACCTGCCTTACACCCCGTAGTTTTAGTTTACCTCAGAAAAATATAGGCCAGTGTTTCCCAACCCTGGTACTCGAGTACCCCCAACAGAACACATTTGTATTGTAACCCTGGACAAGCACACCTGATTCAACTTGTCAACCAATCATCAAGTCCTCAATGAGTTGAATGAGGTGAGTTTGTCCAGGGCTATAATGAAAATGTACTGTTGGGGGTACATGAGGACAAGGGTTGGGAAACAGTGCTATTGGATTATTTAAGGTAATTAGGTCGAGTCAAAAATGAAGTTAAGTACCTTTCTTTCACCTTCAAAGGAATGCAAAGGGTTTATATCACCAGCCAGGTACTCAGCAGTAACATCTGTTCGTCTCCAGTAGCCTACATTTGGTAATTAACTGACCCATTGTTATACCTGTATGTGCTCCATAACTCCACCAAACCAGCCTGGATTCTGTTCACGTCAACCCAAAGAATTGATACATCTCTACACAAATGCTGTATCATTACGATGATTCCGAAGTTTATTGTGAGCAAAGAAAAATGTGAGCGTGCATTATAACTGAATTAGCATAGTATGCAGTTTAAGACTAGTGTAAGACATGTCATATACAGAAAATAATAAATAAAACAGGTAGCTAGGTATACAGTGAACACAGTAGGTAAGCATATGTTAATAAAGACAAATGGGGGGGGGGGGGGGGGGGGGGGGGGGAATGGAGTGAGTCAACTGGTTGTGCACTGAGTGAGGCCTGCCTCCACAGAGTGTTTAGTTAGTAGCCTAGTTGTGGTTCACTTCCACCAGAAGGTCTTTGTTATTCCCACCAGGTGTCCATTCTCCGTACCCTCACTCTCTGCTTGTAATGGTACTCCTTCAGGTGTTTCTTCAGGGTGTTGGGGATGGGCAGCACACTGATGCCGTCGTAGCTGGTGCGGCTGCAGATCACCGCCCTGCACATGTGCTGCAGGCTGAAGGGCTGGGTCCGGTGGATGGGGTTGGACAGCAGAGGCTCGAAGAACATGCAGGAGTTAGGGTCCTTGTAGTGCTCCAGCAGGCCCGTGACGGTGGGCGCATGGAACACACTGGGGTCGTGCACGTCGAAGCTGAAGTTGTGGTTCCACTGCTCGATGCGGGCGTGCAGCGAGCGGCCGTAGCGGCGGAAGCTGACGGAGAAGAGGTAGTCTTCCTGGGCTGAGTCGCGGAGGAGGAAGGTGCCCTCTGGCTTGCCCTCCAGCAGAGTCTCGGCCTCATAGCGGTCCATCACACCCCAGTAGCAGGGTAGGTTAGTGATCTGCAGCAGGTCAGGCACCAGACAGTGGATGTAGTCAATCTGGGTGTGGATGCGATAGCTGTCCTGAGTAGGTGGACCCTCAGTCTGGGGGACAGCAGCTCTGGTTGACTGGAGGCTGGCTGTGACCTCAGGGTCAACAACGGGGTCAGGGACAGACGCAGCCTCACAGATCGGGACCAAGGCAGATGCTGAGGCAGAAGAGGAGGAGGCCACGGCCACCACCTCATCCAGAGTGTCCAGACAGCTCTGCAGCAGGAGCTGATGCTGCTGTTGCCTCTGGAGAAGCAGCAGCTGTTGCTGGTGAACGGTAGCCCTGTCGTCCCCTGCCAGCTCATTCATACCATGGGCCAGTTTCGGCCCCAGCTTGTACAGAGGATTGATCTGGGCCGTCACCTCAAACGTGTGGATCTCTGCGTTGGGCGGCGGCTCCACGCCTTGCTCGATGCTGATGCGCCTGCGCTCACGCAACCTGTCATCCACATCCTCCACCACGGCAGCCATGTTTGAGGCAGAGGCACTAGTGTTGACCACCAAGGTGTCCACTACGGGAGGTGTGGAGATAGGGGCTGTGTGCTGCTTGATGAGGTACCACTTCTGAGCCAGCTCGGTGCCTGCAGCAAAGGGACAGTCGTCCAGCATGAGTTCACTAAGGTGGATCTTGCGACGCGAGGACGACGCAGCCCCGTCAGCAGCTGCAACTTGTGGCATAAAGACCTGCTGAGTGGAACTGGATGACGATGGCGATGGAGTGTTGGTCTTTATGGGGAAACACTGCCCCATGGCATCCTGAATCTTTTGGCGGAGTGTGCGACTGCCAACTGCCCCCCTGCCCTCAGTCTCACTGGCTGGTGGCTCAGCTGTCCCCTGTGCCAGCTTGGCTGTCCCCCTGTCCTGACTGAGTGAAGTGACCCCCTCCAGGCCCTGCCATCTCCTGCCCTCCTTCAAGGGAGAGGAGGAGCAGCGGTCCTTGGGCTCCAGACCACTCAGCAGGTCCCCATACTCAAACCCATCGCTGACAGGCCGCTCTGCAGCTTGCTCAGGGGACGTCTGGCCTTTATTATTTTCTCTTCCTCCTTTCTGCCCCCTGCCGGCATCTCTTCTCTCCTCAGACCGGCTCTGTCTCACCTTGGGACGTGCGCCCCGCTCCCTGTCTTTCCCACGATCGCCTGCCTCTTTTGGTTGAGACATGTCAGGTTAATTATGGGCTGGAATAATGGTAGTTGCAGTCAGGGGTCGGCGGTAGGGAAAAGGTGGCTGGTGATTTGTGACTGCAGTCAGTTCTCAGAAGCAAGCCCTCCCATTCAGAATCTTTCCAAAGGCTTTCAATAACATGTCCCATGCATCACTGTCACAGTCACTTGGGGCTACAAGAGAATCAAAAACAGAGTTTCTCTTAGCTGCAGCAATTAGGAGCAAACAATTATATACATAAAAAAGTACTAAGGCCTATAAGCAAGATTTTTTTATTAATAACATTTATAAAACATGATGTAAACTTTTATCTAACATTGTACAATTATTTTTGCTGCGTCCTGACAGCAAAGACTATCTGTTGGTACAGTCAATAACCTACAGTCATTGTGAATAACCCATCTAGTAGATCAGGGGTTCTCAAAGTGGGGTCCGGGGACCCCTGGGGGTCCTGCAGGGGGTCCACAGTCAGATCTTAAAATAAAATAAAAATACAATTACATATCGTTTTTTTGCTAAGGTATCCATGGAATAGGTTCATGGGGTCTAATATTTTTGCATTGTAATTTCAGAAAATGGCCTTAATATATCTACAGTAATAGTGGAATGATAGTTTCACAATATTTTTTGCCCAAAAAAAATTGGGCACACACAAAATTGGATTTGAATGGTGCAACCTTCTTATTGGTTAAAAAAACGACAAACAGTATCTTGTTGTCAAAATGACTGGTGCCAGCAAAGGGTAAGTGTCAAACTCTGCCCCAGTAAATTTAACAAGAGATGGTCCGTCTTTTGTTGACCAATAAGTAGGCTGCACCATTAGAATGCCATTGTGTGTGGCCAAGAATAAAAATATGGGGGAAAATATTGTGAAACATTATCATTACACTATTACTGTAGATATAGTATAATAAGTCCATTTTCTGGAATAACAATGAAAAAATATTACACATAGCTCCTTTAATCTACAATTTATGCTCTTAACCCTGGGGAGCATGGGCATAGGAGGCTCGCAGGGATATTGGTATCCACAGTACTACATCATTTATACATTGTTCAACTAAACACTTCTTGTATTCCCCTTAAAATGTTTTTCAACATAAATGCACTGTAATTCAAGCTTTGTAACTGCCTTGGGACTGTGTAGAATTGCAGGATGTAGAATTGCAAGATTTTTGGTTTAAAGCTGCAACAACAAAAAGGCTCTCTGCCTCATGACAAAATGTGTAGAATTGCAGAAAATATGCTTGAAACTGTAGTAGTAGTAGTAATAATAATAAAGAGAAATTAGCTTGGTTTGTCCGGCCATGCACTTCCAAAGTCATAGTAAAACACCTTGTATGCTATTTATTCTCACTTGAGTTGTGTTCTGATTATGTGGGGGTTTCTGATGAATTTGCAGTGGTGTAAAGTACTTAGGTAAAAACACTTTAAAGTACTACTTAAGTAGTTTTGGGGGGAATCTGTACTTTACTATTTTTGACAACTTTCACTTTACTATATTCCCCCCAAAAAGTATGTACTTTTACATTTTCGCTAACACCCAAAAAGTTACATTTTCAATGCTTAGCAGGACAGGGAAATGGTCCAATTCATGCACTTATCAAGAGAACATCCCTGGTCATCCATACTGCCTCTGATCTGGCGGACTCACTAAAAACACACATGGGTCATTTGTAAATGTCTGACTGTTGGTGTGTTCCCCTGGCTAGGCTGCAAATTAAATTGTTTTTTTTAAAACGGTGCTGTCAGGTTTGCTTAATATAAAGGATGTGAAATGTATACGTTTACTTCTGATACTTAAATATATTTGAGCAATTACACTTTTGATACTTAAGTATATTTAAAACCAAATACTTGTAGAATTTTACTGGGTGTCTTTCACTTTAGCCATTTTCTATTAAGGTATCTTTACTTTTATTCAGGTATGACAATTGGGTACTTGTTCCACCACTGCAAAAGGCGTCCCCGGCTCCAGAAAGTTTGAGAACCCCTATAGCAGATAACTGACTTGCTCTCTTCGTTGATAACGGAGATGATGCAAGCGTTTTTTTAAATAGCTGGAGGTAAGTGATGCGATTGATGTGGTACCCATGGCTAGCCAGTTAACGCTAGTTAGCTAAACGGCTATGTAGCATTAGCCTAGCATCTGAAACATCTCAGGCGTCACTCTTTTCTTTAGCAAGATGCGCTAGCTTACTCGAACCTCAAAAACATCGAACATTTAACAAAAACACTTTGATCATGTGCTAAAGACAAACTAACATGTGGTAAAGACTAACTAAAATAGTCATTGATAACGGAAACAAGTTTGCTAGTTGAGCTAACGTTAACGCAGAAGGCAACATCCAGAAAAAAAGGTTGTCACTCACAAATATTCGACATGTACGTGAAGTTTCTCCTTATTTGCCCGTATTGTTATACTGTAATGCAAATGTGTTATCATTTTGATCCGATCAATTTACTTACCTTAAAAAAACTGTATTTGCTGCGCTCTCAAAAAGCTAGCTAGTTAGTAATGGTAAAACCAAGAAACGGAAAAGTTCACAACCCGGACGTAAATATCGTTTTCAAAATAAAAGCCCACATAGTAACACAATGTAATCCATAAAACAGGACATTTCAAAGCAGAGGTACTGAAAATGGATCAGTGTATGATCCATATGATATGTATGAATGCACAGGCAGTTGATATATTGTAGCATGTACATTTTGACTGAGTGTGTCTCCTGATGTTGTTGCCTGACTGACTAGGCATGTAGTATACTGCAATGGAATGCACTGAATGTACATGCAAAACGTCCTACACACTTGTAACCCATACATATAGGTATGATAAATCATAATTACCTATGATACGGCTCTATGTAACTGTTGCAAAGTGTCTTAAAACATATATTCAATACTGTGAATTAAAGGAAACACTGATGATACCACAAGCATGAGTCACTTAGCAAAAAAAATGTAACTCCTTTATTTGGACTGTCTATCTGATCAATGCTGTAGTTCAGATCACTCAAACAATGTGTGACAGTAAAAAAGTAGTGTAAGCATGGGATGCAAAACGTTCATTCATAAAACAGAAAAATGTTTGGGGAGTCATTAGAATTAAATATAAATTGTACAAGACAGAGATTAACCAAAAAAAAAAGCCTACAACGTACTGCTTCTTTACGATGACAGGCAGGGACATTGACCACATCTGACAGACCACCTGGGAGAAGTCTCATGTATGACAGGCTGGCTATGTACCTCATAATTCTGCTTGGCATGTGAAAATAAAGCCAGACTCATGAAGTGCATTTTCTAAACCATTTCACGCTTCACTGGAATGTAAACACAGGGGTAAACATATTCCTTGGCCTGTTGTTAGTGCTAGCCTAGACTCACACATACAGTATTATGGCTCAGATTGGGTATTTCATCACCCTCTGCATCCTAAACAACTGGCATGTGCAAACTCAATTCAGCCTCGCCTAAAGAACTAAGCCTTTTCTACAAGTGGACTAGCTACCTCTTACATGGAGGAATTACTTCAGGTGCCATTGTATGTATTGAGAGACAGAGATAGAAAATGACAACCCGAGCCATATTACATGTCATGCTAGTATCAATTATCAGTTTAATAGCTTAGATTGAAACAACTGGTCATGTGAACCTGAAATTTGCGATTTGTTTTTTTAAACCATTCGACTGTCTTTGTGGGCATGAATCTAAATGTATCCATAAAGCCATATCTATCCAAGAGCCAGCTCAGAGGTAAACCATGACAAGGACACTGCAGTTGTCGCTGTACATTTCAGGTGACATATCAACAGTTTATATGTCTGCGGCATCTGACAGTTCAAACCCACAAGGCCAGGCAATATCAGTCTTCACTTGCCACTCAAAAAATTAGAAGGCATCTGCAATTCTCTACCCAGCCCGCTCATGTATTAGAAGGCTTAGCTACGTGCTTAGGCCTTACATATTGAGTAGAGAGTATATTTATGAGCACTGAAGTGCCAACTGACTTATTTTCAGACCCATCATTACACATCACAGAGCATGAAATGGGCACTCTTAGAGGAAGGAAAACTGTGCTATTAGGAGGTATCAACATTGAACTCCGGTCCCATCATCTCTGCTCTCTAGAGGATTTGTAGATATTGAGCACTACCTTGACTGTGCAACACTGCCCTCTCTCAATATCTACAACAATGGTTCAATTAGTGTGGGGGGAGGGAAACATGCAATTCTAGAAAAAACTGATACGTTTTTAAAATTAAGGGAATGTAGTAAAAAAGAAAAGTAGAAAAGTCATGCTGGTAAATAACCATGTTTTCTAAACAAATAGACCAGCCATGAAATAAAATGTGAATGGTTATACCTGCCTCCTGATGCAACCAAAGGTGATCCAAAGGTTAAGACCACATACATACATACATACATGCACCTCCGCTCTGCCACATTCAAAGACAGAGGTTGTATAAGAGTTTCTGATTCAACACTGATACCACAAAATAAATGTTAGGGTTTTACAACTGGAACACATAAAGAGACCCAAACAGGACATATTTCAAGCACCTTAAAATGTTAGCCAGAATATGTTCCCACCCTACGCTTGCTTACAGCTGCACTGGGGTCGGACAGGCTTTCTGTTTAGATTAAGACACTGCGGAGCCGGCGCGAGATATGGCTCGGAAAACATCGCTCAATCCAGGGATGAGAAATGTGTTGTACTCCGAATTGTCCCATTATCCCAACTGTTACACCGAGAATATTGAACGACTGCTAGGACAAAACACAGAAGTTTACTTAAACTATCAGTCGTTCAATCTTCTCGATGTAAAAGTTATGATAAATGGGACAATCAGGAGGTATGTTTTCCAAGCCATATCTCACGCCAGTTCCGCGGTGTCTTAATCTAAACAGGAAGTCTGTCCGACCCCAGTGGAACTGTAAGTTAGCGTAGGGTGGGAATCTATTCTGGCTACTTAAAAAGTATGATCCCGCAAATCTCCACACTGACCATGAGGAGAGGGCAGGGTGAGGAGGTGCGTACTGGTTCATTCTGAGTGGCAGAATGCTTCCTTTGCAAAATCTCTGCCACTCAGTCAAAATGGGACCTCAGGGTAGAAGTAGAATTCATAAAGCTTCCTCACCCAGCATAACATAGTGAGGTAACTACTTGAAAACACATGCACCAACAGCTCACCTCTTGCAATGTTTTTCATTTTCTTTACCAATGCAAGTTCTCACTCAGCTCCCACAGAACAAACCTTACCAGCCGTTATTCAACCCTGTGGGGTTTTCCTCGGCCCTTAACTTGCAAATGAGATTCATCAAAAATTTTGTAGTAGGGCATAAAATATCATTGCGGACAAGTTGCAGCCGGCATGTTACCTTCAAACTGCAATTGTTTTTAACAATTACCATGTCTACTGTCGCATTGGCCACTCCCAACATCAGTCTAACATAGGTATTCACACAGAGCCCTTCTCTTTGGCCTAGTAGGAGGTGAGGAGGTGTCACAGCCAGTAATACCCATGTTGGGTATGTGAGGGGAATGAGCCAGGGTGTTGGGTGTGTTTACGTATCAGGGCCTAACTAGCTCTGGCTGTAGCAGGGTCGGGTGGTTGTGTAGACAGCTGTAGTTGTGCAGTTGTGTTTAAGGATACGGTTACAGTATCTGGGGGTGAGAGGCGTGGCTGGGAGAAAAAGGGGAGAAACATATACGGTAGAACCCCCGTAAGACAGCACCAATCCTCCATTTTCCTCTCAAAGCTCAACAATCTGAGACTCAATCTGCTCGTTTTAATGTCACAGTCCTGCAGAAGACATTGAGCATGTTGCACAAGTAACCTCATCTCCCTCCTGTAATATAATAGTAATCTGTATTCCATTTATAATAAACTTAGTTAAGTATAATAAAGTACAAAAATATCAGAGAACATATACACAGTTAGTTGTCGTTTTGTAGTGACCATTTCGCTTTCTTTTTTAAGCATATATTTTTGTGCTGGGCAAGAGGAACTGAACAGGCCTCAGTTGAAGGGAAGTTTCAGGTTTGGTTTCTTCTTTACACTGCTTTTAATTTCATATTGTTGATGTTCGGTCCATTCCATCTACAGGAAGGAGGATTGGGAGGAAATGGATTAAAATACATAAAAAATAAACATTTGTTTTGATTTCACATCGTAACTTTATTTCACTCTCTGCCTACTCCAAATGAACACGTTCAATAACATCAGAAAATACCAGGAAATCTAAATGTGGTTTTAAATATCAGTGTCATAACACATCCAAGAAGATGGATGTGGGAGTGTAAGCCATGTGTTTTGACTCACCCCCTAAGGCATGCTCTGTCATACTGAGGCACAGTGACTCCAGCGTGGGGTTGATCTCCAGGTCTGCACCTGGAACTTGGCATTCTGGTAGAGGAGAGACAGGTCACTCAGTTATCCCCGGTGTGTGTGTGTGTGTGCTATATCTGGACTATTAATCACACTTAAAAAAAATGAGAGATGCATTAGATACGGAGCCGTGTGAATGCGGTTTGTAGGGAGATGTGGGTGGGATGCGTAAGCCGGTGTAAAATTGGGTTTAAAAGGCTATGTGGGTGAGATGCATAAAGGCCGTGTATGATTGGGTTTGGAAGGAGATGTCGCTGGGATATACAAGGAAATGTGAATGGAGGTTGTAATGAGACATGGATGGTATGTGTAAAAAGGCAGTGTGAATAGATTGGAGCAAGGTTTGGATGGTACGTTTAAGACAGTTCATATGATGTTTAGAAGTGGTTGGGGTAATATTTGGGGGAAGGGGGTGCTGGGATCCTACCTTGCTGCTGGAAAAGGAGCATGGTTTGCGGGGAGGTGTGGACAGGGAGGGAGTGGGTCCGTTGCACGGAGCTGCGACTCTGGCTTGGCATGCTGTTGCTGCCCCCAGGGTTGGCAAACCACAGGTTCTACAGAGACAACAGAACATAAACTCTCATAACAAACATGCCACTCATCCTATAGGTTGTACACAGTGTTAGTATTTCCAGCATGATGATTACAAAGAGACTCTTCCAGCTATGAACCAATGCACATCAAAATGCACTGCCTAACCCACGTGTTGCCCTGTGTATTGCATTGATTAAACTGTCAGCACTTTTTGTGGTTGCACTTGTTTATCTGTCAAAACAAAACAAGGATAGTTAATCACTATGTGGGTATAATAACGTGTAGATCAATAGAATCTAACGTCAAATCTGATGTTGGCTAACTATCTGCAACCCTTAATGACTTCTTAGAAAATGTATTATCTTGTGAATGAATCAGAGACTTTCCTATACGTGAACTTCACTGGGCGTATTCAATGCCCCCAGACTATGTGACATGATATGATCCCATCCTATGACTGACCTGTCTGCCCTGGCCTGACAGTGCGGGGCTGGTGAGAGTGTGGCGTGGGGAGGCAACCCCGATGCCACCTGGACTCAGGAGACCCATGCGCCCGACAGGGAGGCCACGAGGGGGCATCTGGAATGCCCTCTGCCCCCTACGTGCCAGACCCCCAGCACTCACAGAGCCTGCTGTGGGGAGGGAGTTGGAACCATACGCCCAGCTAGAGGAGGCAGAGAGAACAGTTATCAGACAGAGCCCCGGGGGAAAGAGAGAGAGTGAGAGAGAGAAACTCTCAGCTGCCATGACATGAGAGTGATAGGAGAAGAGAAGAGATCTTACCCTTTCGGTCGGTGCACAGGCATGTCCAGCATGGCTTTCCTTGGGAACAGGCGGAGCAGCTTGAGAACCTGCTGCTTCCAGGATACCAGCCTCTTTCTTTGAGTCTCTGTGAAAGCCTGACAGAGAGAGAGAAGTGAGAGAGAGAGATCGTGATCGAGAGAGAGCGAGATCGAGAGAGAGCGAGATCGAGAGAGAGCGAGAGAGAGCGAGAGAGAGCGAGAGAGAGCGAGATCGAGAGAGAGCGAGATCGAGAGAGAGCGAGATCGAGAGAGAGCGAGATCGAGAGATCATGAGAGAGATCGTGATCGAGAGAGAGCGAGATCGAGAGAGAGCGAGCGAGATCGAGAGAGAGCGAGATCGAGAGATCATGAGAGAGATCGTGATCGAGAGAGAGCGAGATCGAGAGATCATGAGAGAGATCGTGATCGAGAGAGATCGTGATCGAGAGATAGCGAGATCGAGAGAGAGCGAGATCGAGAGAGAGCGAGATCGAGAGAGAGCGAGATCGAGAGAGAGCGAGATCGAGAGAGAGCGAGATCGAGAGAGATCCAGAGCGAGATTGAGAGAGAGCAAGATCGAGATCGAGAGAGAGCGAGAGCGAGAAGTAAGAGAGAGAGAAGTAAGAGAGAGAGAGAAGTAAGAGAGAGAGAAGTAAAAGAGAGAGAAGTAAGAGAGAGAGAAGTAAAAGAGAGATCGAGAGAGATGAGATCGAGAGAGAGAGTTCGAGAGAGAGAGTTCGAGAGGGGTGTTTGAACTCCTGGTCATGGATCAAACGTTGCACAAAAAAAAGTGTTCTATGCAACATACCATTGAGATGAGCATTAGGTGTTGTTACACATCATTTGCTGTATGTGAAATGTGTTTATTTGATAGATGGGGTTTTGCGCGGTCTCACCTCATGTGTCAGACATTTCTCAATGAGCTGCAGGTAACAGCTGATATTCTCCTCGTCCGGCCTGGACACCAGTAGCTGGGTGCACACTGCAAAACACATACAGGAGGTTTACACAATGCTACACAACTCCCACACCCCTTCCACACCCCCTCCAAACAAAACACACCAGCACATATCTCACATCCACAACAAACAAATGCACAGCACACGATCACAAACAAGCGCAACAACAATTGTCCAAAATGCATGATGTACATGTCCTGAACCCTGTAGAAGCTCTCTTACCTTTACCCATGACACGCGTGAACTGGCCAGCAATATCGCTGTCTGAGATGGGTGTGGCTGAGGACTCCCCGTCGCAGGGAGGAGGGTTGTGGGGCTGGAAGCCCTCCTGGGCCAGGTCCTTGTCCTCCCCAGGGTTGGAGTGATCTGAGGGGGATCCACTCCCCTCCATGTCCCTGCGGGAAACACTGGGAGGGTTGTAGCTGTAGACCTTGATGGGGGTGATGATAATCTGCTGTAGTTCCTGTAGGGCGTTACGCAGATTGCCCCCCTCCAATATATCCTGTTGGATCAATCATAGCATTATCTTATTAGCAAAGTTGTCTTGAAGTGTGACAGGAAAATTGTCATGGAACTTGCCGCTCAACCTTTCATTGAAAGAAAATGTGAGTCGTGACATATCTACAACAGTTGTTGTTATTATAGTAGATATGTTCATTCACATTTAATTCGATTTTTCCCCATCTAAGCCACAGGGATCCAAATGGAAACTAACAGTTCAGTTGTTCAGAAAAACATAGCTATTACCAGATAAAAATGCATCTGAAATGCTTTAAAAAATATATATATAATAATAATAGCGGTGATAGCATGTGGTTTACCTTCTCTAAAGACTTGAGAACGCATGGCCTCTCTCGTAGCTTCTGGACACTCAGGGCGATCTTGTGCCGCGCACCTTTGGTCACATTCTGGACGAAGACAAAGAGTTAACGAAAGGAGGAATCACTGCTCACAGCAACACGGACATCCAGATACTAAATAACACTCTTCATCGCAATCGGTTTCATTACAGCTATGGAGCAGAGCCAAAATGGCATTGTTTATCTGCGCGCGGAGGCTGTGTATAACTGTAGGGTGCAGCGATGCTTAATTTCATGGCTCATTGAGGGCTGAGGTATCACTACGCTTGAGGACAATACGCGGGCCGGATCTATTTCAGCCCTGACGAAGAAGGCAGGGGAAAGAAAGAGAGGACTGACAAGAGAAGCTGACCAACCTGTGACAAACGATGACAAACCTGTGACTCCAGGTGGTGCTCTGTCAGAATCATCATCTCCTCATAAGTCATCTGGGCGAAAAGGGCTGCGTACTTATGAAGACGGAGGCTCTTCAGCCACATGGGCACATCTGAAACAGAAAGTAGAAGAAAAAAAAACATATAATGAGAAGGATAGAACTCTTAACGAATAATTGATGCTGCTGTGGAATGGTTGACGCATCCGTGCAGTACATGCAAAAATAAACACTTCAGATCTATTCGTTGGAGAACGCTGTCCTACTTATTTTTCATGGACATCTGGAGCGCACACAAACAAAAAACCCACTGAAAAGGCAATTCCACCATTGCCAAGTGCAGTAGCCGTTGGCATGTCATGGCTTTTCCCAGAGTCAAATACCAACAACAATGTGACCACCCTTGGCCTGTTGTTGAACTCCTGACCTTTCATGCCACTGCCGTCCTCCTGGAAGGTGTTTCTGGAGCCCTGGTCCTCAGTCTGCTCGCTGCCTGAGGATGCCACACTACTCTGGGGGGACAGGGGCGCGTGGTCAAAGGCCTGTCTCCCCCCCAGGTCATCCTGGCTCAGCCAATCTGAGCCACAGACCTGGAGACTGGAGGGGATCAGGGACAGAGACCTCTTCAGAGGACTGGGCTGTCCCATCTGACCTATGCCTGGCAGGTGACACAGGAGGGGCAGGATGTTAGAAACAATCACAGTAAACCATCCCTTTAATGAAGGCTAGGCTTATACAGAGAAACTATTTACAAAGATGTGACAATCATGACAAATATCACAGACTAAATAGTTGCGCATGATTACATAACCATAAAAGGTTGTATTGCATCACAGTTATGTTTAGTATATACCTATACACCCCTTTATCTCCCTCACTCTGGCTTGGTAGGAGATGTGAGCCACTGACCTGCGTTGTTGCTGTTGATGGGCGAGGGCATCCCGCCCTGGAAAGACATGTGTCCATTCTGCCCTGCAGGGGAGGAGCTGGAGGAGGGGGGCTTGTCCAGCCAGCCGTGGCCAGGGTCCAGGCCCTCTGCGGGGCCCAGCCACTCATCTGAGCCCTGGCGGGGGTGGTAGGGGCCGGAGGGGGGCCGGGAGGAGGGTGCTGGGTAGCCGCTGGAGAGGTGCTCCTCCAGGTGGTTGAGCCACATGGCCAGCGAGGTGCGGTCGTCCAGGGTGGTGGCCGGGTGGATGAGGGCGTAGGACAGCAGCTGTCTGCTCTCTTCCACAAACAGGCTGCTCTCGATGGTATAGCTCAGCACCTTCTGCAGCAGCTTCATGTACTCACACTTGGCCTCGCTGTTGCGGGGCTGCAGCAGGGGCAGGTGGGACAGCAGCAGGGACACCGCCTTCTCCATGGGCTCCTGGTGCCACTGGCTCACAATGTCTGGAGAGGGGAGGGACAGTGGAGGGGCAGTTCATTACATGTAAAATACATTGATACAGGTTGTAGGTCTATCTGTTACAAGGTTTTCACACTAAGATAAGGTGTACCGGTAATGCAACATGGCTAATTCAATAGGTTTTCAAATGTGTCCTTCAGAAATGTGCAGTCATTAACTACCTGCATTGTTAGCCTCAGCCTCCAGGATGTGGATGTCAGTGCAGTCTGCCAGCCAGTGCTCCAGGCAGATGTGCAGGAAGCGGGCCTGGGTACGAGACGCTCTCTTCAGCAGGGACAGAAGCGCCACCGTCTGCTCACACTCGTTCCAGCCCTTGAACCAGTCCGTCAGGATGCCCACCTGGTCTCTGAACATCATGGCGCGTTCCCAACAGGAAGGGGGGTGGGAAAATGTGGGTGGGGGGTTAGGTGGAAGACTGCTTGCTCACACACAGGTTCACTGTGGCCCCGCTCAGCGGCTGCTTTGACACAACAGTCCTGGGATCCCCTCAAAGTAGAGCAAGGGGCCCTCACATGGTTCAGGTGCAGGAGATGGGGGGGTGCTGAGGGGAGGGCGTGTTAAATCCAGCTGGTTGTGTCTTAGACAGAAGAAGGGTTCTCTCTCAGGTGCATCAGTGTCAGCATCATCCAAATCCTAACAAATCAACAGGGAATGCAAAAGTACATAAGATACACTGAACAAATACATACAATGTAAAGTGTTGGTCCCATGTTTCATGAGCTGAAATAAAAGATCCCAGAAATGTTCCATACGCACAAAAAGCTTATTTCTCTCAAATGTTGTGCACAAATTTGTTTACTTCCCTGTTAGTGAGCATTTATCCTTTGCCAAGATAATCAAGCCAGCTGACAGGTGTGGCATATCAAGAAGCTAATTAAACAACATGATCATTACACAGGTGCACCTGTGTAACAATAAAAGGCCACTATAAAATGTGCAATTTTGTCACACAACACAATGCCACAGATGTCTCAAGTTTTAGGGGAGCGTGGGGGGCATGCGGACTGCAGGAATGTCCACCAGAGCTGTTGCCAGATAATTTCATGTTAATTTCTCTAACATAAGCCGACCTCCGACGTCATTTAAGAGAATTTGGCAGCATGTCCAACCGGCCTCACAACCGCGGACAACGTGTATGGTGTCGTGTGGGCGAGCGGTTTGCTGATGTCAAAGTTGTGAACAGAGTGCTCCATGGTGGCGGTGGGGGTTATGGTATAGGCAGGCATAAGCTATGAACAACGAACACAATTGCATTTTATAATGGCAATTTATATGCATAAAAATATTGTGACAAGATCCTGAGATCCATTGTGAGGCCCATTTTTTTTAAGGTATCTGTGACCAACAGATGCATATCTGTATTCCCAGTCATGTGAAATCCATAGTTTAGGGCCTAATGAATTTATTTCAATTGACTGATTTCCTCATATGAACTGTAACTCAGTAAAATATTTGAAATTGTTGCGTTTAGATTCTAGTTCAGTGTAATTTAACTAGGTATTTGATGCTAGTACTGAACCCTGATCAAGACCACTTGACGATGAAATCCCAATACCAGAAATGGTGTTCAGCAATACATTGAACTAACCAACATCAACATGCTGGAATGACTGCCACATACCACAGGCTTGAGTGATGGTCATCTACAAACACATTTGTGGTTATTTCAATATACTGTGGCTCCAATATAATAACCATAATGAGAGACAAACACAAACTTACAATACGGGCCAATCATGAAATCTGACACTAACCACATTTCCATCCACAGTTTCAGAAATGTTGACAAGACAATGTTCATCGACATGGTGGGATCTTCCTGTGTCTGTAAAATGAATGATGTGACCAATTGCGGTGGAAACGATTTATTTCCCCAATTGTTGATTGAACAACCATCATGTCAAAGTAAATTTGCAGTCACGCGAAGCTATGTTGTGTGGTCCTTCCACTACTAATTGAAAAAGAACGCAGTTTATTAGACTACAGATGAGATAAGTTATAATGAACTTAAAAGGGTGGTGAAAGTTCATGGTGGTGAGCTTCATGCTCCTTTCCAATAAATATTGAGGGTCTTAATTTGTATATTTGTGACATGATAAGTGCTGCCAATTAACCAATCAGAATAATCTTCCTCATATCCATCTGTATAACATCATATAACCTAAACTGTTAAATTTATCCTAAACTGTTGTCTAGAGAGCATGCACATAAACCAGATTGGGCCAGTTTCCCATTTATTGCAACAGTTTACTTGTGTGACAAATGTTTTTTAATAAAAAAATAAAACCATTGATAGTGGAAAATACAATGGAAACATTAAACGTATGATTTATTTATTTATTCGGTTCATGAGAAATGTAGTGTTTTTTTTTATGTGCACTATGGCATCGTGCACAGCCTTTTATCCACAGTAAGTACTTGTTGATGGAAACAAACCTCTGGTGTGAAAATGTGCATATTTTGTTTTATGCAGATATTATAATCACATGAAAATCTGTCACAAATTGGATGTAAACCTAGCTACTGAGACGCAGATTGTTCACTTTAAAATGTATGTAAAATAAAAAACGATTGTAACTTAAACAATAAAACACTTTGCACAATAACTACTTTTAACAATTTCCACAGAAAATATAACAAAACATTTACTTGAACAGAATGACGGCAGAAACATCAAACAGTAACAGTCATTCTGTTACAAAAGCTTGCATCTGCACTGTTCAAGTAAATGTGTTTTTGTAAAGTTTTCTGTGGGAATTGTAAAAGTAGGCTAGTCCTTGTGCATAGAATTGTATGGTTTGTTTAACTTTGCAACTAAATTATTTATTTTTGTTTGACATACATTTTAAAGTGGAAAAATCTGAGTCTCAGTAGTCAGGTTTCCATCCAACTTTTTTTATGCGAGTTAAGTACATGAATGAAAAAAATGTCATGACAGGCCTGATGGAAACAGTTATCTTTCCAAATGTCGACAAATCATAATATGCTAGACAAAGTGGGATCTTTTTGTGTCAGTAAAATGAATTATGCAAGAAATGTCAGTGGAAACTCTTATGCTCAAACACAGATATAATTTGGAGTCAAGCAATGGCATTGTGTGGTCCTCCCACTATGACTCGTCGAGAAAGTATGCTGTTTATTAGGCTACAGATTAAATAAATTATGATGAACTTCACAGCAAGGTGATGAGCTTGATGCTCCTTTCCAATAAATAGAGGGTCTTATTCTGGTGACATGATAATTGATGCTAGGCTGCCGTTTGACAAAATTCTCACTATTTTTTCCATAATATTAATCATGTAGGCCAGAGTTGGGCAACTTTGATGGGGGTGGGGGACACAAAGAAACAGAACTCATCATGAGGGGCCGCAGTGGCTCGTGGGTCTGCGTACCCACATCCCAATACATGTTAGAGGCCCCCCTCGTAACCGCAAAGATTGAAAAAAAAAAAAAGTTTTAAAGTTAATTTCCTGCAATTCTGTACATTTCGCCATGGGGCAGAGAAAATGTTGCCATCTTAAAGCAAGTTTGCTGCAATTCTACAATTTTTTCCATGGGGTGGAAAGAAGATTTCGCATTTTGGTAACTAATTTCATGCAATTCTACTAATTTTGCCATAGGACGGAGAGAAAAATGTGCAGTTTTACAGCTAATTTCATGCAATTACACACATTCTGCCATATGTTTGCAGTTTTTAATATGATAAATAATGATCAACGGGCCCCCACCCTGGTTTGTATTTCGACTATGCTTACTACAAGTTTAGATAGCTGGCCCCTAGACTAACTTACCAATCTAAAAACATTTTGCTGACATGGGTGGCTGCTGACGCACAATCAAATTTCAAAATGTCACCTTGTGTATTCTATTATTAACTCTCAACAGTAAGTTGAGACCCCGACTGAGTAACTAAAAATATGTAAAAAGAAAAATTGTCGTCAAGGGCCTACAAACAGGGGGTCATGCGCGCCAGCTGCCCATCCCTGATGTAGGCTATATGTGTGTTCTAGACAGCTTGCAGATAGTGCTATTGTCTAGAATGCACGTGCCTATAACAGAGCGGGCACACTATAACGCAAAATAGATTGTGAGAAAACAAAATCAGTAGAGTTGACAATACTATAGAACTCATTTAACTTGTATTATTTATTCCATACATGGAAATGTAACCGTAAAATGTATTTTATGTGCACTACCTCATCATGCACAGCCTTTTATCTGCAACAAGTCAATTTGATGGAAACATCTCTGGTGTTAAAATGTGCCTATTGTTTTTATGCTAATTTTTTAATATTCGCATGAAACTGTCCAAAATTGGATAGAAACCTAGCTAGTATCACTGTTACCGTGGAATTGCCCTTCTACATTGTAGAGACACGGTGTAACGATGGTCTCTGTACAACATGCTAATGCTTATTCTTTATTTAGGCCAGCTAATCATAATGCAAGATAATCAGCTTCATGGTGCAGTGAAAGTAGAGCACATTATTACCAGCATCATCACTTCAGAATCAACACAGGTTACAGTAGAGAACACCCATGCAGTATGCATGCACATTTCTCCTGACCATTCAGCCAACATCTGTGAAAGTTTTATAAAGCCAACATCTAGGCCTAGCTGACCAGTTAATTCATGCGTGTATTTGACTTGAAGCAAAAAAAAAGACTACATTATCTCCATTCAATCTAAATGGCTGTCATGTATTCTTAGAGCAATAAATAATATGTGATGACTTGCAATACAGCTTGTTACAGGGTAAAGTAACGGTATGATCAATCAAATGATAAACTGTAATCCCAGCATTGCAATGACCACCTGAGTGGTGTGTATATACCTGCAATGCCTAATTGTTATGTAGCTATGTTTCCCAGCCTGGTCTCAGACTAGACGTAACATAGTCAATGTAAATCCGAGACATTTAAATTAGTATAATATGTTACGTTTGGTATGGTGACATAAGACAGATGGTTACTTAAGGCAAAAACAAAAGTCAAGTGGTTGGTCGCGGTGGATGGGTAGCCGTATAACGAGAACGTCTAGCAACCCAAAGGTTGCAACTTCGAATCTCATCACCGATAACGTTAGCTAATTCTCAACTAACTACTACTTTTTGGCTACTTTATAACTACTTAGCATGTTAGCTTACCCTCACCTTAACCCTTTAACCCGACTCCTAAACTTAACCACTCACTCTAACCCCTGGCCGAACTAATGTTAGGCAACTAGCTAACGTTAGCCACATAGACAGAATTCGTAAGATATTGTACGTTTAGCAAATTCGCAATATATATACAAATTGTCATTCGTAATATATATACACGAATTGTAATTCGTAACATACCATATAAATGGGTGTTGTACATTCACAAATTAACACATACAATACGAAACATATACTAAATGGAGTGTATTTAACCTATAGATATTTGTCCGTTTTTAAAACCATAACTTGATTTGATCACAAAAGCCCAGAACGTTACGTTAGTAGCTAAGAGGGGCTGTATTAGTAGTAGCTAGCGAACAAATATGACGGGTGGTTATTCTAACTAGGCTAACGTTACCTAGCTAGCCAACGTTAACATAAGGCACCAGTCCAGTACCAAGTGCCCACATAGGTAATCATCTAACTAGTTTGTTTGTTGGTAGACATAGTTATGTTGCTAGCTAACGTTTGTATTTATGTCAACTAAAGATCAAACAAAGGAGGGTCTAAAAAATAAAATAAACATTTGACGTTACTCGCAGCCTTTACCTATGGTAAGATGGCTATCTAGCTAACGTACGTTTGACCAGGCCATACACGTAGTTAGCTAACATAGTTAACTACTACTAGTCAGAAAACGTGAAAACAAACCTGTGTGACAACGGTGACGTTTCCAGGGCACGGCTGTTGCGGTATACTGCACAGGGGTGGGTTTGATGGGCTAGGGGCCGTTAGCTAGCTAAAAACGAACACCAGGCCTTCGCCGATGGCTTTCACCATGTAAATGGATGGGATTCAGGATTGGTATTGTTTTTCAGTAGCGACGTTGCTGTTGGAATGTCGCTCTATTTCTCATCTCTTTAAACGATAATCGCAGTCCTCGCGTTGCAAAGATCCTCCATGGTCCATTTAGCTAAAACACGGCACGTTACATCAATTGTATCCACATACAACCCTTCAACTTCTAGCGGTTGGTTTGTTTACCTTTGTGAATTGTCACTTGTTAGCTCCCTAACTGATTAGCTAGCTAACGTAGAAGCTAGCCGCTAAATCGCTAGCAAATAGCTATTTGCTTCATTTATAAACGCTGCTGGATGAGGCGAATATTTCGATCCAACAGTTGTCGTTGATTGCGTTGAAAATAATAATTTTCCGATTATTTCAAATATAACATTTACAAGAGTCTAGCTATGTACAAAATGTTTATTTGAACACAGAAAAATATGTAAAGTACGCTTGGCGATAGATATCTAGCTTGCCTACTTCAATTCAGACTTGACGCAACGTCGGGGACCAACGTAAGGGCGTTTGGGCGGGGTAAACAAAGAGAAACGTACGCCTCCTGGCGGATGAAACGCAAACGCCCACATCACTCAGGGAGCTAAAGATAATGGATATGATCACAGAGTCTCCATTATTGACCAGATACTCAAGTGGTGGCTATAACAACGGAAATAAATGTCTTTAAAAATGGAACGCAGTCGGGAGGAGGCAAGATCAGGTGGGACCATTCTAGCCAATGAGAGGGCAGATACGCGTGTGAAGAAGAGGCACAAGTCGATTTTTTTCAATGACACAAGGCCTAGTTTCTGTAATCCCCAAACCAAACAAAGATTCTATGATGTTAGAAAATTGCAGACCAATCACATTAATGAACAATGATGGAAAGCTACTTGCCTCCATCTTTGCAGAAAGACTTAAAAAGGGTATTGACCAAATCATTGATGATACCCAGTCTGGTTTTATGAAGGGCAGACATATATGTAATAATACTCTACTAATATTGACTACAATGAGCACATTATGGAAGATAGCTTTATTTTATTTGTAGACTTTTACAAGGATTTTGATACAGTTGAACATTGTTTTCTTTTTGAAAGTCTTCTTTTTTAGGTTTTGGTCAATATTTTCAAAGTGTAATTAAGACACTTTACAATAATAGTAACAGCTCTGTTAAATTATCCCATGGAACTTCACAGAGATTCGATATTAAAGGCGGAATTAAACAAGGATGCCCAATTTCTCCTTTCTTATATTTATTGGTCAGACAAGTTATGGCACTTCATATCAACAAGGATCGTTTTAGGGGTATTCAGATACAAGATAAAGAGACAAAATGTTCACAATTGATGACACCACCATTTTTTTGAAAGATCATAATGAAGTCAGGAAAGCTATTGAGTGTATTAATGCCTTCTTACATGTATCTGGGTTATCTCTGAATATTAGGAAATGTGAATTATTTGCGTTGAAAAGATGTGACTTAAACTCAGTATGTAATATCCCTGTAAAAGGTGTGATCACATATCTTGGTATTAAAGTTAGCAAAGATCAGAAAGAAAGGGCCAACTTCAATTTCTCTCCTATTGTAGAGAAAATTGGAAAGATATTTAACTCCTGGTTATTAAAAGATCTTTCTTTATCTGGATGTGTACTTTTGTCAAAATCTGAAGGTCTGTCCAGGTTAGTTTATGCCTCCCTTGCCTTGTTAGAGCTCTGTCAGTAACTAACATGGTTGATACTAAATTATTTAACTTCATATGGAGGAATAAACCTAATTATTTAAGGAAAACGGTAATATGTAGCACCCAAAGTGAGGGACAGTTGAATGCTCTGGATTTTAAAACCTCTAATATAATCTTTAAGATCAAATGGATACAAAACTATTTAAGAAATAAGGATTGCATTTGGAATATAATCCCTAATTTAATATTCCAACAGATTGGTGGTTTAGAATTCTTACTCAAATGCAACTGTGATATGGGTAAGATCCCTATTAAGCTTGCTAACATTCATAAACAAGTACTTCTAACTTGGAACCTTATGTACAAATATAATTTTTCCCCACATAGATATACAATCTGGAATAATAAAGACATAAAATACAAAAACAAGTCTTTGTTTTTCCAGAACTGGTTTGACAACAGCATTATCTGGGTTAAACAAATATTGAATAATGATGGACACCTATATGATTATCCAGAATTCATTAGAACACACAATGTTACATTCACTCTTGAGGAGTTTCAAATAGTTGTTAGAGCTGTCCCTAAAGGTGCTACTCTTATTTTAGGAGAATATAACAATACTACAAGTGCAACTGTTGAGGATTTTGTAGCATCAATACAGCTAGAAGGAACTGACATTTTAAACTTTAAATGTAATAGTATTTATATAAGAAAACTATGTCAAGATGTTACAATTCCCCCTGCTAAAATGTACTGGAATGCAGCCCTGGGACAAGTGAACTGGAACAAAGTCTCGTTGTTGTCTGGCAAATATTGTATATCTAATAAAGTGAAAAAGTATCATACAAACTAATTCATAGAATCTACCCTGTAAAGACCTTTATTATACACAGATTCAAAATAGCTATTGATAATAAATGTGTATTTTGTGGTTGTGACCCAGAAACTCTTGACCATTTATTTTGGGACTGTTCTTGTCAGAAGATTTTGGAGTGAGCTAGAAGATTTTATTTTAAAAGAAACGACCATTAATGTTAGTTTGAGAGATTCTGATATTATGTTTTATTTTGATCCAAGTGATATGGACCCTGATTTAACTTTCATTGTTAATTTGTTTATTTTTCATGGAAGATTCTTTATACATAAAATGAAGTTGGTGGATGTTTTTCTCAAAGTTGCCGGGATGTCACGTGCCCTACTTATATCAATACTCTCGTAACAACTTAATCAGTACGAAACTTCTATTCGATCAAATCAGCCTCACATATCAAATAAGCCATGCATTTTTTAATTACCGCCATACAAAATATCTTCGCTTGGTGAGTGAAAAAACGCTAAAACAGATTTTGGGCCCTCGCTTCCCCTCTTCCTCTGATATGATGGACAGCCGCTGTCAAACCAAGCACTCTGTTCATTCAAGTTCAACTCCTTGGTCTCAAACAAACATATTTGGCTTGATTGCATTTGATCGGTTAGATTAACGTTTGAGGAATGAAGATAGAAATTACACAGACAGTGACTTTGCCATTTCTTGAAATAAAGGCTAAAAACTCATATGTAGAATGAATCACATTATCAAAGAATGCTCAGCTTTTTCTGACTGCACCCATTAAACAAATGTGAAAAGAGAATATCACTTAGTTATTTTATATTGTTGCAACACTAATTCTTTTGGGTATACAACATTATATTATTAAAAAGGCATGATTTGCTGACGGATACAGCGACAAAGGATTGTAGACAGATAGAACTAACAACATCCGTAACATTAGTCAGTCTCAAGAAGGCTAGATCTGGCACACCGCAGGGCGGGGGCACTGGTGGATGCTCTAGTATTTGTTAATGCCACCCCCCCCCCCCACACACACACACATAAAAGGAGGATCTTGAGAGTCAGACAGCATTCTGTCACAAGCAGTTGGCCGAGGAGGAACTACCTCAACAAGAAGACATCATCTTTGCAGACAAGAAACCAAAACTCTTCTAGAATGGTATGGGAGACCGTTTATTTATACAATATTGCAGTTTACCAACAAAATGTATTTCGGCACGGATGGTGATGTCCTAGTTTATGTTGTAAAGGTTTATAGGCAGGCGTAAATGTATTTTTTGCTACTTCCCTCCCATCCCCCTACACCCTCTTGACACAGGAAGTCTGTTCGTCCCATGATGCAACAAAAGCACTTCCTGGCCTCAATATGTCACTTTAAGATTTTGTTATGAGCCATGCATTCATGCGTTCATGGAAACCTGCACTTCAGAAATCAAAATAAGTTGCTCTACAACCTATTTTTCTGTATCCCTCCCTCTCTCTCTCTTTCCCCAGTCTGCCCCCTCACTCAGCGACATATGACAGAACTTGAAATGATGCAGCCTGACAGTAGCAATATAACCAACATGTTCAATTACAATGTGTCAAAACTTCACACGATTGATGAACTTGTTTCACTTTTACATTCTAGTCAAGCTCTCTGGTTGTGTGCGAGGTGGATGAGAGTCTGAAAGAAAAACTAAAGAAGTTTAGATTTCGAAAAGAGACCAACAATGCAGCCATCCTGAGTGAGTAAGACTTCTTTGACAACATGTTCCTCAGTAGCCCAACTGTCATCTGTTTCACCTAATTCAAAAAAACATAATCAACCCAGATACAGAGAAACATACTGTATGTCTAGGACTATAATTATAATTATCCTCTTCCCTTAGTGAAAATTGACATGGAGAAACAACTTGTGATCCTGGAGGAAGAGTATGAGGCAAGTCACGTTGTCTTTCTGAGATGTTGAATCTCCCATGCTGAATGATTTTTTTTATTTAACCTTTATTAAACTAGGCAAGTCAGTTAAGACCAAACCCGGACGACGATGGGCCAATTGTGCGCCGCCCTATGGGACTCCCAATCACAGCCGGTTGTGATAAAACCTGGATTCAAACCAGGGTGTCTGTAGTGACGCCTCTAGCACTGAGATGCAGTGCCTTAGATCGCAGCGCCACTCTGGAGTTAATAATTACTAAAATCCATCCACACCTGTATCAATACCAGTTCAACTCAAAACACGCTCTCACATTTCAGGACATCTCCCTGGATGACCTGAGGAATGAACTTCCCGAGCGGCAGCCAAGATATCTTTTTATAACATGACAGAGTGATAAAGCAGAAATCTATGTTAACCTCATATTCACCAGCACTGCCATATTCATCATTTCCTTGACAATATAGTGTACATTCCTTGTTTACAGCTACAAATACGTTCATACGGATGGCAGGGTGTCCTACCCACTGTGTTTCATATTCTCAAGTCCAGTGGGTGAGTAATTCACCCTAATTCATTGAACAGCCAATTGAGTGAAGGATTAGCATTGCTGTGCTGCAACATCCCTTTGCACAAAACGAAGGTAGTAAGTGATGATAATTGAAAGTAAAGATGAGATTCATTCAATATTTATCATATGGAGAGATCAAAACGGTTCAGTGGACATACACCCTGCTCATTTCAACAGGGTGCAAGCCTGAGCAGCAAATGATGTACGCAGGCAGCAAGAACCAACTGGTCTCCGCAGCAGAGCTCACTAAGGTCAGGACTATTGTCTGTTTCAAGTATTGACTCATAACAATAATGATCTGAATGTAAGCCCAACCCTAAACTCACAAAATAGAGACGTTATAATAGAACATTTTCAGAAAATATGCATGTTTAGCCTAATCCTAAACGTTTTTTCTCAATAGGTTTTTGAGACACGAAACATAGATGACTTGTCTGAAGAGTGGCTGATAAACAAACTGTCTTTCTTTCGCTGAACAGACATGCATGTATTGAACATACCAGTACATGGACTTCATTACTGGTTTGAAATAAATTGCTTATATTGTCACTTATGTTATTGCATTCTTATTCCTTAGTTGTTCTCAGAAACCATTATTACTAGCCTGGTTGCCAGTCTTTCTGCTCTCTTTTGACAACTCCTTGTGGAATTTTCGTGACAATGAGTTGACATGATAGCACAAACAGATCTGAGACCAGGCTACAGAAGGAAAATGTCTAAATGTTAAGAGAAGTTTCCATCATACAACTGAACTTATATAGGTTCATAGTATCAATATCTGGGGAGACAAGAAATGGGCAGTTAAAAAGAATGTTCTTTTGAAAGTTTAGCTCAAAAATGTAAAAAAGAAACACTTTTCCTTACAAAACTTTCCCGCATTTTATTGGCTGTTCCAATTACATTTATAATGCATTGTATTCTCAAATACTAAGGACAAAGAAACACATTTATTAACAGATTTATGCACACAATAATTGTTTATCTGCTCTCACACCACTTTAAGAAAGTGCCTCATATTGAGTGAAATCGACAAAACATAAAGACAAAAACTCAGACTTAAAAGAACAAAATAACAGCTTAAAAAGAACAAAATAAATGTTGTAGGAAATAATTTTGTTCAATGAAGCATGTACTGTACACAAAACTACTAAGATAGTAGCTCCAGCTATATCTATGAGCAAAGGTCTGACAGATTTGAGTAACTGACATTCACAGGTACCCAAAAGCCTTGTAGAAGTCCCTTAAAGGTTGTGTCTCTCCTAAAAAAAAAGTCGCAAACTGTAGCGCTCAACAGGAATAAGTTGCTGGCCTCAGACTGACTCTGTAAAGCAGGGCTGTTCTGAGGGCGGGGCTTGTTAGCCTGGGCTGGCTGGAGCTCGGGGGTGAGGCAATGGCGTGCCAACGTTGTCACAGTAAGAAGGCCTAGGCTCTTATTCACTGTCACTGCCGTCGCTGGAGTCTGAAGCCTGCTCACTGCCACTCCCGCTCTGGGCACGGCCGCCCTCTGAGTGGTCACTACCGCTACTGTGGGCCGGAGACGCGCTGCCACTCCTACTCCTCTCCCTATGGCTCTCCTTCTCTTCCTCGCTCCCACTGCCCTCCTCCCCGCTGCTCCGGGCTGCTCCATTCTTGGGCTCGTTGTCATCGTCATCACTGTCGTCGTCACTACCGAAGATCTCCACCTCATCCGCCAGCTTGACCTCCTCCTCGCCACTCTCACTGCCGCTACCACTGGCCTTCCTCCTCCGCTTCGCTCCCTCCTCTTCATCATCCTCAGCTCCACTCCGCTTTCCATTCTCATCCTCCCTGTCAGAGTCACTGTCAGAGTTGTCTCCCTCGCTCTCGCTGCCTTGCTCCTTCTCATCACCTGGGAGACAAACACATACAGCCAGTTAGTTCATACAGATCTAAGAAGCAGTGGTAAACAAAGAGACTCTGCAGACACAGTAGTAAACATTGGGGAGGACAGAGAGGGGAAGAGACTGACCAGAGTCCTGCAGTTTACCCAAGTCCATGTCCTCTTCTTCATCCTCTGGTTCATGGTTCTCCAGCTGAGCCTTACGTGCGTCCTAATGGACACAAAGACAGATGTCATTATTACTCTGATTATTTTTATGTCTGAAAATGTATACTTCTCTGCTTATGTCCAGCACTACCTGCTCAGCTCTATCAGTATTGAGGTCCACTTGAAAGTAATGCTCAGTGTAGAAAACAGCAGTAATCAAAGGAAGGTGACCCCCCCCCCCCCCCCTGCCCAAAGAGGGCCTAATTAGCAGTCTCACCTGTGCTTCCAGCTCCTTCTCATTCATATCTCTGTGCTTACACACCAGCACAGCGTTTGTAGTAGACTGGGCTCCAGCCTTAGCTCTCCTTTTACTCAAACGCACTCTGCAATCCAGGACAACACAGTCAGAACAACAACCATCTTCACAGGTTTTGTGTCCTCAGGCCAAAACAAACAAACTAAACCAACCCTAGCAAATACAGATTACCGGAATAATGTGACTCTCTCTTCCAATAGAATCCCACGTCACCTCCTGTTAAAGTAAACCCAACAGACCCCACTATGACACCCCCCCCCTACACCCTGGCCAGTGGTTACCTGGTCTCCAGCTCGTTGTAGTAGACTCCATCTCCATCTCTGAAGATAAAGAAGTAGTTCTCCTCGTAGCCCTTGCTGGCTTTGTTCTTCACGTTCCAGTTGTACTCCCTGGCTATCTTATAGTCATACCTAGAATACACACAAACCATCCTCATCACATCTGCTTCAATGTTACATTAAGTGTTTAAGAGATTCCAACATCATAAAGGTTCTGTACTTGGACAAGGTGAACCAAGCAGGTATGAGGAAGTAGACAATGAAAACAGAATGTTATTGATAGGGATAGTATAGTTAATATGTCCGTATAAAATTGTTGGTGTGTCCGGTCTACTCAAGGTTAGTGTAAATGCTTGTTGGATTACTCACAGATCATCAGGCATGTAGTCCAGCTCCTCATCCACGTCTCTCTTGCGCTTACGAATAGTTTCCTCATTGGGCAGGAAGTAGGCCACAAACTGGTTTCCTTCCTCATCCATCATACCTCTGCAGGGCAAAACAATAAACAATTCAGAACATTATGTAAATTGTCATAGCGCAGGACGGTCACAAAAAATAAAACAATAATAATTCACAGACACACACACAATGAAGCAATGTTTTGTCCTCACCTAATCATGGCCTGTGACATCATCTCCACACCTTGGGGTGCTGACATGTCTTTAGGAGCAGGATCAGAGTCAAAGATGACCTGAGCACACGGGTTGATCCACATCTGGAGAGCAGAGAACAGAACACACAATTGCTTACTCTTTACTAACACAATAGGGCTAGACAACAGCTAAATGCATCCAGCTTAGAACACATACAGGAACCAATGACTGCCCAGAAACAAAGACCATGGGAATAATTCAGATACGTAGCCAAGGATGCTCACCTTGAAGTCAGGGAACACAGGCATCACCTCCACAGGAGTGACTCTGGGTTTACTGTAGTGCTGGGCAATCTGGGGGAAGAGGAGGAACACCACATGTGACGTACAGATCTAGCACCTTAATTTTCCTGCGCTGCGGGAAATGCAGATGAGCTTTGCGATTTACATAAATTCACTGAAAAACCGCACTAACACAGTACTATTAACAGTATACCACCTTTTGTGTAGCCTAATTTGGACCAGCTAATAGCCTACCACTGATCAAGTAACATTATAGACTAAACATTAAAATGTGCTGCAACAATATAGGTACAATTAAGATCCAACATCTGTACAATAGCTTTGTATGTGCTGGAATGAAAGAGGATAGTGCCATCTTCATATTAGGAGCATACAATGAACTGTGTGATCGCTGTGTAGCTGGACATTGACTTTGACGTTGTTACTGTAAGACCTATTTGGACTGAATATAGCACAGTGATTTGTGCAGAGCCAAACACGGGCCACTCACCGGTTTCTGTGCATCCTCAAAGGTCTTTTCAATAGCAGCAATCTGGCTGTCCCTATCCTTGTATATCTCCTCCTCTGTGAACTGCTGTTTGACAGACACACCGATCCTTAGGACAGAACACATAGATTATAGAAGGGGTGGGACAAACAGAGAAAACACTTCAAAATGGGAAGTGAGTATGCTGAATGTGGTGGTTAGCTAGCCTGTTAGGTCACACTCACTTGACTTCCACTTTCTCATTGGAGACTCCATATCTGTTGAACTCTGTAGAGATGTACTCAGTCTTCCTCATCCATGGGACCACCTTGGCATGCTGCTGAGATCTACAGGAAGACAAAAAAAAAGCTCATAGCACAAATCCCAAGTCATTAACAAAGATACTGTATTGACTGGTACACCATCTGTATCCAAACCTTTTCGAGCTGGATGGAGCCGTGATGTCTTCTTCCAATAACTTCTCATCAGCTGGATCCAGAAGAACTAGTGAAATAAGGATGGGACGATTCTAAATCATTACTACACAAGCTTCAAGTAACCACCACAAAAATATACTGACTGTGTGGTATAACAATGTGTGTGTGTCGTTGAGAAACGTACTGCTGGGGTCAACGCGGTAGGTGTCTGGGTTAATGAGGTCGATGGTGACGCCAAGGTCAGGCTCAGTAAGCAGCTCATGTTTGTGTTGCTTCTCTAACGACGTAGCCTTGTACTGCACAAACCTGTCAACACAAGACAGAGCAACATCAGAGTAAGGTACAGTAAGGTATTTATGGGAGAAGGCTTAGAAAATAAAAGCAGCACACAGTGGCTCCAACAACAATACATTAAGTAGACATTCCAACCTTTATGGCAGAAAGAACTTGGTAGGAACAAGGGTGTTTACCTGTGCTGGTCAAATGGATATGTGATGAATTTGGGATCAAATGGGATGTCAGGCAGGCTGTTGCAGTACTTTACCCGACAGACCACTCCGGACCTGGGAGATTGGTTGGGACAAACACGGAAGCACACATTTCAAAAGTGTACAGAGAAGAAGTAGTCACCAAAAACATGTTCTATCAACCATTGATGCCTCATAACCCAAAGAGATAACTACCTAATGGTCATATAGGTTTTGATCTGTCCATGATATCACCAGCCCTCCACCCCCTTCGTATAAAAAAAATACAATAACTTGAGCTGTAACTGAAACAAACTGCATGCATACCTCTCTGGAACAGTTCTGTGTGATGAACTCCTAGACATGTGGAGAGAAAAAACAAGTGTTGTTAGTTACACACTCAGCTGAGACTGAAGAAATAGGAATTAACACAGACCCCATATCAATATTTTAACTTATGTTAACTTATCACGGGACAATCAGGGCATTTGTAAATCACGATGATTGCTAACTAGCCATGTCGTCATTAACTATGTTAGCGAACGTTAGTTAGTTGCGGCAAAGAAAATACACATCGGAGAGGATATTTACCTATGACCGTCTGAGTCTCGCTGGGCTTGTGTCTGGATAGTTGGAGCCATGATATTAAAATAATTACCACGACTGGAAGCACAGCTTCTTATAAATTCAGACAACCGTTCAAGTCACTCCTTACTAAAACACCCGAAAGAAAGAGAAACTCCGTTGACTACCTAGCTAGCAATTTACTCCAAAGTACTCAGAGCTTGCGCTCTTTTTGCTATTCTGTCCTGGTTTGCTGCGCCTTGCAACTAGTAGGACCCTGATATTTTCATGGCTAGCTTCCGAGCTGCCTGAATATAAGTGCGTCGCAGATATACGGTCAATTTTAGCTATATCTCGTATGTGGGTGCAGTGGTACCACAGATAGAAAAAGTAGACATATATTTAACCAGATATATAAATGTGAGTCATCCGGCTAGCGTTTCCACTCAGATTTGGTAGTGAGAGGAAGCCCTTTGGCCGGCAGTGGGAGAAGATGGAACGAGGTGGATTTTGGCCGACATTCTGTTAATTTACTAATCGATTAAACATTTGATCTCAATACAGTTTTATGTTACGGACAGAGTGGACTAAGGGTTGTAGACTTTACCCTTTGACAAAGTTTTTAAAAATTGCTTTGTTTAAAAGGCGTGCAAAGGCGAATTATTGTACACGCGCACTTCAGAGTAGGCGTTCCCCAATGGATATATGCAAATGAATGCAAAAACGCGCCAATAGTATCTCGCTAGTTCGTGCTTCCTTGCTTGTTCTGCCAACTATGGCTAATTTGTTCCAATTTGACACGACAGGCAGTGGTCTATCTTGGTTTAGTTATAAAAAAATCTTTGGTGGTACCATAAACTGACCCGTATCAATTTCTTCGATTCTACAGTGGAAAGCAAGCTACTTAAAGAACACATCACCGCACTCTAGTGTATTTTTTATTTAACTAGGCAAGTCAGTTAAGAACAATTTCTTATTTACAATGACGGCCTACACCGGTCAAACTCGGACGACGCTGGGCCAATTGTGCGTCGCCTTATGGGACTCCCAATCACGGCTGGTTGTGATACAGTCTGGATTCGAACCAGGTTGTCTGGTACGAATTACATTATTAGTGACGCCTCTAGCATTGAGATGCAGTGTCTTATACCACTGCACCACTTGGGAGCCCGTATTGGAATGGATAAATTATATATTGACATCCAATCTGCAGCAAAGATGAAACTTTGAAATAGTGGTGCAACAAGCTTGGAAAATGTCCGAATTTATTCTGTCTTCGGATGCAAATAAATAAAACCAAATGTACCATTGGTGTCACTGCTCAGTTTAACCAGGCATGCCATTTTCATAAACAAGAAGAAGTCAACATTACAAAGACAAGACTTGTGTTAGGCTATGACTGACATTACAGAAGGATAATCTTCAATGAAGACAATTTACAAGTTATGAACAGGTACAAGTCAAAATGTGGAATTCATCTATGGGTTGTAATAATTTTCCTAATTTGCTAGAAGAGCATTCATTACATTATTAGTGTGGTGTGAGCTTTACAAAAGCAACAAAAAAACAGGGAAACCCACTTCTATGGTCTTCATCAAAAAAGCTACATTAAACAAATTACAAAACGTTCATAATACTGATGAGTGCAAATTATATTTTTGTAATGTTGGAACATTTCCAAGAGTCAAGTTTTTAATTGAATATGTGTATCATGTCAATAATGTTGTTAGCATTTTAAATAACAAAACAATGCAGTGACACTCATGTAAGTGCCCAGTCTGAAGCAGATTATGTATAAACACAGATTTGTGAAAACAAACAAACAAAAATTTGTACAACCATGATTATGTGCAAGTCTGCAGAAATCCACAAAAATTACATTGACTATGGACTAAACCTCAGTTAAAAATATTTTTTCAAAGCATCTGCCAAGTGTTTTTCCCACATTGTTTGACCTACAATAGAAATATAACATATGTATGATGGTTCAAGCTTTGTTGGGGAACACTTAGCTGCCTCACTATGCATCTATTCCACAGTTACGGCAGGACCCCCTCCCTGGTTCTTCCTGCCAAGCTGGGTGTCTCTACCAATATCCAACAGCAATCCAACTGCATTCTGTTCATGTTGACAATGACCATGCGCAAAATCTGGGAGGGAACCAGGAGTTAGAAAAAGAATACTGATTCTCAAACATACAGCTCCCATAATTTGATATCTGGAGAGAACAATCCATTATGTGCTGTTCCTCATATCCTTTCCCTGTCTCAGGTCTACATCTGTCTCCAGAGAATAATGGAGACCTTGTTCGTGAAAGTGTCGAGAACTCAACCTGATCTTGTCAGTATCAGTAAACACATTGTGACATGCTACATGGTAATAACTATTAACAAAACTATAGTTTCCCATTTCAGATACAATTCATAGTACTGAATTTCATATGATCACACCCAAGAACAGATCAAAATTAGGCTATACCTGCTCAACATGTACAGCATTTGGCCCGGGTCATCTGCAAATACCCTGTAGTAACAGAATGAGAAAGGTCAGTTTGATTCTTCATCTGGATATTTGTAATATCCAGATAAGAATCAGCAAGTCGCCTGTGTGTAAAATATGATTAGGTACACATACCCATCCCCCCAGTGATAAAATGCCTGGTCCTGGTAGAAAATGCATAGGAACAGCCACACACTTATGGTCTCCACCCAGAAGATTACAAAAAGGAACCACAGTGAGGAGACTAGCAGCTCACACACCATCCTGGGGCTTCTACAATGAGAGAGCAGAGTTAAACCATAGGGGAAGATAACAACACTACAGTCCTCTACATACCAATAGTGATGGGAGCAACATGAGAACTGCTAGTACTGAAGAAAGAGAACAATATTAAACAATATACATTTTAGATGTTGATTGCAAACAGGGTTTGGTTTTTGGTTGAAAGCAAGGTCATTTCAGGGATTATCAACACTAGTACATTTACTCAAGCCCAAACCAAACAAGCAGTATATGTTGGTCTTTGCAAACTAGCAGATGTCCTAGCTAAGTATGGAGGAAAGTTGATCAGCTGTGTTCAGTGAGGGGGTAACTAGCTGCTAGCTAACTCAATATTGTATCATAGCCGGTTTACAAGAAATGGGGGGGATTAAATTACCTATTAATCGTGATGGGAGCAGATTTATCGGTATCCAAGTCCGTGAATATCAGTGACATTCATGGAAGCAAGCTGTTAAGCTAAACTTTCTTGTTATATATCGTTTTTTTTATATTGTTGGCTAGCTAGAACAGTTAGCTAGCTTGCTTAGAAACTCATTTGAGACGTTAATATGGTTCTACTTGATCAAATATAACATTGTATAGCAATTTAGCCAGCTAACATGCATGTTTTCAATGTTCAGGGACAGCTTTGCCTGCATGCTCCAGCAAATGTTACCAGTGAGTTGAATTTCCGGGAGTCAGAATGCGGAATTAACGCGCAGAATTTGGGGAGCAAAGTCAGTGTTAAACTGTCATTCAACTCCTTGCCACTCCGTGTCATATGTGTGTAGCGATTTCAGTGCCAGTAGAAATTGTATTTTAATTGAATACTTTTGTATTAGGATATTGCATTTTCATTTAATATTTTAGAATTTGTAATGCACAGATTTACATTCCTAAATAAAATCATGTACTTTTTACTCCATACATTCTCCCTGACACCTAAAAGTACTCATTGCATTTAGAATGCTCAAGCAGGACATAATTATGGCACCTATCAATATAACGCTTTGTTATCCCTACTGCTCTGGAGGACTCACGAAACACAAATACCCTGTCTGTCCGTAATTAAAAATAATACGAAAATCATGCCGTCTGGTTTGCTTAATATAAGGAATTTGAAGTATAGCATTTACTTTTACTTTGTGGTTTTACTCTCAAGTATGACATTTTAATACTTTTTCTACCACTGTACATACAAAACCAGATACTTTTAGACTTTTACTCAAGTAGTATTTTACTGGGTGATAGTTGAGTACTTTTTCCACCATTGCATTTCACCCCCCTTTGATCTCATACTCAGAGATTATAGCATCATTATTAACTGGGTTGTTTGAGCTCTTAATGCTGATTGGCTGACAGCTGTGGTATATCAGACCATATACCACAGGTATGACAAAACATTTATTTGTACTACTCTAATTACGTTGGTAACCAGCTTATAATAGCAATAAGGCACCTCAGGGGTTTGTGAAATATGGCCAATATACCACAGCTAAGGGCTGTGTCCAGGCACTCCGCGCTGCATTGTGCATAAGAACAGCCCTTAGCCATGGTATATCGGCCATATACCACACCTCCTCGGGCCTTATTACTTAATTATAAACTGGGTGGTTCCAGCCCTGAATGCTGATTGGCTGACAGATGTGGTATATCAGACCGTATACCACAGGTATGACAAAACATTTATTTTTACTGCTCTGATTACGTTGGTAATCAGTTTATAATAGCAATAAGGCACCTCAGGGGTTTGTGATATATGGCCAATATACCACGGCTAAAGGCTGTGTCCAGGCACTCTGCGCTGCATCGCGCATAAGAACAGCCCTTAGCCGTGGTATAATTGCCATATACCACACCCTCTTGTGCCTTATTGCTTAAATATAACTGAATGGGTTTGAAATCAGGCCTACTGCACAACAAAAACACTTTCGGTGGCAAACACAGAAGGATCTGTGCACCCCATTTAATGAGTGCAGCAGAGGTGGTTTGGAGATCTATGCATGTGATGAGCAACCTTGCCTGAGACCTGGAGACATCATGTGTGAGTTTAACTCTGGTTTTAATGTCTATGGTTTGACTGATTGGGTTCTAACCCAGATCCCCTGTGCGCCAGAGATTGGCATCTACCTCATCACATGACCTCGGCTTTAGCTCAACAGGCTAACACAGTCTTAATCCAATCAGTCACATTAACCTTATAATGAATACCGTTGTCGGAAGTCCTGAAACTAACAACATCTAACACAATCTAACACGTCAAAATAACATGTCTTCAGGTCTCAGCTCAGGCAAGGTTCTTATCCCATAAGCATAGATCACCAAACTACGCTCTTTTGATGAGTAACTTTGCTGGATCTTGAAGACTGTTTTAGTGTAGCAGATGTGGATCTGTGAAACTCACTCCTCAGCCTGAAGTGTCGCCCCTTGCACAATGAAGGCCCTTTTTAATAGCACAATGGGTTGAAATGCTTCAGAATGGCGGTCTCGTGTTTACGAGGCATAAGTCCTGAGTTCGAGTCTCCATATGAGCTGAATCAGGGGGAAACGGTCCTCGTTAATCAGGCAGTTTGTCGTCCTTTACATGAACTTCCTGAACTTATCCCTATAGGCTTTAGCTAAGTGGGCTAACACAGTCTTGTGACATGCAGGAGACCTGGTTTGAACACAGTCAGCCACAAGAGCAACATTAAATAGGGAGTGGAAAGTATATCCTTAGAAGGGCTATGACAGCCAGTGCTATTCAACTATATTCTTATCGGTGGCCAAATTGCGATTTCTTTTAGCACTCCCTTCGTGCCCTGGGATCATCATAGAGGGGAACAGAAGGCACGTCCATGTTCCAGAGAGTGGTAGCTTTCAGGAATGGGGTTATACTCTAGCATACTACTCAAATGCTAGAGCCAAATTCATAGGAAGAATATAAATTCAACATGCCACATTGGTTTCAGAAACGGCCAGAAGCTTCCGTTCAACACAGCCTTTGATCCTATCTGTTCTCGTTTACCTTTCCTGGCTGGCAAAGTACCAGGATGGTGTCTTTGAGTTTTAAACTGAATTTAGAGAACTGAATGCATCCGAGAAGTTGAATATATGAATAAATTATAGTTTGTAAACTTGATACAGACAATGAATGCAATATCTACCATAATGAAACTGAATATATAAATATTGCATTTTAAATGGAATTTAAAAACTGAATGCAGTATTGATTGAATTGTTTCAAATCATGAAATACAAGTTCAATTATTACATTTTTGCATTACAAATTCTAAAAATATTACATTCAAATGCAATATCCTAGTACAAATAAACAATTATGGAATTCAAATAAGTCTGTTGGCACCGAAATCGCTCCATACATATGCCAAATGACATAGTACAATGAGTGGAATGTAATAGCGGAACAGAGAATGAAACCAGGCTCAATGATTCTGTAAAAAGTGCACATTTTCTAACAATGTTTCACTTTCTTATGCTCCAAATTGAAAAGACAGGAAACAAGTTATATACTAAAATTACTTTATTACAGCTGATTTCTGTTCCAATATCCCTCTGCCAGCACAATAGTAATTATAATACAAACAAAATAATACATTTTATCCTAGTTTTTATTCTTCTGTTTTATGAATTTCAATTCACTTTTTTGTATTTTTTGTTGGTGAAAACGTATGTATAATCTTCAGAAACTTTCAGACATTCAATAACAGGTTTCACAATCTATACATTTTAATACAGGTTATATAAGAGTTGTAGTGGTAAAGCTGTGCCAAGGAAGAATACTGACATCCTCATAGAAATGGACCCTCTGTTTTCATAAGTAGCCTGTCACCATCTTTTCAAGCCTCTACATTGGCCATCTGACCAGAACCAAAATGGCTCATATCATGCCATTTCTAAACATTTCTTGCCATCAGCCCAAGCCAAGGGTAATGTTAGGTAACTCTGGAGATGAAACAATGCAGTGGTATCGGGGCTTGGCAGCTCTGATATGGCACAGTGTTTGACCAGAGGGAGGACCTCCATTTTTCTTTAGCTTGTTTCTCACTCAGTATCCCATACTTTCAGTCAGTAGGACAAAAGTTGACAACATCAATGTTAAATTATAATTAAAAACATTATTCAGGTTGGTGGAGAAGTCTTGTAAATTATTAAAACAAATATGAATAAAAATATCTAAGTAGTCTCTCACAAAAAAAATTAACAAAAAGGTGTGACGGGTTGGCAATCGATCTCGTATGAGATGAGGTTTCATTGGCAGTTAGTGCTTTCCGGGATCCTTGGGACGTCCCTACCCTAAACCCTAACTCTTATCTTAACAATTTTAAAATATCAACTTCAAAATGGGGCAGGGATGTCCCAAGGATCACAGATAGCAAGGACCTTTCATTGGCCTGACATGTGAATGAACCATTGACCGAAGAAGCTGTTGACCTGAACAAGGGCAAGGTCCCAATAATCAGAAATACCTCTCCTTTTTTTCCTGGCCACTTATCATAAAAGACTTGGTGGGTATAAGCTTCATACTGGTAAATTAACCTATTGAGCCTTTTCAACTCTGTGGTTACAAATGAAATGAAACAAGAAGTGGGAGGTTTTGGAGAGTATTGGGACACACCCGCAGCCCTATGTACTATAACATAATGAGACCCATGCTTGCTTTTTGGAAAGGACAGTTGGATAAGATCCAGAGGCAGATATGGAATAATTGTAATGGGGGGGGGGTTAAAGTATGCAACCATACAAAACAAACTTCACCTACATCTCAAAAAATAAAATCATCTTCCCAGCATCTTTGTGCCCCTGAAATCCAACACGTTTTTGCTGCACAATTGCAGCATCACATTCAACAAGAACAAACATCAGAATAGGTACTAATGGTAGACTGAATGTAGAGCGGGTGGAATAGGAGAAAACATAAGAGGTACAGACTCGCTGCAAAGACAGGTGTCATGATGGGGGCAATGACTAACAACGTGTGTGGCAGTCAAGGAAAATGACAGTGTAGGCTAAGCATGCACAGGAAGCAGTAAGAGTCAGTGTACACACAACCAAGCTCACTTTTCATCAGTTACTTTTACAGACCTCCATACCAATCTCAACGTTGTTTAATATTTGGTTAGCGTCTGTCAAGTTAAATAATGTTAGTCTTAGAGATTCTTTTTTATTTTTGTTGTCACAATGCAAGTTTAGTTTTAAAACGTTTAAATCTCTTAAATTGTATATACACACACACACACACACACACACACACACACACACACAATATGAACATTTCACCCCACTTTAATGAAAAGAGGATACATTTCCTAAGATATCTGCAACTCTAGGTCTTTTTAATATATGTTTTTAAAGTGTTTTAGATTTCCAAATGGAGCTAGTTACCCTCATAGTAAATGCAGACTTGGTGTGTGAGGGAATGGAGGTTGAGAAAAGAAAGAGGGGATCCACAATGGAATGAACTCACCCATGAAAGAAACAATTATGGAAAATACCAAAAAGTGGAGAACGTGTTCATGGATAGAATCCACTGCGTGTGTCCGAGTAAATAACTACATAAGTGCTTTGCCACCTTTAAAGACGGAATCCGCATTAGGGGAAACTGTGCCACTGTCCGCCCCAGCACCTTTGTTATTGTTTTGTGGACAAAACAAAGGAGAGGTGCGTCGCGCAGTGTTGTGCTTGCAAATTGTGCGTGCAATGACGTCCGAGGGGAAAAAAACAGTGTTCGTTGTTTGCAGTAACTTCTTTGTTGTTGTAATATCCCCAAACGGACATGGCAGTTTCACCACTAACGATTCCAGCTTTAACCACTTTTTAACCACTCACCAGCATAAGTGTAGAATGTTAAATTTAGTGTGAGTGTTATATTTACATGCTGAACACCAGTAACTAACAAGTATTTGCACTGCCTTCACCTGCCATTGTTCTTTTTTAGGGTGGTGAGATGGTCTTTTTTTTCCTGATTGCCGAGTGTTGCTCAAGTTGTGGACCATTATCATTTTAAATACTTTGACTGTATTACACTAACCATCTCCCACATAAACATGTTCTCCTTGCCAAGCCTGCTGTCATGGTCAAAAACAGCCTTCACATAGAGATTAAATCTTTCCCTTTCAAACACATTCTGAAACCATATTCATTTTTTTCTACTTATGGAAGCTCTGCTCTACCGTGCCCACTGCTTTCATGTTAAACCTGGCCTGGAACATTTTGTGCGAAATATGTTTTTCAACCAAGCATACAAAAGAAGTCCTTTAACTAACTGTCATCATACTCTATAATCTGCTTCGTTATTGTCCAACATGAATCCTCCACAGAGCCATAGAAATGTCTACATACTGGTAACTCGCTTGTTATTAACCCCAGGTATTCAAATCCTGACTCCGTATCTGACTTTAAGGTCAACTATTAGCTAGACTTTAACTTCCTCACCTCAACCACATCATACCGACACACTATATTCATCCCTCGGTTTGCTGTGCCTAAAATAAAGTCAAATTACCATCTGTTTTACTGTATACATTTTCTATACTGTATAAAGTGCTTTCACAAGGCAGCAGTATTTAAAGGCACTAAAATAAAATCAACTGATAAATGTCAGGGTTCTTAAAGGCATTACAGAGTCTTTGCTCTTGTAACTGACAATCATGTAGCCCAGCATGAATTATACTGATCCTCCTCCTCGATCATTCAGCCAACTAATGTGAAACTCACAATGTCACCCTCCGCCCAGCAGAGATACCCAGAATCAGCCCTCAAGTACCTGAATACATGCTATTATCATCGCTTCACTAAACTCCTGATATGAACATTATTTTCACAGGTACATGAGGACAGATGTTGGAATCCTCTCATCCTGAGGTACATAATTTTCATTGAACGATGCCAATGTGCAAACTAACTGGAAACTAGTTTGAAATGTAATAACTTAATTTAATCAATCTGAGCTGAACTAAAACATTCAAAAATATGCAAGTTTTACACTGATAATGAATGATCAGGGCATAAAGAAGGCACCATCTTACTGAGTATTAACATACATATACACTTTCAGCTGTTAGCTAAGCCTATAATTTATTTTGGCTCAGGCTTTGCCATGTCCATCTGGTTTTGGCTGATGTAGTAATGCTGTGAGAGACACCCACCCACTTGGAAACCCTAAACAACAGTGAAGATTTGGATCTACTGTAGGTGGGCTATTTTGGCCTAAGGAACGTTTGACAATAAGTGAAAACTCCAGCTCAGTGGCCGGTGACACACAGTACAGTAGTACAGAACTGAGCTGAATACGGCCAAAGCTGAAGCTATGGTTAGCCTGGACCCCGAGCTTTGCATCCGAAACAGACAGATAAAACAAATAGCATCTAAAAACATTCATATTCTGCTTTAGTGTTCTTATTGGCAAATGGATGAATTAGCAGCTTAAACTCCCACAGGGAGGCGTAAAATAAAATGCAGATCACTAAATGCTGGCAAAATGCTCATTGATATAAAAAGGTTCACTGTCTGTTACTGCTTCTCCAATATATTAAATGTAAACATCTCACAACAATAATCCTACCGCAATGAAATAACATCTGCTAAAAAAAAAACACTTTCTCTTACCATCTGCAATTTAAAAAAACAATTATCTTTCTTTCTTAATAATAAAAAAAAAAAGACAATAAGAACAGTTAAAACATTTTTCTAATTCTACAAAACCCTTAGATTCTTGTATGTGAAAACTCATATTCACAAAATTTCACCACAATCCTGCAATAGGAGTTGATAGTAACTAAGTTTCTGAGATGTTTAATATCAACTGCCCGGCTTAAAGTAGGTTTGGCTACAACAACAAAAGCTAATTTTATGGAAGCTGGCCAACAACATTGTGTCCCAGTGTCCCTCACATCGTCAAACCTAAATAATCATTTCAAACCAACTTTAATTTGTTTCAGGTACTGTCAAGCAGCTCTATATTGTATCTGAGCAGTTCTTTAAACCTCTCCCTGTTAAAACATTTTAGAATGCAAAACATTCTTCTGATTTGGAAAGAGAAACAATCTCAGCTATTTAAAATGACCATAAAAGCAGGCTGGCATGAGTTAAAAAGTCAAATAAAGTAACTGGATAGATGGGCCAATGTATTATCAAATTTGGAGCAGAGGAATTTCATGGGCTAGCTTGCTGTGATTGGTAGACACTAAAAAACGTTTAAAAGCAGTTAGCAGATGGTCTCGGTGGTGCAAAAGGAGAGCAGTGGCTGTGAATAGCACATATACACCCCCGGTCAAAAGTTTGGAATATTACTCATTCAAGGGTTTTTCTTTATTGCACTATTTTTTATATTGTAGAATAAAAGTGAAGACATCAAAACTATGACATAACAGCTTTGTGCACTCATGGCATTCCCTCAACTAGCTTCATGAGGAACGCCACAGGAATTCAAATTCAGAGTTCAAGTAACAGACACATCTCAACATCAACTGTTCAGAGGAGACTGCGTGAATCAGGCCTTCATGGTCTAATTGCTGCAAAGAAACAAATTTGGGATTCCAAATTTGAGATTTTTGGATCCAACCTCAACCAAATTTAGAAGGTTTGGGATGAGTCAGACCGCAGTGAAGGAAAAGCAGCCAACAAGTGCTCAGCATATGTGGGAACTCCTTCAAGACTGATGGAAAAGCATCCAGGTGACGCTGGTTGAGAGAATGCCAAGAGTGTGTAAAGCTGTCATCAAGGCAAAGGGTAGCTATTTGAAGAATCTTGATTTGATTCCATACGTGCTATGTCATAGTTTTAATGTCTTCACTTTTATTCTACAATGTAAAAAAAATAGTGCAAATAAAGAAAACCCCTTGAATGAGTAATATTCCAAACTTTTGGACCCCAGTGTATGTATAATGAAAATTATTTCTAAGAGAAAGAACTGTAAAAACAAAACGGAAGGAAGTATTAAGTGTTGACACTGAATGGTTTCTATAGAAACAGAAGAACTGATCTGTATGTGTGCTAATAAACTGCTGTGTAGAGGGGGTGTGCCTCTTTCAGCCCTTTGGACCTGAGCAACATGTATTTCCACACGCATCCACATCTGTACACAGGACAGGAGAGGAACGAGGGATATGAGAGAGGGGAAGTAGAGGTGGCGGTGTAGTAAAGCTCAGCACATACTGTCCCACTCTGCTCTGTGGACTCGGTAGCGCCCTACTCTGACTCTGTGGCTGGTCTGGGAGTCTATGTGTAGGACAGATGCGACCCATTGGATATCTGAGAGTTGACACTGGTGCTCCTGCTCATAGCCTGCTCACTGCGCCCCCCTGAGGCTGTCCTGCTCATTGCCTGGGGGCTGTTTTGCACTCCTCCACTGCCTCTGGCCCCTAGGGGCCCTGCCGAGGGGTGACCCCACGGCTGAGGACCCCCGCCTCCCTGCATGCCTTGGCCCCAGGCTTGCTGCATGGGGGACCCTCCCTGACCAGAGTGGTAGTGGTGATGGCTGCCTTGGTGCCCTGACCCTCCACTGCCCCAGTGTGGCCCTTGAGAGCTCCCAGACAGGTGCTGTGTCTGGGGGTGGGCCCAGCTGCCTGGTGCCCCGGGGAAGCTGTGGCTAAAGGCCTCTGGGGAGAGGTTGGACAGCACCATGTTGTTGAAGCCTAGACGCATGCTCTCTGAGTCGAACGCTTCGATCTCCCTGGCCTGGCGCTCCAGCAGGCTACGGATCCTCTCTGAACGCTCATTCTGAAGGGCCAGCATCTCCTCCTCAATCTGAAGATACATACATACAGCTGCTCAGTACTATAATATGTTCATGTGAAAATAGCACTGGTTTAATAATGATAACAGCAAACTCTGGAGCTTGAAATTAAATAAAGCCTAAATGTCAAATGAGACTTTTTGCCACTAATACACCACGACTGCATCCCAAAAGGCACCCTATCCACTTAAAAGTGCATTACTTTTCACCACAGGGCACTACAGGGAATAGGGTGCAATTTGAGACGCAAACCATGTTAAAAAATTCCCAGTATGGAAGAGCAGACCTTCTGCTCCAGTAGGGCCCTCCGGAGTGACACTCTCTGCTCCAGGTCCTTCCTCTCGCGGTCGTGCTGGGCGTCCGTCTGCATCTTGATCTTGCTCTGGTAGGCGTTGAGTAGCTCCAACTCCTGCTGCAGCTGCATCCTCAGCACCTGGCACTGAGCCTCCTGAGCCTCATCCAGACGCAGCTAGAGACAAGAGGGGAGCCACACAGGGGGTCAGCACAATGTTAAAGGGATACTTCGTGATTTTGGCAAAACCCTAACCCTTTATCTACTTCACCAGAGTCAGATAAACTCATGGGTACCATTCTTATGTCTCTGTGTCCAGTATGAAGAAAGTTAGAGGTATTTCCACAAGCCAATGCTAGCTAGTGTTAGCACAATGACCGGAAGTCTATGGGTATCTGCTAGGGTGCTAGTTAAGAGTTCATCCGCCTCATTGCCAAAATGCCTATCATCAGTAGTCAGCTTTTTAGAAACTCATCCCCTCTCCTGCCTCCCTCCCCTGCAGTGTTTTCAAAGTCCCTGTGTGACTCACAGCCTGTGTGGAGAGCATCTCGTTGATAGAGTGGTCGTACTGCTCAGCCAGGATGGCCAGCTTCCGGGTCTGCTCCTCCTTTAGACGCTTCAGGACAGCCTTGTGGTCAGACTTTGGTGTGCTCTCCAGTAGATGGTTCTTCAGGGCCTTGAACTGTCTGGTCTGGATCTTACATGTGTCTTGGAACTGTTTCTTAATCTGGAGCTCTTTGGACTGGGACAGAGGAGGGAGGGAGAGAGGACAAACAGAACAGTGAGGGGTCAGGTCTGGAGCTCTTTGGACTGGGACAGAGGAGGGAGGAAGAGAGGACAAACAGAACAGTGAGGGGTCAGGTCTGGAGCTCTTTGGACTGGGACAGAGGAGGGAGGAAGAGAGGACAAACAGAACAGTGAGGGGTCAGGTCTGGAGCTCTTTGGACTGGGACAGAGGAGGGAGGAAGAGAGGACAAACAGAACAGTGAGGGGTCAGGTCTGGAGCTCTTTGTACTGGGACAGAGGAGGGAGGGAGAGAGGACAAACAGAACAGTGAGGGGTCAGGTCCCTACAGTTTATGGGAATTGTGTGTGTGTGTGTGTGTGTGTTAGTATACAATGTGTGCTGACCTTGAGGCTCTTGGGCTGCTGTCGGACCTCCATGACGTGTTTGCGTCGGAGCTCTCTCTCCCTCCTCTTGTTGTACTCCTGCTGGTTGGTGAGTTCTGTCTGGTGCTGCAGGCGGATCAGCTCAGCCCTCATCTTCTGGATGGTGTTGACCTGGCGGAACTCCAGCTCCTGCATTGACTCATGGTGCCGCAGAAGCATGGCATGTTCCAGGTCCTTCTGCGTCTGACGCTTATTCAGCTCCTACACACACACAGACGGACAGGCAGGCAGGGAGGAAAACCATACAGGTTAGGATAAAACTGCACGCTATAAGATAAAGGGCAGTAGGAGGTCACACAGGGGAAAGGTATGGTTACGAAACTTATGGAAGTAGGAAAATTAGCAGAACCCACAGCTGAGCCATCGTTACAAAACAAAGACCGAGAGCAGGCAAGGGACTTTATGAATGAGGAGAGTGGAGTGATCACTGCCTGACCTCTCTCACTAGGTCCTGCTCCACGTTGTGGCGAGCTATGAGGATCCTCCTCTTGAAGCGTCGACACTCCAGCTCCAGGTACTGTCTCTGTCTCCTCAGCAGGTTTGCCTCCTCCTCAGCCTGGAAGTGCTGGAAGTTCTCCTTCTGCTTGGACAGCCACTCTTGCTTCTCCTTCTTAGGGGTCGACTGGTTCTCGTTCAACTCCTGGGGGAAGAACAAGGACAGAGATTAAAAGGGAAATATGCAGTTATTACATCCATTTCTGGACATATAAATGAATGGTATAAACCCATTGATTCTTGTAAATGCCTTATGTTCTACTGTTGTACCCTATCAAAAGACAAAATATAAGCTTGTTTCCCCAATGTTTGTAAACAAAGTAAATGTAAACAGAACACGGTATAACCTCAAAGCATGGTTAAAACTATCATTTTGATTCCATGGATGGTCAGTCCTTGCATCCATAGCTCGGGCTGTGAATTTGAGTGTGATTACATTTTCTCCAGCCCCATCCCTCAACCTTTTACCAGATCAGTGGCGGGGAGTATGCTTTGTTATCGTTTCAACTGCAGATTGGCGCTTTAAGAAATTCTAAAATGGGAGCTTGCTGTCCATATTTGCACATTTTCTGTAAAGGTTTGTCTTCCACCGAGTCCGTCTGACATTCCGAGAGGATTATGTAGGCGAACAATGATGCATGTCATGTGTTTTTTCTTCAAAATGATATAGCAATGATTCAAGCCTTTGCACACTGTGTGTGTAGCCTTAAATGTGACTGTGTTCATCTGTATGACCGCATGTGATTCTCTACCTCTTTGAGCTGCTCCTTGCGGAGTTTGTACTCTCGTTTCTGGGACTCTAGGAAGCTGTTGAGCTCTTTCTTCTGCTGGCTCTGGATGTGCTGCTGGAACTTCTTCTCATCATTGGTAAAGGTCTTCGCCTGCAGACACACAAAATAAACATTTGAAAAAAAGCCCCCCAAACTTTATTTCACTTTTAACAGCGACCTAGGGAACAGTAGTAAAATCTAGACAAAGTATGAACGATGGAGTAAGTATGGAATAAGTGAGCAAACGACTGTACATCTTTCTCCATGGCGGCCTGGTGCTTCTTAATGAGTTTCTCCATCTCCTGGGCGAAGCTGTTCCTCTGGTTCTCCAGCTCTTTGTCCAGACGGAGCCGGTGTTCGTCCATCTCAGCCTTCACCTTGTTCTCCAGGGCCATCAGGTGCTTCTGGTGCTGCCTCCTCATCCTCTTATAGCCTGACATCTGCTCTCTCAGCTCACTGTCCTGCTCGTGCTCCTGCATCTGACGGGTCACCTGGGGGAAACACAAGGTTTATCATCAAACTCTGGACTCGGCTTATACTCTCCTACAGGAGCAGACACTTAAAAGCCCAATGCAGTCGTTCTTATCTCAATAAATTTCTGGGTAACAATTAAGTACCTGTGATTGTTTTAAATTAAAATGCTCAAAAAGAAACAAATAGCTACTTATTTCTCAAGCAAAAATTGTGCTAGGACTGTCTGGGAGTGGTCTGAGTGGGGAGGAGAATTGGAACACTCTTTCTTATTGGTCTAATGTACTGCCTTATGATATCACCAGGCAGACCAAAACCCAGTCCCACCAAAACAGGCTGAAATTACACTAAAAGGGCATTATAATAATTTTCACAATTTCACAGTATTCCAACCTCAGTGTGGAAATGTATATAAAACACAGGAAAATCAGTTTTTGACTAAACTGGGCCTTTATGGGTCCATTTTTAAATCATGTTACCTACAGTATCATTATATTTCTTGGGTTCGGTGTGCTCTTACCAGGGAGGCTGTGCGTATTGTGGCAAAGTGCTCGCGGTTGCGGTGGTGTTTTGGCCGCGGAGTATGTGCAGGGGGAGACTGGGGCTCAGTGGGCGGCCGGCTGTTAGGTTCAGACTCTTCGCGATACGCCGTCTCCTCCTCCTGAGGAAAAAAAATACAACGCAACACATCAACAGCAGAAAAACACTGCTAACAAATAATCTGTGAAAAGCACCAAAGAAACACTATCATTATCACAGCATTTCACCGAATCGTCTCACTATAATTAACGCAGTGTCCAGTTATCATGCGAGTCCAGCTCTAAGATCATCTCTACCCACCGGTTTGAGGTGAATGACGGAGCTGTTGGACATGACCGTGTGGTCTCCCTCCATCATGTCCAGTTCACTCTTGTCATCTCCGGCATCGGTCAGGCTGTTGACAGAGCTGCTCTGGGAGCTGGCGCTGATCGACATACTGGGGATAGACTGGTTACTGCCAACGCTGCTCACTGTGCCTGTCCTGCCACTGTGCTCCGGTTCCTGGGGACAACGCCATAACAACAGCAAGACACAGGTGAGTGAAATACTTTCTGAATGACAGTGTGTCAACTATAGCAGGATATGAGCAGAGGATAAACAGGAACAACTGAATGTTGAGATAATCTTTCAGCCCCACCAGACCTCCCTTAACCTTAATATATGAGTGAATTTAGAGAAACTACTATTAATCAATTTAAATCAAAACACAACTAAATCTGCTTAAAGTATATATGGTGTATTAGTAGGTAATGATTAGATTTTTCTACTTTCTGATGTAATGTTGCTAAATTTTGTTTGTGTGCCGTTGTATACCTTGTTTACAAATTAAATATTATGATTATTATTTCTAGCCTACCTAGGCTGTTTTCAAAGACTACAATGGTTATGGTATAAACCATGCTAGTCTCAAACTAAAATCCACTGGAGAGCAGAGCCAGATTGGGTGACTGACCTCCTCGTCTCCATCCTGTGCCTCGGCTGCAGGGCCGTTGTGAGCCTCCTGGAAGAGGATCTTCTTCATCTTGCGGTACTGCAGGTTGTCCAGCTCCCGCACCGCAACCTTGGTCCTCAGGATCAGGTCCATCAGGACAGAGTCGGGCCGCTCCCGCTGCACAAACGCATGCTGAGAAAGAGAGGGAGGCAGAGGGGTCAATCATTTTCTTTTGAGTTGAGGGTGGGTATGATTCACTTCAATTTATTTATTTAAAGTACACTCAAAATCAAAGTCAACAGAGCTAGCTAGATATCTATCAATATTTTATGGCATTGGTAGATCATGATAATCATTAAAAAATATATCTGAGGTATTACCTTTAACAGTTCCTCAGAGTTGGGTCTGTCTTGGGGGAATTTCTGAAGGCAAGAATCTACAAAGTTTCGGAAGTAATCCGTCCTGAAGTGAGAGGACAAGAGGGAAGAGTTAGTTTCACTTTAAAAGTGGACAAATGCCTTTTCCTAAAGAATAAGTCAAATCCGATGAAGCTACATGACGTACCATTCACTTGACTGCAGTGTGGGGCTTTCATTCTGCGCTATGTGATATAAGGCACTCATCGCATTCATATTGAACAGTGGAGGTTTTCTCTCAGCTAGAAACAAAGAGATTAGAGAAAACAATGGTTTACCATGATCCACTAACAGTAAAACATAACGAGGATGAATACAGATAGACATGTCATATTAAAGTACAAGGAGGACAGACAAAAGCTATCAGATGTACAGTGCCTTCGGGAAGTAATAAGACCCCTTTACTTTTTACACAGTTTGTTAAGTTACAGCCTTATACAAAAATGTATTAAATTGTTATTTTTCTCAATCTACACACAATACCCCATAATGAAAAAGCAAAAACCGGTTTAGAATTTGAAATATACCTCCGTGACCAAGGCCCTTCTCCCCCGATTGCTCAGTTTGGCTGGGCGGCCAGCACTAGGAAGAGTCTCTTCCATTTAAGAATGATGGAGGCCACTGTGTTCTTGGGGACCTTCAATGCTGCAGAAATGTTTTGGTACCCTTCCCCAGATCTGTGCCTCGACACAATTCTGTCTCGGAGATCTATGGTCAACTGTGTGACCTTATATAGACAGGTGTGTGCCCTTCCAAATCATGTCCAATCAATTGAATTTACCACAGGTGGACTCCAATCAAATTGTAGAAACAGCTCAAGGATGATCAATGGAAACAGGATGCACCTGAGCTCAAGTTGAGTCTCATAGCAAAGGGTCTGAATACTTATGCAAATAAGGTATTTCTGTTTTTGTATTTTTATACATTTGCAAAGATTTCTAAAAACCTGTTTTCACTTTGTCATTATGGGGCGTTGTGTGTCGATTGCTGAGGATGTTTGCTTATTTAGTCAATTTTAGAATAAGGCTGTAACGTAACAAAATGTGGAAAAAGTCAAGGGGTCTGAATACTTTCTGAAGGCACTGTATGAAGAAGAGAAAGAAAAAAAAAAAAGTATACTTTCTTCTCTGGCCAGATATTGGTTTAAGATATGGAATTAATAAAGGAGAGCATTAAAACAACAGGAAAGCTAGTCTAGAGTTGAACCAGAGCATAATACATAGACTAGAGAGTTTACCTAATTCAATGCAGGTTATTCCCAGAGACCAGATGTCGATCTTCCCATCGTACTGACCTTCATCCATAGCCAGGATTACCTCTGGGGCCATCCTAAGGAAACATCCCAATTTTAATGACCGGTACACCGCTTTTGATTTGATGGAATATATTGAATGAGACTGCAGAGCGCCACATTTCTAAATTCATCCCCATATTTCAAAAACCATCTATTTCGTACATTGGAATTTTGCCACTCACCAATATGGCGTCCCCACAAAAGAGTTGGCTGGTGAGACAATGGAGGCAGAACCGAAATCTGCAAGTTTCACCTGGCCAGGCTCTGTCAGCAAGACGTTCCCTGCCTTGATATCTCTGTCAGACAGACAGGGGAGAGAGATTGTCATTACAGCTTTGTTCCACTGGCACAGGCACACTCCCTCCCCGAGGGCACAAAGTAGTCAGTCTAGCACGTCCACACATATAGTTACTAGGAGGACTCACCTGTGAATCATGTTGTGGGAATGAAGGTAAGCTAGCCCCTGTAGAGCACCGTGGGTTATCGCTGCTATTTCCATTTCTTGTAGAGGTTTCTTGTGAACTACAGAGGATGGAGAGAGAGAGAGAGAGAGAGGATGAGAGTGCTGCAAATCATGGGGAAAACCACAAAGAAGAACTAGTCTTATAATCATCATTGTGTCATAAAAACTGCCATCTTACCTTCCAGGACATCGGAGGCAGAGCCTAGACAGTACTCCATCACCAGCTACAGAGACAGAAAGAGAGAGTGTTATACTGGGTTAAATAATGTACTGTTTCAGAGTATTCACCAGGTTATCATAGCATTATGACCTATGGTTCATATTTTCCATTCAGATAACACTCTTACCCAGGCAGTGTGCTCTCGCAGATAGCATCCTTTATACTCTATGCTGTTTGGGTGCTGTATTCTCTGCAGAAACTTCACCTCCTTGATTATGTCTTGCCATTTCTGTAAGGTAAAACAGTGGAACGATTACAACATGTTTGCATAACAAGCTTTAAAAAGGACCAATCTGCAGTTAAAACAATAAAGCGCTCTCCCATCCTCTTGTTTTGGTAAAACGCTGAGGGATGCGCTTAGAGAAATGTGACTACTCAAATTCATAGACTGACCATCCACGATATCACAATTATAGTGTTAAGCATGTTGAGAGGCTATACAGTGTTTGCTTACATTTACAAATACTGGAGTAAAACAAGCTTATACTTTGCATTCCGATGGGGTAATACTGTTGAAAGAAGCTCATAAGGCATTTATAAGTTAAATTCTTCAAGAATCAATAGGTATATAATTCATGTATTAGTTCCAAAACAATTGATGTAGCAAATGCAAATTGCCCCTTTAAACAATAAAGATATAGATGCAGGCTGAAACTATTAGGTGTTCTACATGGAACTTGATACTTCCCTTTGACTTCCACTCTACTTCTTTGGGCTAATGAATTACCCAATCCAGTCATTTTGCCAGAATCAAATCAGATTTTCAACTGTTTTTAGATTGAACCCTAGGGAATAGGCCACTGAATTACATTTCCACTACTTTAAGCAAATAAGCTTATCTCCAACTAGATGTTTTAATTTGAAACTGCTGAGAAACACAACAAATCCCTTCGGAAACCAAACCTTACAGAAACGGTAGGCCTTATGCTCCAAACTCACTGAGGACAGGATCTTGAAGGAATAGGCCTTGTTAGATTACATGCTAATGAGCCTTTTCACTGTAAACCAATATAAGAGACAGCAAACAAAACTTCAGCAACAGCCCTCTACTGTGTCAACTCATTGAAGTTGGGTAACCTTTATAACATGAAGCAATTGTTTCCTGGAGAACATATGATGTGTCATCACACCACTGATTAAATAAATGATCATGAGATTAATAGATCATATTGTTTGACCTACGTGCCGACGTTGTCAAACAATTATCTGATTAATATTTTTTGAGCTGTGTACTTTTCAGGAAAAGAATTTACATTTATAAATGAGTGAGAGATGCTTACAAACAAAACTAGAATTATGAAATATGCTGGATTGTATCCATAAAAAAGTAAGCTGAACCTGGTAACTGATAACAAGTGTGACATTTTGGGATGAATCTGTTGTGTTATAACTGATTGGTGTAACATCAATGGCATTTTGATGCACAATCTGTCTCTTACCTCGTTGGATTGTTTTCCACTGTAAGACATCTTCTTGATGGCCACCACCTCTGTGGTCCGCACATCTCGTGCCTGAAGAAAAATTTAAAGTCAACACCCTGCCCTATATCTTAAAAAGCTCTGAATGGAAGTCCAGCTCTGTTACTGAGCACAGAGTGGTGGGTCCAAGTACTCACAAAATAGACGGCACCGAAGCTGCCATGTCCGATCTCTCGCAGGTCTGAGAACAGTTTCTCAGGGTCCTCCTTGAAGAAGAGCTCAGCAACATCAGGGTCCTTCAGGCTCCCCGCCCGACTGGTGTTGGGCATGCTGAGGGGGGGACGTGCCAGTGCCAGTGCCGCCACCGTCGCGGCCAGGGATTATCTGGATGTGCGACAGCGACGCGACAGCCCCCACCGACAGCTCATCTGCAGGACAGCGGCCTCATACGTGTACACACCTGGTGGGGGATGGAGAGGACAGAGAGTGAGAACAAGCACAATAGCACATAAATATAATCATTTTTTACATTTAGTAATTTAGCAGACGCTAATCTTATTTAGAGAGATTTACAGTAGTGAGTGCATACATTTTTCATACTGGTGACCCGTAGGAATCGAACCCACAATCCTGGCATTGCATGCTCTACCAACTGAACCACATGGGACCCAAAATCAATCAAGTTATGATATTGAGAGGGGGTGAATGCTGAAGTTGATTCTCCGGGACATAGAAGATACAACAGCCTGGACAGAGAGAGTGAATAGGACTTTTAATGCTGATTATCTAACACTGAAAAGCCTGCATGGGGGATGGGGCATCCCTGCACTCAGAATAAGCCTCCTTTCAACACTTTACTGCAAAGTCAGCTTCGGGCCATGTTGCCATGATAACTAAAGAGGCACTGCTCTTAAAAAAAAACAAAAAAAAAAACACTTGGCGACAGATTTTCATGCAAATATTCTAAAATATGCACATTTCCCACCAGTGGTGTTTCCACCAAACAGACTTGAGGATAAAAATCTGCGTGAAGACGTAGTGCTCACGAAATGTACTTTTTCACTTAAGTTTTCCTGTACCGAATAAAAATCTAAATGTTCAATGTGTTTCCATCGCACTTGCAACTCTACTAATAGTTTTGTCACAAAAACTGTCGCGTTAAATACAAAATGTGCCTACTTTGGCCTTGGCACGTGTGCTCTAGCCAATAGCCGTGCAGGTAGGCTAGTCTGCATGATGAGATGATTAGAGATAACAGTAAGAATATGTCAAACTTGTGAAGTGCACCAGTCCCTCCTGCAGCAAAGCACACCCACAACTTGATGCTGCCATCCCCGTGCTTCACGGTTGGGATGGTGTTCTTCGGCTTGCAAGCCTCCCCCTTTTTCCTCCAAACATAACAATGGTCATTATAACCAAACAGTTCTATTTTTGTTTCATCAGACCAGAGGACATTTCGACAAAAAGTACAATCTTTGTCCCCATGTGCAGTTGCAAACCGTAGTCTGGCTTTTTTATGGCGGTTTTGGAGCAGTGGCTTCTTCCTTGCTAAACGGCCTTTCAGGTAATGTCGATATAGGACTCGTTTTACTGTGGATATACAGTGAGGGGAAAAATGATTTGATCCCCTGCTTTTGTTCGTTTGCCCACTGACAAAGAAATGATCAGTCTATAATATTAATGGTAGGTTTATTTGAACAGTGAGACAGAATATGAACAAAAAAATCCAGAAGAACGCATGTCAAAAATGTTATAAATTGATTTGCATTTTAATGAGTGAAATAATTATAATTTGACCCCTCTGCAAAACATGACTTAGTACTTGGTGGCAAAACCCTTGTTGGATATCACAGAAGTCAGACGTTTCTTGTAGTTGGCCACCAGGTTTGCACACATCTCGTGAGGGATTTTGTCCTACTCCTCTTTGCAGATCTTCTCCAAGTCATTAAGGTTTCGAGGCTGACGTTTGGCAACTCGAACCTTCAGCTCCCTCCACAGATTTTCTATGGGATTAAGGTCTGGAGACTGGCTAGGCCACTCCAGGACCTTAATGTGCTTCTTCTTGAGCCACTCCTTTGTTGCCTTGGCCGTGTGTTTTGGGTCATTGTCATGCTGGAATAACCATCCACGACCCATTTTCAATGCCCTGGTTGAGGGAAGGAGGTTCTCACCCAAGATTTGACGGTACATGGCCCCATCCATCGTCCCTTTGATGCGGTGAAGTTGTCCCGTCCCCTTAGCAGAAAAACACCCCCAAAGCATAATGTTTCCACCGCCGTGGGGATGGTGTTCTTGGGGTCATAGGCAGGATTCCTCCTCCTCCAAACACGGCGAGTTGAGTTTATGCCAAAGAGCTTGAATTTGGTCTCATCTGACCACAACACTTTCACCCAGTCCTCCTCTGAATCATTCAGATGTTCATTGGCAAACTTCAGACGGGCCTGTACATGTGCTTTCTTGAGCAGGGGGACCTTGCAGGCGCTGCAGGATTTCAGTCCTTCACAGCGTAGTGTGTTACCAATTGTTTTCCTGGTGACTATGGTCCCAGCTGCCCTGAGATCATTGACAAGATCCTCCCGTGTAGTTCTGGGCTGATTAGTCACCGTTCTCATGATCATTGCAACTCCACGAGGTGAGATCTTGCATGGAGCCCCAGACCGAGGGAGATTGACAATGCTTTTGTGTTTCTTGCATTTGCGAATAATCGCACCAACTGTTGTCACCTTCTCACCAAGCTGCTTGGCGATGGTCTTGTAGCCCATTCCAGCCTTGTGTAGGTCTAAAATCTTGTCCCTGACATCCTTGGACAGCTCTTTGGTCTTGGCCATGGTGGAGAGTTTGGAATCTGATTGATGATTGCTTTTGTGGGCAGGTGTCTTTTATACAGGTAACAAGCTGATATTAGGAGCACACTCTTAAAGGGAGTGCTCCTAATCTCAGCTCGTTACCTGTATAAAAGACACCTGGGAGCCAGAAGTCCTTCTGATTGAGAGGGGTCAAATACTTATTTCACTCATTACAATGCAAATCACTTTATAACATTTTTGACATGCGTTTTTCTGGAGTTGTTTGTTGTTATTCTGTCTCTCACTGTTCAAATAAACCTACCATTAAAATGATGGACTGATCATTACTTTTTCAGTGGGTAAACGAACAAAATCAGCAGGGGATCAAATAATTTTTTCCCTCACTGTAGATACTTTTGTAACCGTTTCCTCCAGCATCTTCACAAGGTCCTTAGCTGTTGTTCTGGGATTCATTTGCACTTTTCACACCAAAGTACGTTCATCTCTAGAAGACAGAATGCGTCTCCTTCCTGAGCGGTATGATGGCCACGTGGTCCCATGGTATTTATACTTGCGTACTATTGTTTGTACAGATGAACGTGGTACCTTCAGGCGTTTGGAAATTGCTCCTAAGGATGAACCAGACTTGTGGAGGTCTACAATTGTTTTTCTGAGGTCTTGGCTGATTTATTTAGATTTTCCCATGATGTCGAGCAAAAGAGGCACTGAGTTTAAAGGTAGGTCTTGAAATACATCAACAGGTACACCTCCAATTGACTCAAATTATGTAGCCTATCAAAAGCTTCTAAGACCATGACATCATTTTCTGGAATTTTCCAAGCTGTTTAAAGGCACAATCAACCTCTGACCCACTGGAATTGTGATATAGTGAATTATAAGTGAAATAATCTGTATGTGAACAATTGTTGGAAGAATTACTTAGTAGATGTCCTAACCGACTTGCCAAAACTATAGTCTTAACATGAAATCTGTGGGGTGGTTGAAAAATGAGTTTGAATGACTTCAACCTAAGTGTATGTAAACTTCCGACTTCAACTGTATCTCACAGGAGAAAGATTGCCTACATGTAGAGAGGCATGTTATCTGATGCTGTCTGGTCCAAACAAGTATGATATTGTTATTGCCTGTAGCGTTGAAGGCAAGGGAAGCCACCGAGCATCTGGCCACCCTTGACAAAAAAAAAAAGTTTGCAAAATTAGCCAATCAGCATTGAGCTAAACTGAGCAAGCTCAACTGTGAATGGTCCTGGTGCACTAAAATAAAAGTGTCAAGGGAAGCCAGCTTGGATTTGGCGTCACTCCTATCAAAGAGAGCATACGTCATTCACAGAAAAACTTCAATTGTTGCATCTTGTTGTGTTGTTGTCCTCCAGTTGTCCTAACCAGCTAGCTAAAATTAACCATTTCCTAAATTAGCCATGGATGGAGATAGGGATTTGGACTTGTGGTTTTACTTAATTTTCCACCCCTGGCCAAGAGGATGGAAGTTCAATACATAGCTAGATGTAGAAGGTTAATGCTAACTAGCTAATGTTGCCCATGAATGGAAGTTAGGCTAGCGAGAAAGCATTTTAGCCAGGTAGCCTAGGACAACAAAAAATAAAAGCATGTACTATATGACAGAGTGATAGACCATTTTGTCAACATGAAAGAGAGGAGGATGTCATTGGCGTTTCTCTACTAGTTGGGTGTCAACATGTTTTTGTACTTGCACGAACACACACAGAAATCTGAACCATGGACAGCCACATAATTTACGTTGATTGGACTAAATCATTTTTGCTATCTTTTAGTTGTCACTGTATTAGACTAAGCAGAGGTGATTTGATGATGTTGAAATGTTGGAGTTGAAATGGTGCTGGAATAGTGGAGGCAGCTCCTGTTTACTTCGCGACTTGCAGCAACTCTTAGTGGTCCAAACATTTTGGAAACATTAACTTTCTTGACCATGCTGTAGGTCATGTAACTGTCTGTTACTGTATATGCAATATGCTTTGTGGACCACTGAACAGAGGTTGCTCTACGGTTTTGTGATAAAACAAAGGTGTGGTTTAATTTATTCAGTCTCGGCCTAAGGCCTATATATCATGGTGGCAAGGCATATGAACTAACAGGTTATAGAGCAAACAACGCAATTATAACAACACATAGGTTGTAATATGGCTTTTTTGGCTTCCCCAGTGATTTTACCCATGCACCGTTACTGTCTGTAACCTAATAAACTGCATGCTTTCCAGAGTCGTAGTGGGAGGACCACACACCATATCATCGCATGACTCCAAATTTACTTTGATATGATGGCTATTATATCGATATTTACGCATAAAGGCGTTTACGCCACCATTTCTCGGATAATAAATTACACTGACACAAAGAGATCCCACCATGTCCAATTAACTAATTATCTGCCTGCATTTATACAATGGTACTGAAACTCCCACCACAGCTGTTGTAAAAAATATAAATAAATTACATTCTACGGTATGACTTTACTTGCATAAAAAGTGTGGATGGAAACGTGGTCAATGTCATTATTATTTGATCTCCTGACTGTGTTGTTCCCACCAGAACAGCAAGTTATCATGCTGAGTGTGAGGGAGAGGAAGTGCAGAGTGGCAGACAACACCCGTAGTAGAGTAGAACCAAGCCACACGGAAACAAGAGTTGTGTGCAGTCTTCAGTCTCAAGGGTTTGATCAGGTGTAAGAATTCAGTTGTGTCATCAATGGTTTGAAGAAGAAGAAGAAGAAGAAGAAGAAGAAGAAGAAAAAAAGCGCCAGTGCTGTGCTTTCAACTTTTTTGCTCAGTCCAGTGCTCTCTCCCACGGATATGACGCACTCCACAGGGTGCTTTAGGCAGACGATGAGAAAGAAATTAAGTGTGCCTGCCATGTCCAGCCCATTACTCTAGGATCACGGTCCTCTGAGCGTCCCTGGCTGCCACAGGAGAACCTAATAACAGGAGCTAGGGATGGACACACTGGCCAGTGATGTCAGGCTGAGCTCTGGAGAGTGGCCAGTTATAGCTCTCGGTCCATTCTGGCGAACGAAGTAGGACGAGATCACGGTCTGTTGTTTCCATAGAAACAGCAACTACTGTAGGGGGAGATCACTGTGTCCTGGCTGATAGACAGTGATCCCCCCCCCCTCTCCCAACACCCTCTTGCTCCACTATTTTGGTATGCACAATGACAGATGTAAGGAGGAAACAAGGGAAAATAGCCCTGCAGCTGATAACCTCACACAAAGAAAAGCCAACATTACAACACAGTAGATAACTAAGGGAGAGATTATATGCGCCATACCATCCTTAACATAAAGGTAGATGTTAGACCTGTACATGTCAAGACAGACACACTTCATCACTCAATTGATTCAAATACATCATTTAGGGGGTATTTTCCATTCTCAAATAAAAAGCCAAACTCTTTTTTTTACTAGGTCTATTCCAACATTGCCTGAGGAAAACCAACATGTGGTAGTAACATAGCTGCCTGTTTAACATAGCCACTCCTCGACAACACCAGAAAAATGACTAGGCTACAGTGCCTAATTATTTTTTGGGGGGGTAATTCCAAAACATTTCCAGCAGTAACACAACATGTCACTGTCTGTATGCCTGCCTCAATAAACATGTAATTTCTTGCTGGCTCTTAAACATGATGTAATTATTGATAGCTAGCTAGTTATCTGAAGAAAGTTGACTGTGCCCAGACTGCTCAGATCAGCTGAACACAGACACACTGAGCAACACTCTCCCTCTCTGACGCCAGAGTCACAAGACTGTTCCTCTCCCTCTCGGCCTGGAAGGAACAGCACAGCCAGACCCCAGTCCCTCAGGCACAGCAGGCAGACATCTATTGTCCCGCAACACTGGACGACTCGCTCACTACCCTGCTGCCATCATTGTTATCTACATTGTTGTTCATGAATGAGCCTTGTTGTTGTAGCCTCTCTCTCATGATGATGACGTTTTGAACGGCATTAGGCACGTGAGAGCAGTGACAGCGTTGGTAACTGATACCTTTAATTAAACACTTTGGCGTGCCACTAACACCCTACACACACACAGAGGTAGCAAGAATGCAGCCGGACAGGACAACAAAGCTGGAGGGCTGGAATTCCCTCTACATGCTGTCACTGCACTAGATTTCTCAGCATTTCCTGTTCGCTCAGCTATAGGCACTGCTGGGATTTTTTTCAGCCAGTAAGTCTCTTCTATCATAGTTCTGAAAGCCTAGCAATGGTGTTGTGTTGGAGCTCGTATAGGGGTAAACAACTATTGTATTATCTGTGTAAGTGTAATGTGGTCTGTGATAGACTAATCAATCATCTCAGGTATTGACAATGTAAGGGAGTGGATACAAACATGGGCCATCCTTATTGTCTATCCATGAGGCCTATATTTGTCTCTCTCTGCAGTATGCAGTAAACCGTTTCAGTGAATTGAAATGTAATTCATGAATTGATAAATCCTCAAAGTAGAAAACAACTAGCAATATTCAATTTACTTCCTGAATTGAAAACAAAATTGACCCAACCCCTTTGTTTTCATGATTATGTAATAGACACCCATAAACAAAATGAAATAAGTATGAAAACTCATTTCAGTTCACAAGGGGAAGTAGCACCCATTTTATTTAATTTTCATTGCCTAAAACACATACACACACACACACACACACAGCTGAACCAGGGAAATTACTATTATGAATCAATATGCCAGGAGGACATCAAATTTATGGAACCCTTTTACGCCAACGTTAATGGCTTGGGGCATATGAATGTCACATAGCTAACAAATCCTGAGTGGTGCAGCAGTCTAAGGCACTGCATCTCAGTGCTAGAGGTGTCACTACAGACACCCTGGTTCGAATACAGGACGTGATTGGGAGTCCCATAGGGCAGCGCACAATTGGCCCAGCGTCGTCCGGGTTTGGCCGGTCTAGGCCGTCATTGTAAATAAGAATTTGTTCTTAACTGACTTAATCCATTCATAGAGAGGTCTAAACTAGGGTAATAGCAGCTGGGTGGGAATACAAGCAGTTGCCAAATGCTGTCTTATTCTTACAAATAATAATAGCCAGGCTTGTGCAACTGTAGGCTTATTCAAATGCATCTAGTAGTGTTCTGTTCATATTGAATGTTGCATTAGGACGGGAACACCCAACATTTGTAAACAAAAAAATTACAAAACAAAACAGACTATTGTTTACCATCTGATCTTTGCAACAGAATACACCTCATATGTACCCTAGTTAATTTGACAGTACAGTAGCAAGATTGTCAATTGACGAATCACGGTCAAGGCAAACTCATAATTGATAAACGTCCCTAGACTCCCTAAACATGTAACTTGCTCGCTGGCAAGCTGCCTAGCCAAGGCTAGTAGAGGCATAGCTAACACATATTACCTACCTAGATATAGCCAGCACATCGTTCAGAACTCCCCAAAATCAAAATCGACAAAACATTTACTACTAGACAAGGCAGTCAACTGTAGCTAGGTAGCCAGCTAGCTAGTTGGTTTACTAATGCCAACCAATTCGAAGTTACCGGTAGTTAGTTACCTAGTAGTGTGGTCGACGTGAAATCGTGCTAAGGCTAACTCAGCAGCCGAGAAAACTCGAGGCAGCTACCTTGATGTTACTAACTAACCATAGAAGCCAATTTATTATCGTATGTGCTGTGCACGCAATACATTGTGATATGACAAGTGTTGTAGGTATTAGTACATTGTAGGGCTAGGTTACAAGCATTTTTTTTACCACCGTACCATTCACATTTTAAGGCGTTCAAAAAATTAATGCTAGCTATTATTAGCTGCTGTTAGCCAGTTTAAACTCACCCTTCCGACAGGCCTGGATGGTTTGAGCGGAGCAGAGAATGCCGTGTGTTTCAACCAATTTTGGACAGGAAGAGTACTGGATTTTTCCTGTATTATATTTTCCTTACACTGATTTCTGATGTTTTTCAAAGTTGTCAACCGATTTGTTGCTTTAGATTGGCTGTGTAGAGTTGGCTAAAATATCCACCCTTGCCTTGGACTAACGGGGGCCCGGATTCTCGAATCTCGTACTACAGGCAGATCCAAAAGATGGCGGCCGTGCGTTCCACCGCCTCCCTCCGTGACAAATACGGCGGGGGAAAATGTGAGGGAAGCTCAGGGAACGCCACAAAAACACCCAAACTGAAAGCGACCGCACCCTTGATATCGTCGGAAGAGTGGATAGTCCCTTTCTTTGAGTGAGAATAGAAATATGTTCAATATTTCGCTGTGTTTATGTTGGGATTCTCTCCCATCCTCTTTCAATTCAGTCTGTTCCTTGAACGCCAGTTCCGCCCTATCGCTGTAAACTCCCTCTGAACCATTCGTATACAGTCATTGCTCTGACCTAAACGCATGGAGCAGCAAACCTACCAAAACCTCAAGGGGCGGTGACAGTTACTGATCTGCAGACTAAATTATTATGGACTAAATTAAATGGCATAACAAGTCATTGAAGCTATGGACATTTTTTTTTTTTTTTTTTCAACGTTTCCACAGCATTGCTCAGCATGATGTAGCTTTAGAGAACCCAAGGGGACAGAAGGGGGCTTACAGCTGGTCCCCAATGCGATGCAATTGGAGTCATGATAAGGGCAAAAAGTATGATGATGTGATTCAATTCAGGGATACATTTAGTTAACATGTCCATGAACATCACTGAAGTTGGGTTCAATTAGTGCAATTTAGTTTGAGACACAGACAGATACATTATTGGAATATATAACAAATTTTGCTGATGGTAATAACTAGGCTATTATAGATTGAACATTTGTAAGTCCTACTGTTCTATGTTAACACCCCTTAGAAAAGGATAACAGCCGCATCCCGAGTGGCGCAGCGGTCTAAGGCACTGCATCACAGTACTTGGTGACTGATGAGGCTGCGCACAATTGGCCCAGTGTCATCCAGGTAAGCCGGGAGGGTTTGGCCAGTCGGGATATCCATGTTCCATCCCGCTCTAGCGACTCCTTGTGGCAGGCTGGACGCCTGCAAGCTGACTTCGGTCGCCAGTTGGACGGTGTTTCCTCCGACAGATTGGTGCGGCTGGCTTCCTGGTTAAGCGAGCAGTGTGTCAAGAAGCAGTGCGGCTTGGCAGGGTTTGTGTTTCTGAGGACGCATTGGCTCTCGACCTTCGCCTCTCCCAAGTCCGTAGGGGAGTTTCAGCGATGGGACAAGACTGTAACTACCAATTGAACATCACGAAATTGGGGCGAAAAAGGGGTAAAAGAACAAAAAATAATAATAAAGAAAAGGAAAACAGCCAACTTATTGTATCAGTGATATTTGTAGGCCTAGTATGATCAGATGACAATACTTGTTTTTGGTTTTCTGCTTGTGTGTAGGGCATATCATTTTTACAAGTGTCTACAATAACTTATAATGAGTTATGATCATATGGCCATATTATAACACATTATTTCATCCTTGAACATCAGCCTTTACAACAAAAAAAACACCCTAATGGAGTATTAGGGACTTGTGTAATAACACTGTAATCACACTAGATATTACATAGCAAATTAGTATGGAATTGCTTTGTAATTGCATTACAGGCTAATCCAGTTTATCCTACATTAAGAAAACCTTTGTCTTAGACCAAGTCATAATTATGGTGACTGTGAAGCAGTAAAAAAAAAGCTGCAGACAACTTTCTCTTCTAAACTACAGTGAACCAATTGGTGCTCCAGAAAGCAGTTTATGCTCTTGATTGGCTCACAACCAGATGGCCAGCCCTACCAATAAGCCTGCAGCATCTCTTGTCATGAATGGGAGATACGACAGTGCTGCACTGCTACTGCGGGTTATAATTCTGATGCCAAAGAAAAAAAAGGTGATCATGAAGACTACAGTGCTGTATATCAAAGGTGCATCCAGATTAACGTAGAGGATTTTGAAAGATAATCATATTAAATGTACCCTTTTACAAGAGGATATAATTTAGAATAGAGACTGGATGATAGGCCACTAGATAGACCCGTGTAGCTCAGATGGTAGAGCTCAGATGGTAGAGCATGGGTTGTGGGTTCGATTCCCACGGAGGACCAGTACAAAAAAAGTATGAACATGTATGCACTAACTAACAGTAAGTTGCTCTGGATAAGAGTGTCTGCTAAATGACTAAAATGTAGATGTACACTACAGTTCAAACATTTGGGGTCATGTAGAAATGTCCTTGTTTGTGAAAGAAAAGCACATTTTTTGTCCACTAAAATAACATCAAATTGCTCAGAAAGTTTGAGAAACAGACACCTCACAAGTCCTCAACTGGCAGCTTCATTAAATAGTACCCGCAAAACACCAGCCTCAACATCAACAGTGAAGAGGCGACTCCGGGATGCTGTATTTCAGACTGGCCAATAAAAAATTAAGATGGGCAAAAGAACACAGACACTGGACAGAGGAAGATATGGCTTTTTCTTTGCAACTCTGCCTAGAAGGCCAGCATCCCGGAGTCACCTCTTCACTGTTGATGTTGACACTGGTGTTTTGCGGGTACTATTTAATGAAGCTGCCAGTTGAGGACTTGTGAGGCATCTGTTTCTCAAGCTAGACACTCTAATGTACTTGTCCTCTTGCTCAGTTGTGCACTGGGGCCACCCACTACTCTTTCTATTCTGGTTAGAGCCAGTTTGCGCTGTTCTGTGAACGGAGTAGTACGAGATCTTCAGTTTCTTGGGAATTTATCACATTGAATAGTCTTCATTTCTCAGAACAAGAATAGACTGACGAGTTTCAGAAGAAAGTTATTTGTTTCTGGGCATTTTGAGCCTGTAATCGAACCCACAAATGCTGATGCTCCAGATACTCAACTAGTCTAGTTTAATCAGCACAACAGTTTTCAGCTGTGCTAACATAATTGCAAAAGGGTTTTCTAATGATCAATTTGCCTTTTAAAATGATAAACTTGGATTAGCTAACACACGTGCCATTGGAAAACAGGAGTGATGGTTGCTGATAATGGGCCTCTGTATGCCTATGTTGATATTCCATTACAAATCAGTTGTTTCCAGCTATAATGGTCATTTACAACATTAACAATGTATACACTGTATTTCTGATCAATGTGATGTTATTTTAATTGCCAAAAAAAAATGTTTTTCTTTAAAAAACAAGGACATTTCTAAGTGACCCCAAACTTTTGAACGGTAGTGTAGCCTATCCAAATCTTTTCAAGTGTTTTGCTAAAAAGAAGAAAAAACTGTGAAAAAAACTTGAACTCAGTAGTACTATCCTGCCAAGAACGTCCTTCAAATCATATCTCTGCCTCTAGGCATTTCCTGAGATAGGTCTGAGTGGGCTGCCCCTGCCCTGTAAGGAGTGTGCCTTCCCTTCTTTCTCCCACTCTACTCTGATGGGACATGTGAACTCATGAGATATTTTGCACAGCATTCCATAGGTATCCTGATAATGATGTTGTGACATAGCTAGAGAATTTGAAATGTTTCATCATTGTACAATCCACAATGATATCTATCCAAAATGACCATTTCAGAACTATTGATCAAATAATCCTACAGTGTTAGAAAATTGTATTGTCCCTTGGATGTTATTGGTAAAATGACTGGACAATTTATCAAGAGATAGAGCAGGACCTGAATCCACATTTACTTCACTAATGGCAGCAGTCGTTTTTGCGAAAAACAGTAGATGGCACAAGCACCCATATTTGACCAAAGCACAACGACTGCGCAAGTCCAAATGCGGAAGTGGACCGCGTCATCAAAGTTTTTTGCCGTCGCACACTCGTGGCGAAAATGGTGTCTGGTGCAGAACAACAACAGGGCCACAGAGCCGGGGTTTATAAACAGAAAAACAAAGGACATAAACATGGCAAGCATCGGACGAAAGGAGAAATCGAACGGGAGAACAAGGGTAAGTTTGTGACTGAGGAATGTGTCCCTTTCTGTCGCTGGTTGTAGCCATGGACATGCTGCTGCTGTGCTGCTGAACACGTGCTTCAAGTCATGTTTCGGAAGTATCTTTAGCTGTGGATGTGGGAGCTCCATACTTTCAATGTCATATTGTAAAATGCCCGTTAAATATTACTAATGTAAAAGTTTAGCCTTCAAGACTTGACACATGGTAGCTGATGAAATCAAACGACCATCGTCATTACCTTGCGATATATTCCACATCACGTTACAGTTCTGTAGGTAGACGCATTTTATTAAATTTATTTTATTTAACATTTAACTAGGCAAGTCAGTTAAGAACAAATTCTTATTTACAATGACGGCCTAGCTCAGATGATAGAGCATGGCGCTTGTATTGACAGGGTTGTGGGTTCGATTTCCACGGGGGACCCGTACGAAAAAAAAGTATGAACATGAATGCACTAACTGTAAGTCGCTCTGGATAAGGGCGTTTGCTAAATTACTTAAATGTATAATGTACCCCGGCCTCCCTTAACCTGGACGACGCTGGGCTAATTGTGCGCCGCCCTATGGGACTCCTGATCACGGCTGGTTGTGATACAGCCCGGGAACGAACTAGGGTATGTAGTGACGCCTCTAGCACTGAGATGCAGTGCCTTAGACAGCTGCGCCACTCGGGAGCCCGATGTATGTGTCAAGGCTAGTAATTGAACAGTTCGTGGTCGTGTCTGTCAGTAATCGCATCAACGGGTCTGATGACCATTCTCAAAACTCTCCCCTTACATTAGCAGACTAAGCTCCACTCGATGGTGAAGGACATTTCTGATGACCACCAATGGAGTGGAACAGAAACCAGGCTTTATGGAATCTAGCGCCGACTACATCGATTGGTCCAAGGTCAATAAAAAATAACATTATGAAACGCCTAATTCATACTTTTTCAATAAACCTTAATCAAATTACACCACTGACTTTTCCTTGCTGAGATTCAATTGCCATCTTAGAGCAACAGCAATGCGCAAACAGTGGTTGTATTTCATTAACGTTTATTGAATATGTAAGAAAGGCATGCAACTACAGAGTACAAACATGGGTACAAGGTAGACGTGTCATAATTTACCTTTAATGAAATATTGACGTTGGGTGAATCAATGTATTCAAAGCTAGATTCCACAAAGCCTGGTCCCTGTTCCACTCTGTTGGTGGAGTCATCAGACGCTTCCTTAACCATGGAGTGGAGTTTAGTCCGCTACCCTTACATCAAATGTAATTGTCTATCTGTTAGTGCACATGTTGGTAGCTGTGCCCTTTCAGTTGTTTCCATCCTGATCTGTCATTCACCTTTTGGATGATGTCATCGCCAACAGGTAGAGTGTCGGTGACGGCTCTTACCAGGAAGCAGAGGAAAGAGGCGAGAAAGATGGACAAAAGACACAAAGCCAACCAGCTGCGGCGAAATAAGAAGGACCTGGTAAGATGCTCTGGCATTTGACACAATGTCACTTTGGAACACAGTTAAAGGTAGACTCAGCGTTATGAAATTCCAACGAGTATCTGCTACAACGCGGTAGCTACGCGGCCAAAACAGAGTAGACCTTTTAACGTCTATGCGCTCTTAGTTGTATTGGTAATCGGCCTGATATTGCTGTTACTTCATGCTGTTACTTCACGTCTACCTTTTACTGCTACGTGTCTGTCCTGTCCAGGTCCTGACAGAGAAGCGACGTCTGGGCAGCAGGGATGGTCCACCCCACCTGGTGGCTGTGGTTGCCCTCCATGCAGGTGTGGATGCTGAAGCTGTGACCAGGTTGCTGCGGTGTGAGCAGGCTGGCGGGCTGGTGCGTGAAGAGAACGGTGTGTGTGGGGTCAGTGACAGCTTTGGCCTGGTCATGCCCCGCTTCAAACAGAGGTTCACCTTCCTCCGCCCAGACACAGGTAACTCACCGACTTGGCTACTACAATGTGTTTGTGTTGTAGATAATGACCTCATCCTGAATCCTATGTAGATGCAAGTATAATCCATGTCTGGCTGTATCTATCTATCTATCTATCTATCTATCTATCTATCTATCTATCTATCTATCTATCTATCTATCTATCTATCTATCTATCTATCTATCTATCTATCTATCTATCTATCTATCTATCTATCTATCTATCTATCTATCTATCTATCTATCTATCTAACATTTTATAAGGGGTAATTACATTCTGAGTAATTGTTTTACATTTTAATAATTTAGTAGATGCTTTTATCCAGAGCGACTTACAGGAGCAATTGGGGTTAAGTGCCTTGCTCGAGGGCACATAAACATAATTTTCACCTAGTCGACTCAGGGATTTGAAACAGCAATCTTTCTGTTACTGGCCTAACGCTCTTAACCGCTAGGCTACTTGCCATCATTCGATGCTGACACTAGTACTGATCCGATATGAAATTTCCCCCTCTGGGATCAATAAAGTATCTATCTGTCTATCTATCTGTCTGTCTGTCTGTCTGTCTGTCTGTCTGTCTGTCTGTCTGTCTAATATTACCTCTGACTCTACACTCCCTTCTCTCTCTAGCTGACATGCACTCTCTACTGGACGTGGTGAAGGTAACGGACAGTCTGGTGTTTGTGCTAGACTCTACAGAAGGCTGGGACAGCTATGGAGACCACTGCCTCTCCTGTCTCTTTTCACAGGGGCTGCCTGCCCATGGTGAGTTTCCATACAAGCTACCCAAAAAAGATGCTCACAGTGCACTGGATTTTGTTCATTTTATCCTCTCCCCTTGCTGATTACCTAAATGTTTAGCAGATTACGTACTGTAGATATTATACATATTATACTGATTCTTTCTCAAAATGAACTACCCCAACCCTTTTCTCTGCATCCACTGTCATCTCTATCCTATATAACCTCCATGTCTCTCTCCTGTCATCTCTATGCTATATAACCTCCACGTCTCTCTCCCCCAGCTCTGGTGTGTCAGGGTGTTTCAGACCTGCCAGTGAAGAAGCGTGTGGACTCACGGCGGGCGCTGGCCAAGATATCCGAAATCCGCTTCCCTGGGGTGCGCCTCTTCCCCCTGGACTCAGACCAGGATGCCACACTGATGCTCAGACACCTGGGAGCACAGAGGCAGAGGAGGCTGGGCTTCCGCTCCCGTCGGCCTCACCTCCTGGCCCAGCAGGTCTCCTACACCCCCAACAGCTCTAAGGAGGGGAGTGGGGGAGTCCCCACAGGCCTGGGAACCCTGTGTGTGTCTGGGTATGTCCGAGGCTGCCCTCTGCTGGTGGACAGGCTGGTGCACATCTCTGGATTTGGAGACTTCCAGCTCAGTCAGATCGATGCGCCCATAGACCCCCTTCCCCTCAACTCGATGACCCCTCGCCCTGCCAAGCCAGCGAAGGAAGGAGACCTAGACATGCAGGTGGGTCTCTGAAAATCAAATGTATTTATAAATCCCTACATCAGCAGATGTCGCAAAGTGCTTATACAGAAACCCAGCCTAAAACCCCAAAGTGCAAGCGATGCAGAAGCACGGTGGCTGGGGGGGGGGGGAGAGAGAAATATTATTATATACTTAAGTTCACAGACTGACCCTAGCCCCCAGGCGCATAGATAATGGAGGCTGAGACGGGGATTCGGGGGACACTGTGGCCCTGTCCGACGAGACCCCCGGACAGGGCCAACCAAGCAGGATATAACCCCACCCACTTTGCCAAAGCACAGCTCCCACAACACTAGAGGGATATCAACAGACCACCAAATTAGTACACACCAAGATCTCCTCCACCGCACGAGCCCGAGGGGATGCAAAACTGGACAGGAAGATCATGTCAATGACTCAACCCACTCAAGTCAAGTATAGCGAAAAAACTTGGCACAATGTGACACACCCCTCCTAGGGACGGCATGGAAGAGCACTTGGGATCAGAGGCAGCCCCATGTAATAGGGTCAGAGGCAGAGACCATCACCCCAGTGCCTTGCCCTAAACCTTAGCACCCCTGGGCCAGACTACACTCAATCATAGAACCTTCTGAAGAGATGTCTTCAGTAAAGACTTAAGGGTCGAGATGGAGTCTGAGTCTCTCTCTCTCTCATGGATGGCAGACCATTCCATAAAAATGTAGTTCCTACAGGAGAAGCCCTGCTTCCATCTGTGCGTAGAAATTCTAGGGACAATGAGGCCTGCGTCTTGTGACCATAGTGTGTGTACAGCAGGACCAAATCGGAGAGATGGGTAGGAGCAAGTCCACGTAATGCTTTGTAGGTTAGCAGTAAAACCTTGAAATCAGCCCTAGCCTTAACAGGAAGCCACTGTAGAGAGGCTAGCACTGGAGTAATATGCTACCTTTTTTTGGGTTCTAGTCAAGATTCTAGCAGCAGTATTTAGCACTAACTGAAGTTTATTTAGTGCTTTATCCAGGTAGCTGAGTAGAGCATTGAGTGGTCTAATCTAGAAGTGTCAAAAGAATGGATTAGCTTTTCTGCATCAATTTTGGACAAACAGTTTTGGATTTTTGCAATATTACAAAGATGGTCATAGCTTATCACAGGCTGTTATCATTATTGAAAATTGACAGTGTTTTAATTAATCATTTACAAACCATAGTAAAGACATTTATCAGCGCTTCTGCTCGTTGACAGTAGGCGCTAACTGCTCTCTATGCTTTTCAGGATGGTGGCGTCGACGAGGTGGCATCAGTGCGGGTGCTGATGAAGGCAGACCCAGCTCGCAGGGAGAGCCTGCAGGTCGAAGCAGAGGTAGACCCCATGGATGGAGAGCAGACCTGGCCCACTGATACTGAACTGCTGGAGGCTGAAGGTAAAGGGAGAGGGTGGACATTGAGTTACATGATAGATCTATGGTCTCAGTGCTCTTGTTGGCATCCAATGTATGGGTACTTTAAACCGGTTCATTTATTATTCTCTCTGGGTAATGAACGGATCTCTAAGTGTTTCTCCTTCCCTCAGAGGCCAGAAAGAGCAAGCGTGTTATGAAGGTGCCTAAGGGGACATCAGACTACCAGGCCACGTGGATTGTGGATGAGGAGGATGAGAATGGCGAGGAGGATGAAGAGAGCACTGACGACGACGAGGATGATGTGGATTCGATGATGGACGAGTCCATAGATGGAGAGGACCTTGACTCTCAGGTGGTGAGTACACTCCACAGCCTGGGAAACTGAGAAAGCTGTATAGCATTTAGTTTCAAGTTTTAATGTCACGTGCACAAGTACAGTGAAATGCCTCTCTTGCTAGCTCTAAACCCAACAATGCAGTAATCCATATCAATGTAATACTAACAAGGTAGATCAAAAGCAGGAGAACGTAAGAAGCTATTTACAGGGTCAGTTCCAATACCGTATTTACAATGTGCAGGGATACTGGGTTGATTAGAGATGAAACGGTATGAAAATGTCATATCACGATTATAGTGACCAAAATTATCACGGTTATCAGTATTATCGCGGTATTGTTAAAATGTGCTGGAAACTTTCAAAAAATACTGATACACACACTGAAATCATTTCATCAAGTTTTATATTGAAAACCAACAAACAAAATTAGCAGCACTATGCACTTTTTGTGCACAAACATTTTAAATATTAACATTAAAGATGGCTCCATGAGAGGTAAACGTTTCCCTAGTGCAGGTTTTAATGAACACAACCTTAAGTAAGCAAATCAAATGTGCATATAAAAGCAACACAAGTAAAGCAATGTGCATGTAGGAACAATACAACCATATGTAAAGAAATCCAATGTGCAGGTGTTGACATTAAAATAACAACACAAAATACGTAAACAAATCAAATGAACAGCACTGATTGTATGTGCGCTGTCCTTCAAAAAGAAATAAGGTGCTGCTGGCCTAACATGTATGCGTCTTAGTTCACTTGAGATTGAAATGTAAAAATGTCCTTTGCAATGTAATATGAAAGGGCTGCAGTGAGGTCTCGATGTGGGTGCATAAGCAGCCTGCTTTTTAAACGCTTGCTCGAGTGTCTGTCACAGCTGTAGATGAGAGGGACCAGTAGCATCACTGGGTTTGCCTACTGCATGCCCGCTCTGTAAACAAGGGAATAGCAAATGTATTATTATTATTATTATCTCACTCACACACTATCTTCTGTGTTGCATTTGAGTATATGCAATGACCCCATACACAATGTGCATAAATACAAATGAGTCTTAAGAAGACAGTGATAGTAATTGCAATGAGCCCAACAATTAACATAAATACAGGAGGAGTCTTGAATAGGAGTCTAAAGTGTTTCTCCTGTTGGAACACTTATATAACCAAGTCGACGACTGCCGGATTTTAAATATGTTTTTTGGGTGACTAAACTACATAATGTGTTATCGTGTTCAATGAGCGAAAAGTCTGCAGGCACACGACGCATACAGCAACAGAAAACAACGTGTAGTGTTAACACTGAACGCTTCAGTTTACATTATTGACAAGCTATTAGCAAGTTAGACAGACAAACCATGACATTTCCCCCCATTCAGAGTGAACATCTTCGATTAAGTTTCCCTCAGCACTCTTGTAAAACCCAAAATACGACCACACTTCAGATTTGGTCCTCTTAGAAGGCTGAAAAATCTCCAGAGCGCTGTCACTGCCTTCCACTGTGTTTTTACACAAATCAAAACCCACTTTGCATGCTGCGCCTGCGTCAGACTGTTGCTATCTTTGGTTTATGCTGGACAGTATTTACCATGAGTTTTTCAAACCGTGGTAATCAATCACGATTTTAATGATAATTACAATTTGAAACAATTACTAACCGTCAGGAATTTTACAGTGGTTTATTGTGAAACCGGTAACCGTTTCATCTCTAGGGATGATGGAGGAAGAAATGTATAGGGGTATGATGACTAGGCATCAGGATGTATGACAGTAGCAGCAGCGTAAATGAAGATTGTATGAGTGTGTGTGTCGAGTCCGTATGAATGTGTGCATGTTATGTGCGTGTTGTGGTGTGCATGAGTGTGTAGAGTCCTGTGAGTGTTCATAGACGGTGCAAAAATAAATATAAGGGTCAACTCTATTACTGTATTCCGTGTAGCCATTAATACAGAAGAGTGACAACCGTTGTGTTGACAACATCCAGTCCCAGGGCATTGGGTGCACTGCTAAGGTGTTTGTTTACCCTCTGCCTGTTGCCGTGGCGATTAGTACGGACATTGGTAGTGTGTGTATTGTTGAGACGTCTGAGCTGATGTGGGGTGATGCGGAAGACGTCAGGGGGAAGCAGCTCGGACAGAAAAAAAGTGGCCGTCGCGGAACAGTTCAGTGTGCGGTTGGGGTTAGCTTGTGGGTGGAACAGTGTATACGTGACCTGTGGTTAGTGCGCAGTGCGACGCAGCACCCCTGTTTGTTTTCTCAGTGTCTGCCTCTGGGCTGATGTGCCAGGCTGCTCATCGTGGCAACAATAGTGTTTGGAGCAGGGGTCCCGAGAGAAGCCTCCTGACTTCCTGCTCCGCGGACACAACTTCCTGTCTGGACCAGGGGAGGGGACGGCCATTTATTTATAACAGCCCTGTTTGAGAGAAGGGGTGGAAGTTCTTCTATGGAGAAAAGGTTCAGCTTCATTTTATTTTCTTTAATGTTTATTAGCGTGTTTGATGTCGGGGTTAGACAGGATTTAACATCTAGGAGATGTTAACAATGGATGAAATGGTGCTGGAGTTGATCATGGTTATTATAGCAGCTGGGATTGTTCTGAAGGTTGTGAATGGATTACTCTAATGCCACTTCCATGAGAACCACTTTTACACTTTTTCTAACTTTATTACTGGAAATTAGGTTTATAAATACTATAAAGGCCTTGTCTTGAACCTCATTTAAGACCAGTTGTTCACATTTACATATATGATGTAGTAGTATATAGCTCTGCTTTACCTATTCCAGAACATCCCGGTATTCATACCTAAGTCTTTTCATAAACAACTGGACTCGATTATCAATCCATTCATCTGGGATTATAAAACACACCGCTAACCTCCTTGCTGTTACGTTTTGTCTGGATGACGCACCTCTGTCATCCAGCTGGCTTAGTATCGGAGCGTGAGGATTGCCACCCTTTCTCTATTGGCGCTGTGAATCTGCATCCTGTCAAGTTGGAGATGTCACTTTATAGTTACAATCATATTATACATAGCACAGTCCATATCTGGAAGCAAGGTTATTAAGGTCCATTTTGACCTTAGACCAACATCATTCCTGCTCCCTACTGTGAGGAATCCCTCCTTTGCCCCCCACTAACCTGGATAACACCTTTTGAGCGATGGGGAGAGCTTGGGATCAATACCATAGGGGCTCTACAGTATATAAGGGACCTTTGCCTCCTTGCTGAGGGAAACGTATACATTTCCCATAAGTAACTTTTTCAGATACCTACAGATTAGAAAACATCTTTACATTTGGAAATGCTAAACCTTTAATGTTTGACGGATTCATAAAAAGTTGTCCCACCTCAGGCAAACTGATATCCCGTCTATATGACACTTTTCAATCTGTTCACACACCTTCAATCTGTTAGCACACCTTCTACAGATGATATCTCGTCTATATGACGCTTTTCAATCTGCTCACACACCTTCTACAGATGATATCTCGTCTATGATGCTTTTCAATCTGTTAGCACACCTTCTACAGATGATATCTCGTCTATGATGCTTTTCAATCTGTTAGCACACTTTCTACAGATGATATCTCGTCTATGATGCTTTTCAATCTGTTAGAACACCTTCTACAGATGCTATTAAGGCAAAATGGGATGAAGAGCTAGTCACTGACATTTCTGTAGCAGACTGGGAAGATAGATGTTGCCGGTGTAGAAGATAGGTGATGAAGGGAGAAAAGATAGATGATGATGAAGGGAGAGAAAATGGATGATGATGATAATGGATGATGATAAGGGGGGAAGATGGATGATGATAAGGGGGGAAGATGGATGATGATAAGGGGGGAAGATGGATGATGATAAGGGGGGAAGATGGATGATGATAAGGGGGGAAGATGGATGATGATGATAAGGGGGGAAGATGGATGATGATGATAAGGGGGGAAGATGGATGATGATGATAAGGGGGGAAGATGCATGATGATGATAAGGGGGGAAGATGGATGATGATGATAAGGGGGGAAGATGGATGATGATAAGGGGGGAAGATGGATGATGATGATAAGGGGGGAAGATGGATGATGATGATAAGGGGGGGAAGATGGATGATGATGATAAGGGGGGAAGATGGATGATGATGATAAGGGGGGGAGATGGATGATGATGATAAGGGGGGAAGATGGATGATGATGATAAGGGGGGAAGATGGATGATGATGATAAGGGGGGAAGATGGATGATGATAAGGGGGGAAGATGGATGATGATGATAAGGGGGGAAGATGGATGATGATGATAAGGGGGGAAGATGGATGATGATGATAAGGGGGGAAGATGGATGATGATGATAAGGGGGGAAGATGGATGATGATGATAAGGGGGGAAGATGGATGATGATGATAAGGGGGGAAGATGGATGATGATGATAAGGGGGGGAAGATGGATGATGATGATAAGGGGGGAAAGATGGATGATGATGATAAGGGGGGAAGATGGATGACGATGATAAGGGGGGAAGATGGATGACGATGATAAGGGGGGAAGATGGATGACGATGATAAGGGGGGAAGATGGATGACGATGATAAGGGGGGAAGATGGATGACGATGATAAGGGGGGAAGATGGATGACGATGAATGGGGGGGAAGATGGATGACGATGAATGGGGGGGAAGATGGATGACGATGAATGGGGGGAAGATGGATGACGATGAATGGGGGGGAAGATGGATGACGATGAATGGGGGGGAAGATGGATGACGATGAATGGGGGGGAAGATGGATGACGATGAATGGGGGGGAAGATGGATGAAGATGGATGGGGGGGGAAGATGGATGATTATGAATGGGGGAAGATGGATGATGATGAAGGGGATTCCCAGCCATAGTAGAAACTGTCTTTTCCTGTTTGGTTTAGGATGCTGCCTCAGGTGGTGGCTCTGATGAAGAGGATGAAGAGGATGAGGAGGAAGAGCTGAATTCCACATCAGACAAGGGTGGAGCAGACCAACGCTATGATGAGCACATGGATGAGGGGGAGGAAGGGGAGGGGTTAAAACGCTACCGGGATGCTCGGGCCAATGAGATGTTCCCAGATGAAGTGGACACACCTCTAGACCAATCGGCTAAGAACAGGTAAGGGCATGACTATCATATCGTCCACTAGCAAACACAGTGGCCCCTTACTTTTCCTTCAGTGCAGTACAGGACCCTCTGCACTGTCTAAGCAAAACCATTCAATTGATCCACGGGTTGAGATCTGGTGACTGAGACACACACCCTTTAAACCCCCTATGCTCCTTTGAGACCCCTCTTTCAAAGTCCCTGAGATCTCTTCTAACCATGGTAGCCAAAATAATAATGGAGGGGGGGCGGGGGAATGCGCCAAACATGTCAAACATCCATATGTAACAGACAATGCCGTTAACGCCCAAACTTTACTTTCCAGGAAGAATGTCCCAGCGTAATTACTTAGCTATACATTGACGTTTCTAATTTCCTGTGTGCTCAGGTTTCAGCGTTACAGGGGCCTGAAGAGTTTCCGCTCCTCCCCCTGGGACCCCATGGAGAACCTGCCTGCAGACTACTCCCGCATCTTCCAGTTCCAGAGCTTTGAGCGCACACGCCGCCGCGTACTGGCGGAGGCTGCGCAGGAGGAAGAGGGGGCCATGGTAAGAGGCTGCCGTGTGTGTGTGTGACATCCTGTTTCAACCCTGTTCCCTCTCTGTGCCCCCAATCTATTAACTCTGCTCTGCTCTCTAGGTGGGCTGGTATGTGACCCTCCATGTAGTGGATGTTCCCCCCACGGTGATGGAGAGTGTCCAGGCAGGCAGGCCTCTGGTGCTGGTCTCCTTACTACCACATGAACAGAAGGTATACTGTATTAGGATACTCCTGAAAAGTTAAGAATTGTAACCCATTTCTGCTGTAAAATATGTTGGTAAAAGTGTAGACAAACTACAGAAAAATATATAAATTATTAATATATATACACATGCCTTAAAGTATGTAGACACTTCGTTAAACATCTCATTCCAAAATCATGGGGATTAATATGGAGTTGGTCGCCCCTTTGCTGCCATAACAGCCTATACTCTTCTGGGAAGGCTTTCTACTTGATGTTGGAACATTGCTGCAGAGTCTTGCTTCCATTCAGCCACAAGAGCATTAGTGAGGTCGGGCACTGATGTTGGGCGATTAGGTCTGGCTCGCAGTCTGTGTTCCAATTCATCCCAAAGGTGTTCGATGGGGTTGAGGCCAGGGCTCTGTGCTGGCCAGTCAAGTTCTTCCACACCGATCACAGCAAACCATTTCTGTATGGACATCGCTTTGTGCACAGGGGCATTGTCTTGGAGAAACAGGAATGGGCCTTTGTCACAAAGTTGGAAGCACAGAATCGTCTAGAATGTCATTGTATGCTGTAGCGTTAAGATTTCCCTTCACTGGAACTAAGGGGCCTAGCCTGAACCATGAAAATCAGCCCCAGACCATTATTCCTCCTCCACCAAACTTTGCAGTTGGCACTTGGCATTCAAGCAGGTAGCGTTCTCCTGGCAAATCACTGCAAAAATCCAGTTGGACTGCCAGATGGTGAAGCGTGATTCACCACTCCAGAGAGCGCATTTCCACTGCTCCAGAGTGCAATGGAGGCAAGCTTTTCATCACTCCAGCCGATGCTTGGCATTGCGCATTGTGATCTTAGGCTTGAGTGCGGCTGTTCGGTCATGGAAACCCATTTCATGAAGCTCCCGACGAACAGTTATTTTGCTGACGTTGCTTCCCGAGGCAGTTTGGAACTCGGTAGTGAGTGTTTTAAGTGAGGACAAGAAATGTTTTTACGCGCTACAGCACATCTGCAGTCCTGTTCTGTGAGCTTGTGTGGCCTGCCACTTCGTGGCTGAGCCGCTGTTGCTCCTAGACGTTTTCACTTCACAATAACAGCACTTACAGTTGACCGGGGCAGGGCAGCAATTTGACAAACTGACTTGTTGGAAATGTGGCATCCTATGACTGTGCCACGTTGTAATTCACTGATTCATTGATTAAATAAAGCATATTTAATCAATTTTAGAATAAGGCTGTAACGTAAGAAGTCAAGGGGTCTGAATACTTTCCGAAGACACTGTGTTATAATTCTAACAACCCTAACTAATGGTCTTAACACAATAGTTTGTTAGAAACTATTCTTCCACCTCCTTACTTTTTGGTTTATTTCCATCCTGTGTGGTCAGATGTCAGTGATGCACATGCTGGTGAGAAGACACCCCAGCAACACAGACCCTATCAGGTCTAAAGAGGAGCTGGTGTTCCACTGTGGATTCAGGAGGTTCAGGGCGTGCCCCATCTTCTCCCAGCACACATCAGGTAGGGGGACCTGGCTAAACAGCACAATTCATGTCTTGAATAAAAAGTTTGGCAAATATATGCTGACACACTGGGCACTGGAGTATTGTGTTTTGGCTAGCTTTCAGCACTTTATCATTAACAAAGCAAGTGATTCAACCATTTGTTTTACCTGCTTCATGTCTAGTCAGTGTTAGGCTCTGTGTTGTATCAAACCTGTGATTGGCTCTATCTCCAGCCGACAAGCACAAGCTGGAGCGTTTCCTTCGTGCCGACGCCCCCACGGTGGTTTCTGTGTACGCCCCCATCACATTCCCCACCGCTGGGGTACTGCTCTTCAAACAGAGGGAGGATGGTAAGGGCCTTGATAGGAATGTTTGGCTGACTTAGTATTTCTCTACTTGTTTGAGGATGGGGAAGGACAGAGGAACACTGCCATTCTTTGCTTCTGTGTCCATATACATTTCTGTGTGGCTGAATCTTTCCTTTATTTGAACATGTATCTCTCCTGTTCTCTACCTGTGTCTCTCCTGTATTTAAGCCTGTATCTGTCCTGTTCTCTCCCCCAGGCATGCAGGACCTGGTGGGTACAGGTAGTCTGCTGAGCTGTGACCCCCAGCGTGTGGTGCTGAAGAGGATTGTGTTGAGTGGACACCCCTTCAAGATCAACCGCCGGTCCGCTGTCTGCAGATACATGTTCTTCAACAGGGGTGAGGGGGCATTGAGCACTACATATTTCCCAATAATACCCACATAACTTCTCAGTCTGTCCCAAATGGTACCCAATTCCCTTTATAGTGCATTACTTTGGACCAGGGCCCGTAGGGCTCCGGGGCAACACACTGGGGGGTGAGGGTGTCCCATAGGGCTCCGGGGCAACACACTGGGGGGTGAGGGTGTCCCATAGGGCTCCGGGGCAACACACTGGGGGGTGAGGGTGTCCCATAGGGCTCCGGGGCAACACACTGGGGGGTGAGGGTGTCCCATAGGGCTCCGGGGCAACACACTGGGGGGTGAGGGTGTCCCATAGGGCTCTGGGGCAACACACTGGGGGGTGAGGGTGTTCCATAGGGCTCTGGGGCAACACACTGGGGGGTGAGGGTGTCCCATAGGGCTCCGGGGCAACACACTGGGGGGTGAGGGTGTCCCATAGGGCTCTGGGGCAACACACTGGGGGGTGAGGGTGTTCCATAGGGCTCTGGGGCAACACACTGGGGGGTGAGGGTGTCCCATAGGGCTCTGGTCAGAAGTAGTGCACTATATAGAGAATAGGTGCAACTTCTCAGTCAAACTACCTATGTGGAAAGGAAAAGGCTCTGACTCACCTGTGGTTTTCATTATGTATTTACATTTGAACTGTGCTCTTTTCTCTCTGATAGACGACATCCTGTGGTTTAAGCCTGTTGAGCTGAGAACCAAGTGGGGCCGTAGAGGACACATCAAGGAGGCCCTAGGTACGGAGAAAAGCTGAAACTTGTCAATACTGTTTAGTGACATGAAACGATATGTTGCCTTCATTGGGCAATTGTGTGAATACCTTACCTAAACCTGTATGTTGGTATGTTTTTCAGGTACTCATGGACACATGAAGTGTGTATTTGACAGCCAGATGCGGTCTCAGGATACTGTCATGATGAACCTGTATAAGAGGGTCTATCCTCGCTGGACGTATGACCCCTATGTGCCCATGCCCCTGCCCTGGGTCAAGGGAGAAGGGACTCAGGTGCCGGATGATTTTGACATACACTACAGTTCAAACATTTGGGGTCATGTAGAAATGTCCTTGTTTGTGAAAGAAAAGCACATTTTTTGTCCACTAAAATAACATCAAATTGCTCAGAAAGTTTGAGAAACAGACACCTCACAAGTCCTCAACTGGCAGCTTCATTAAATAGTACCCGCAAAACACCAGCCTCAACATCAACAGTGAAGAGGCGACTCCGGGATGCTGTATTTCAGACTGGCCAATAAAAAATTAAGATGGGCAAAAGAACACAGACACTGGACAGAGGAAGATATGGCTTTTTCTTTGCAACTCTGCCTAGAAGGCCAGCATCCCGGAGTCACCTCTTCACTGTTGATGTTGACACTGGTGTTTTGCGGGTACTATTTAATGAAGCTGCCAGTTGAGGACTTGTGAGGCATCTGTTTCTCAAGCTAGACACTCTAATGTACTTGTCCTCTTGCTCAGTTGTGCACTGGGGCCACCCACTACTCTTTCTATTCTGGTTAGAGCCAGTTTGCGCTGTTCTGTGAACGGAGTAGTACGAGATCTTCAGTTTCTTGGGAATTTATCACATTGAATAGTCTTCATTTCTCAGAACAAGAATAGACTGACGAGTTTCAGAAGAAAGTTATTTGTTTCTGGGCATTTTGAGCCTGTAATCGAACCCACAAATGCTGATGCTCCAGATACTCAACTAGTCTAGTTTAATCAGCACAACAGTTTTCAGCTGTGCTAACATAATTGCAAAAGGGTTTTCTAATGATCAATTTGCCTTTTAAAATGATAAACTTGGATTAGCTAACACACGTGCCATTGGAAAACAGGAGTGATGGTTGCTGATAATGGGCCTCTGTATGCCTATGTTGATATTCCATTACAAATCAGTTGTTTCCAGCTATAATGGTCATTTACAACATTAACAATGTATACACTGTATTTCTGATCAATGTGATGTTATTTTAATTGCCAAAAAAAAATGTTTTTCTTTAAAAAACAAGGACATTTCTAAGTGACCCCAAACTTTTGAACGGTAGTGTAGCCTATCCAAATCTTTTCAAGTGTTTTGCTAAAAAGAAGAAAAAACTGTGAAAAAAACTTGAACTCAGTAGTACTATCCTGCCAAGAACGTCCTTCAAATCATATCTCTGCCTCTAGGCATTTCCTGAGATAGGTCTGAGTGGGCTGCCCCTGCCCTGTAAGGAGTGTGCCTTCCCTTCTTTCTCCCACTCTACTCTGATGGGACATGTGAACTCATGAGATATTTTGCACAGCATTCCATAGGTATCCTGATAATGATGTTGTGACATAGCTAGAGAATTTGAAATGTTTCATCATTGTACAATCCACAATGATATCTATCCAAAATGACCATTTCAGAACTATTGATCAAATAATCCTACAGTGTTAGAAAATTGTATTGTCCCTTGGATGTTATTGGTAAAATGACTGGACAATTTATCAAGAGATAGAGCAGGACCTGAATCCACATTTACTTCACTAATGGCAGCAGTCGTTTTTGCGAAAAACAGTAGATGGCACAAGCACCCATATTTGACCAAAGCACAACGACTGCGCAAGTCCAAATGCGGAAGTGGACCGCGTCATCAAAGTTTTTTGCCGTCGCACACTCGTGGCGAAAATGGTGTCTGGTGCAGAACAACAACAGGGCCACAGAGCCGGGGTTTATAAACAGAAAAACAAAGGACATAAACATGGCAAGCATCGGACGAAAGGAGAAATCGAACGGGAGAACAAGGGTAAGTTTGTGACTGAGGAATGTGTCCCTTTCTGTCGCTGGTTGTAGCCATGGACATGCTGCTGCTGTGCTGCTGAACACGTGCTTCAAGTCATGTTTCGGAAGTATCTTTAGCTGTGGATGTGGGAGCTCCATACTTTCAATGTCATATTGTAAAATGCCCGTTAAATATTACTAATGTAAAAGTTTAGCCTTCAAGACTTGACACATGGTAGCTGATGAAATCAAACGACCATCGTCATTACCTTGCGATATATTCCACATCACGTTACAGTTCTGTAGGTAGACGCATTTTATTAAATTTATTTTATTTAACATTTAACTAGGCAAGTCAGTTAAGAACAAATTCTTATTTACAATGACGGCCTAGCTCAGATGATAGAGCATGGCGCTTGTATTGACAGGGTTGTGGGTTCGATTTCCACGGGGGACCCGTACGAAAAAAAAGTATGAACATGAATGCACTAACTGTAAGTCGCTCTGGATAAGGGCGTTTGCTAAATTACTTAAATGTATAATGTACCCCGGCCTCCCTTAACCTGGACGACGCTGGGCTAATTGTGCGCCGCCCTATGGGACTCCTGATCACGGCTGGTTGTGATACAGCCCGGGAACGAACTAGGGTATGTAGTGACGCCTCTAGCACTGAGATGCAGTGCCTTAGACAGCTGCGCCACTCGGGAGCCCGATGTATGTGTCAAGGCTAGTAATTGAACAGTTCGTGGTCGTGTCTGTCAGTAATCGCATCAACGGGTCTGATGACCATTCTCAAAACTCTCCCCTTACATTAGCAGACTAAGCTCCACTCGATGGTGAAGGACATTTCTGATGACCACCAATGGAGTGGAACAGAAACCAGGCTTTATGGAATCTAGCGCCGACTACATCGATTGGTCCAAGGTCAATAAAAAATAACATTATGAAACGCCTAATTCATACTTTTTCAATAAACCTTAATCAAATTACACCACTGACTTTTCCTTGCTGAGATTCAATTGCCATCTTAGAGCAACAGCAATGCGCAAACAGTGGTTGTATTTCATTAACGTTTATTGAATATGTAAGAAAGGCATGCAACTACAGAGTACAAACATGGGTACAGGGTAGACGTGTCATAATTTACCTTTAATGAAATATTGACGTTGGGTGAATCAATGTATTCAAAGCTAGATTCCACAAAGCCTGGTCCCTGTTCCACTCTGTTGGTGGAGTCATCAGACGCTTCCTTAACCATGGAGTGGAGTTTAGTCCGCTACCCTTACATCAAATGTAATTGTCTATCTGTTAGTGCACATGTTGGTAGCTGTGCCCTTTCAGTTGTTTCCATCCTGATCTGTCATTCACCTTTTGGATGATGTCATCGCCAACAGGTAGAGTGTCGGTGACGGCTCTTACCAGGAAGCAGAGGAAAGAGGCGAGAAAGATGGACAAAAGACACAAAGCCAACCAGCTGCGGCGAAATAAGAAGGACCTGGTAAGATGCTCTGGCATTTGACACAATGTCACTTTGGAACACAGTTAAAGGTAGACTCAGCGTTATGAAATTCCAACGAGTATCTGCTACAACGCGGTAGCTACGCGGCCAAAACAGAGTAGACCTTTTAACGTCTATGCGCTCTTAGTTGTATTGGTAATCGGCCTGATATTGCTGTTACTTCATGCTGTTACTTCACGTCTACCTTTTACTGCTACGTGTCTGTCCTGTCCAGGTCCTGACAGAGAAGCGACGTCTGGGCAGCAGGGATGGTCCACCCCACCTGGTGGCTGTGGTTGCCCTCCATGCAGGTGTGGATGCTGAAGCTGTGACCAGGTTGCTGCGGTGTGAGCAGGCTGGCGGGCTGGTGCGTGAAGAGAACGGTGTGTGTGGGGTCAGTGACAGCTTTGGCCTGGTCATGCCCCGCTTCAAACAGAGGTTCACCTTCCTCCGCCCAGACACAGGTAACTCACCGACTTGGCTACTACAATGTGTTTGTGTTGTAGATAATGACCTCATCCTGAATCCTATGTAGATGCAAGTATAATCCATGTCTGGCTGTATCTATCTATCTATCTATCTATCTATCTATCTATCTATCTATCTATCTATCTATCTATCTATCTATCTATCTATCTATCTATCTATCTATCAATCAAACATTTTATAAGGGGTAATTACATTCTGAGTAATTGTTTTACATTTTAATAATTTAGTAGATGCTTTTATCCAGAGCGACTTACAGGAGCAATTGGGGTTAAGTGCCTTGCTCGAGGGCACATAAACATAATTTTCACCTAGTCGACTCAGGGATTTGAAACAGCAATCTTTCTGTTACTGGCCTAACGCTCTTAACCGCTAGGCTACTTGCCATCATTCGATGCTGACACTAGTACTGATCCGATAAGAAATTTCCCCCTCTGGGATCAATAAAGTGTCTGTCTGTCTGTCTGTCTGTCTGTCTGTCTGTCTGTCTGTCTGTCTGTCTGTCTGTCTGTCTGTCTGTCTGTCTAATATTACCTCTGACTCTACACTCCCTTCTCTCTCTAGCTGACATGCACTCTCTACTGGACGTGGTGAAGGTAACGGACAGTCTGGTGTTTGTGCTAGACTCTACAGAAGGCTGGGACAGCTATGGAGACCACTGCCTCTCCTGTCTCTTTTCACAGGGGCTGCCTGCCCATGGTGAGTTTCCATACAAGCTACCCAAAAAAGATGCTCACAGTGCACTGGATTTTGTTCATTTTATCCTCTCCCCTTGCTGATTACCTAAATGTTTAGCAGATTACGTACTGTAGATATTATACATATTATACTGATTCTTTCTCAAAATGAACTACCCCAACCCTTTTCTCTGCATCCACTGTCATCTCTATCCTATATAACCTCCATGTCTCTCTCCTGTCATCTCTATGCTATATAACCTCCACGTCTCTCTCCCCCAGCTCTGGTGTGTCAGGGTGTTTCAGACCTGCCAGTGAAGAAGCGTGTGGACTCACGGCGGGCGCTGGCCAAGATATCCGAAATCCGCTTCCCTGGGGTGCGCCTCTTCCCCCTGGACTCAGACCAGGATGCCACACTGATGCTCAGACACCTGGGAGCACAGAGGCAGAGGAGGCTGGGCTTCCGCTCCCGTCGGCCTCACCTCCTGGCCCAGCAGGTCTCCTACACCCCCAACAGCTCTAAGGAGGGGAGTGGGGGAGTCCCCACAGGCCTGGGAACCCTGTGTGTGTCTGGGTATGTCCGAGGCTGCCCTCTGCTGGTGGACAGGCTGGTGCACATCTCTGGATTTGGAGACTTCCAGCTCAGTCAGATCGATGCGCCCATAGACCCCCTTCCCCTCAACTCGATGACCCCTCGCCCTGCCAAGCCAGCGAAGGAAGGAGACCTAGACATGCAGGTGGGTCTCTGAAAATCAAATGTATTTATAAATCCCTACATCAGCAGATGTCGCAAAGTGCTTATACAGAAACCCAGCCTAAAACCCCAAAGTGCAAGCGATGCAGAAGCACGGTGGCTGGGGGGGGGGAGAGAGAGAAATATTATTATATACTTAAGTTCACAGACTGACCCTAGCCCCCAGGCGCATAGATAATGGAGGCTGAGACGGGGATTCGGGGGACACTGTGGCCCTGTCCGACGAGACCCCCGGACAGGGCCAACCAAGCAGGATATAACCCCACCCACTTTGCCAAAGCACAGCTCCCACAACACTAGAGGGATATCAACAGACCACCAAATTAGCACACACCAAGATCTCCTCCACCGCACGAGCCCGAGGGGATGCAAAACTGGACAGGAAGATCATGTCAATGACTCAACCCACTCAAGTCAAGTATAGCGAAAAAACTTGGCACAATGTGACACACCCCTCCTAGGGACGGCATGGAAGAGCACTTGGGGTCAGAGGCAGCCCCATGTAATAGGGTCAGAGGCAGAGACCATCACCCCAGTGCCTTGCCCTAAACCTTAGCACCCCTGGGCCAGACTACACTCAATCATAGAACCTTCTGAAGAGATGTCTTCAGTAAAGACTTAAGGGTCGAGATGGAGTCTGAGTCTCTCTCTCTCATGGATGGCAGACCATTCCATAAAAATGTAGTTCCTACAGGAGAAGCCCTGCTTCCATCTGTGCGTAGAAATTCTAGGGACAATGAGGCCTGCGTCTTGTGACCGTAGTGTGTGTACAGCAGGACCAAATCGGAGAGATGGGTAGGAGCAAGTCCACGTAATGCTTTGTAGGTTAGCAGTAAAACCTTGAAATCAGCCCTAGCCTTAACAGGAAGCCACTGTAGAGAGGCTAGCACTGGAGTAATATGCTACCTTTTTTTGGGTTCTAGTCAAGATTCTAGCAGCAGTATTTAGCACTAACTGAAGTTTATTTAGTGCTTTATCCAGGTAGCTGAGTAGAGCATTGAGTGGTCTAATCTAGAAGTGTCAAAAGAATGGATTAGCTTTTCTGCATCAATTTTGGACAAACAGTTTTGGATTTTTGCAATATTACAAAGATGGTCATAGCTTATCACAGGCTGTTATCATTATTGAAAATTGACAGTGTTTTAATTAATCATTTACAAACCATAGTAAAGACATTTATCAGCGCTTCTGCTCGTTGACAGTAGGCGCTAACTGCTCTCTATGCTTTTCAGGATGGTGGCGTCGACGAGGTGGCATCAGTGCGGGTGCTGATGAAGGCAGACCCAGCTCGCAGGGAGAGCCTGCAGGTCGAAGCAGAGGTAGACCCCATGGATGGAGAGCAGACCTGGCCCACTGATACTGAACTGCTGGAGGCTGAAGGTAAAGGGAGAGGGTGGACATTGAGTTACATGATAGATCTATGGTCTCAGTGCTCTTGTTGGCATCCAATGTATGGGTACTTTAAACCGGTTCATTTATTATTCTCTCTGGGTAATGAACGGATCTCTAAGTGTTTCTCCTTCCCTCAGAGGCCAGAAAGAGCAAGCGTGTTATGAAGGTGCCTAAGGGGACATCAGACTACCAGGCCACGTGGATTGTGGATGAGGAGGATGAGAATGGCGAGGAGGATGAAGAGAGCACTGACGACGACGAGGATGATGTGGATTCGATGATGGACGAGTCCATAGATGGAGAGGACCTTGACTCTCAGGTGGTGAGTACACTCCACAGCCTGGGAAACTGAGAAAGCTGTATAGCATTTAGTTTCAAGTTTTAATGTCACGTGCACAAGTACAGTGAAATGCCTCTCTTGCTAGCTCTAAACCCAACAATGCAGTAATCCATATCAATGTAATACTAACAAGGTAGATCAAAAGCAGGAGAACGTAAGAAGCTATTTACAGGGTCAGTTCCAATACCGTATTTACAATGTGCAGGGATACTGGGTTGATTAGAGATGAAACGGTATGAAAATGTCATATCACGATTATAGTGACCAAAATTATCACGGTTATCAGTATTATCGCGGTATTGTTAAAATGTGCTGGAAACTTTCAAAAAATACTGATACACACACTGAAATCATTTCATCAAGTTTTATATTGAAAACCAACAAACAAAATTAGCAGCACTATGCACTTTTTGTGCACAAACATTTTAAATATTAACATTAAAGATGGCTCCATGAGAGGTAAACGTTTCCCTAGTGCAGGTTTTAATGAACACAACCTTAAGTAAGCAAATCAAATGTGCATATAAAAGCAACACAAGTAAAGCAATGTGCATGTAGGAACAATACAACCATATGTAAAGAAATCCAATGTGCAGGTGTTGACATTAAAATAACAACACAAAATACGTAAACAAATCAAATGAACAGCACTGATTGTATGTGCGCTGTCCTTCAAAAAGAAATAAGGTGCTGCTGGCCTAACATGTATGCGTCTTAGTTCACTTGAGATTGAAATGTAAAAATGTCCTTTGCAATGTAATATGAAAGGGCTGCAGTGAGGTCTCGATGTGGGTGCATAAGCAGCCTGCTTTTTAAACGCTTGCTCGAGTGTCTGTCACAGCTGTAGATGAGAGGGACCAGTAGCATCACTGGGTTTGCCTACTGCATGCCCGCTCTGTAAACAAGGGAATAGCAAATGTATTATTATTATTATTATCTCACTCACACACTATCTTCTGTGTTGCATTTGAGTATATGCAATGACCCCATACACAATGTGCATAAATACAAATGAGTCTTAAGAAGACAGTGATAGTAATTGCAATGAGCCCAACAATTAACATAAATACAGGAGGAGTCTTGAATAGGAGTCTAAAGTGTTTCTCCTGTTGGAACACTTATATAACCAAGTCGACGACTGCCGGATTTTAAATATGTTTTTTGGGTGACTAAACTACATAATGTGTTATCGTGTTCAATGAGCGAAAAGTCTGCAGGCACACGACGCATACAGCAACAGAAAACAACGTGTAGTGTTAACACTGAACGCTTCAGTTTACATTATTGACAAGCTATTAGCAAGTTAGACAGACAAACCATGACATTTCCCCCCATTCAGAGTGAACATCTTCGATTAAGTTTCCCTCAGCACTCTTGTAAAACCCAAAATACGACCACACTTCAGATTTGGTCCTCTTAGAAGGCTGAAAAATCTCCAGAGCGCTGTCACTGCCTTCCACTGTGTTTTTACACAAATCAAAACCCACTTTGCATGCTGCGCCTGCGTCAGACTGTTGCTATCTTTGGTTTATGCTGGACAGTATTTACCATGAGTTTTTCAAACCGTGGTAATCAATCACGATTTTAATGATAATTACAATTTGAAACAATTACTAACCGTCAGGAATTTTACAGTGGTTTATTGTGAAACCGGTAACCGTTTCATCTCTAGGGATGATGGAGGAAGAAATGTATAGGGGTATGATGACTAGGCATCAGGATGTATGACAGTAGCAGCAGCGTAAATGAAGATTGTATGAGTGTGTGTGTCGAGTCCGTATGAATGTGTGCATGTTATGTGCGTGTTGTGGTGTGCATGAGTGTGTAGAGTCCTGTGAGTGTTCATAGACGGTGCAAAAATAAATATAAGGGTCAACTCTATTACTGTATTCCGTGTAGCCATTAATACAGAAGAGTGACAACCGTTGTGTTGACAACATCCAGTCCCAGGGCATTGGGTGCACTGCTAAGGTGTTTGTTTACCCTCTGCCTGTTGCCGTGGCGATTAGTACGGACATTGGTAGTGTGTGTATTGTTGAGACGTCTGAGCTGATGTGGGGTGATGCGGAAGACGTCAGGGGGAAGCAGCTCGGACAGAAAAAAAGTGGCCGTCGCGGAACAGTTCAGTGTGCGGTTGGGGTTAGCTTGTGGGTGGAACAGTGTATACGTGACCTGTGGTTAGTGCGCAGTGCGACGCAGCACCCCTGTTTGTTTTCTCAGTGTCTGCCTCTGGGCTGATGTGCCAGGCTGCTCATCGTGGCAACAATAGTGTTTGGAGCAGGGGTCCCGAGAGAAGCCTCCTGACTTCCTGCTCCGCGGACACAACTTCCTGTCTGGACCAGGGGAGGGGACGGCCATTTATTTATAACAGCCCTGTTTGAGAGAAGGGGTGGAAGTTCTTCTATGGAGAAAAGGTTCAGCTTCATTTTATTTTCTTTAATGTTTATTAGCGTGTTTGATGTCGGGGTTAGACAGGATTTAACATCTAGGAGATGTTAACAATGGATGAAATGGTGCTGGAGTTGATCATGGTTATTATAGCAGCTGGGATTGTTCTGAAGGTTGTGAATGGATTACTCTAATGCCACTTCCATGAGAACCACTTTTACACTTTTTCTAACTTTATTACTGGAAATTAGGTTTATAAATACTATAAAGGCCTTGTCTTGAACCTCATTTAAGACCAGTTGTTCACATTTACATATATGATGTAGTAGTATATAGCTCTGCTTTACCTATTCCAGAACATCCCGGTATTCATACCTAAGTCTTTTCATAAACAACTGGACTCGATTATCAATCCATTCATCTGGGATTATAAAACACACCGCTAACCTCCTTGCTGTTACGTTTTGTCTGGATGACGCACCTCTGTCATCCAGCTGGCTTAGTATCGGAGCGTGAGGATTGCCACCCTTTCTCTATTGGCGCTGTGAATCTGCATCCTGTCAAGTTGGAGATGTCACTTTATAGTTACAATCATATTATACATAGCACAGTCCATATCTGGAAGCAAGGTTATTAAGGTCCATTTTGACCTTAGACCAACATCATTCCTGCTCCCTACTGTGAGGAATCCCTCCTTTGCCCCCCACTAACCTGGATAACACCTTTTGAGCGATGGGGAGAGCTTGGGATCAATACCATAGGGGCTCTACAGTATATAAGGGACCTTTGCCTCCTTGCTGAGGGAAACGTATACATTTCCCATAAGTAACTTTTTCAGATACCTACAGATTAGAAAACATCTTTACATTTGGAAATGCTAAACCTTTAATGTTTGACGGATTCATAAAAAGTTGTCCCACCTCAGGCAAACTGATATCCCGTCTATATGACACTTTTCAATCTGTTCACACACCTTCAATCTGTTAGCACACCTTCTACAGATGATATCTCGTCTATATGACGCTTTTCAATCTGCTCACACACCTTCTACAGATGATATCTCGTCTATGATGCTTTTCAATCTGTTAGCACACCTTCTACAGATGATATCTCGTCTATGATGCTTTTCAATCTGTTAGCACACTTTCTACAGATGATATCTCGTCTATGATGCTTTTCAATCTGTTAGAACACCTTCTACAGATGCTATTAAGGCAAAATGGGATGAAGAGCTAGTCACTGACATTTCTGTAGCAGACTGGGAAGATAGATGTTGCCGGTGTAGAAGATAGGTGATGAAGGGAGAAAAGATAGATGATGATGAAGGGAGAGAAAATGGATGATGATGATAATGGATGATGATAAGGGGGGAAGATGGATGATGATAAGGGGGGAAGATGGATGATGATAAGGGGGGAAGATGGATGATGATAAGGGGGGAAGATGGATGATGATAAGGGGGGAAGATGGATGATGATGATAAGGGGGGAAGATGGATGATGATGATAAGGGGGGAAGATGGATGATGATGATAAGGGGGGAAGATGCATGATGATGATAAGGGGGGAAGATGGATGATGATGATAAGGGGGGAAGATGGATGATGATGATAAGGGGGGAAGATGGATGATGATGATAAGGGGGGAAGATGGATGATGATGATAAGGGGGGGAAGATGGATGATGATGATAAGGGGGGAAGATGGATGATGATGATAAGGGGGGGAGATGGATGATGATGATAAGGGGGGAAGATGGATGATGATGATAAGGGGGGAAGATGGATGATGATGATAAGGGGGGAAGATGGATGATGATAAGGGGGGAAGATGGATGATGATGATAAGGGGGGAAGATGGATGATGATGATGATAAGGGGGGAAGATGGATGATGATGATAAGGGGGGAAGATGGATGATGATGATAAGGGGGGGAAGATGGATGATGATGATAAGGGGGGAAAGATGGATGATGATGATAAGGGGGGAAGATGGATGACGATGATAAGGGGGGAAGATGGATGACGATGATAAGGGGGGAAGATGGATGACGATGATAAGGGGGGAAGATGGATGACGATGATAAGGGGGGAAGATGGATGACGATGATAAGGGGGGAAGATGGATGACGATGAATGGGGGGGAAGATGGATGACGATGAATGGGGGGGAAGATGGATGACGATGAATGGGGGGAAGATGGATGACGATGAATGGGGGGGAAGATGGATGACGATGAATGGGGGGGAAGATGGATGACGATGAATGGGGGGGAAGATGGATGACGATGAATGGGGGGGAAGATGGATGAAGATGGATGGGGGGGAAGATGGATGATTATGAATGGGGGAAGATGGATGATGATGAAGGGGATTCCCAGCCATAGTAGAAACTGTCTTTTCCTGTTTGGTTTAGGATGCTGCCTCAGGTGGTGGCTCTGATGAAGAGGATGAAGAGGATGAGGAGGAAGAGCTGAATTCCACATCAGACAAGGGTGGAGCAGACCAACGCTATGATGAGCACATGGATGAGGGGGAGGAAGGGGAGGGGTTAAAACGCTACCGGGATGCTCGGGCCAATGAGATGTTCCCAGATGAAGTGGACACACCTCTAGACCAATCGGCTAAGAACAGGTAAGGGCATGACTATCATATCGTCCACTAGCAAACACAGTGGCCCCTTACTTTTCCTTCAGTGCAGTACAGGACCCTCTGCACTGTCTAAGCAAAACCATTCAATTGATCCACGGGTTGAGATCTGGTGACTGAGACACACACCCTTTAAACCCCCTATGCTCCTTTGAGACCCCTCTTTCAAAGTCCCTGAGATCTCTTCTAACCATGGTAGCCAAAATAATAATGGAGGGGGGGCGGGGGAATGCGCCAAACATGTCAAACATCCATATGTAACAGACAATGCCGTTAACGCCCAAACTTTACTTTCCAGGAAGAATGTCCCAGCGTAATTACTTAGCTATACATTGACGTTTCTAATTTCCTGTGTGCTCAGGTTTCAGCGTTACAGGGGCCTGAAGAGTTTCCGCTCCTCCCCCTGGGACCCCATGGAGAACCTGCCTGCAGACTACTCCCGCATCTTCCAGTTCCAGAGCTTTGAGCGCACACGCCGCCGCGTACTGGCGGAGGCTGCGCAGGAGGAAGAGGGGGCCATGGTAAGAGGCTGCCGTGTGTGTGTGTGACATCCTGTTTCAACCCTGTTCCCTCTCTGTGCCCCCAATCTATTAACTCTGCTCTGCTCTCTAGGTGGGCTGGTATGTGACCCTCCATGTAGTGGATGTTCCCCCCACGGTGATGGAGAGTGTCCAGGCAGGCAGGCCTCTGGTGCTGGTCTCCTTACTACCACATGAACAGAAGGTATACTGTATTAGGATACTCCTGAAAAGTTAAGAATTGTAACCCATTTCTGCTGTAAAATATGTTGGTAAAAGTGTAGACAAACTACAGAAAAATATATAAATTATTAATATATATACACATGCCTTAAAGTATGTAGACACTTCGTTAAACATCTCATTCCAAAATCATGGGGATTAATATGGAGTTGGTCGCCCCTTTGCTGCCATAACAGCCTATACTCTTCTGGGAAGGCTTTCTACTTGATGTTGGAACATTGCTGCAGAGTCTTGCTTCCATTCAGCCACAAGAGCATTAGTGAGGTCGGGCACTGATGTTGGGCGATTAGGTCTGGCTCGCAGTCTGTGTTCCAATTCATCCCAAAGGTGTTCGATGGGGTTGAGGCCAGGGCTCTGTGCTGGCCAGTCAAGTTCTTCCACACCGATCACAGCAAACCATTTCTGTATGGACATCGCTTTGTGCACAGGGGCATTGTCTTGGAGAAACAGGAATGGGCCTTTGTCACAAAGTTGGAAGCACAGAATCGTCTAGAATGTCATTGTATGCTGTAGCGTTAAGATTTCCCTTCACTGGAACTAAGGGGCCTAGCCTGAACCATGAAAATCAGCCCCAGACCATTATTCCTCCTCCACCAAACTTTGCAGTTGGCACTTGGCATTCAAGCAGGTAGCGTTCTCCTGGCAAATCACTGCAAAAATCCAGTTGGACTGCCAGATGGTGAAGCGTGATTCACCACTCCAGAGAGCGCATTTCCACTGCTCCAGAGTGCAATGGAGGCAAGCTTTTCATCACTCCAGCCGATGCTTGGCATTGCGCATTGTGATCTTAGGCTTGAGTGCGGCTGTTCGGTCATGGAAACCCATTTCATGAAGCTCCCGACGAACAGTTATTTTGCTGACGTTGCTTCCCGAGGCAGTTTGGAACTCGGTAGTGAGTGTTTTAAGTGAGGACAAGAAATGTTTTTACGCGCTACAGCACATCTGCAGTCCTGTTCTGTGAGCTTGTGTGGCCTGCCACTTCGTGGCTGAGCCGCTGTTGCTCCTAGACGTTTTCACTTCACAATAACAGCACTTACAGTTGACCGGGGCAGGGCAGCAATTTGACAAACTGACTTGTTGGAAATGTGGCATCCTATGACTGTGCCACGTTGTAATTCACTGATTCATTGATTAAATAAAGCATATTTAATCAATTTTAGAATAAGGCTGTAACGTAAGAAGTCAAGGGGTCTGAATACTTTCCGAAGACACTGTGTTATAATTCTAACAACCCTAACTAATGGTCTTAACACAATAGTTTGTTAGAAACTATTCTTCCACCTCCTTACTTTTTGGTTTATTTCCATCCTGTGTGGTCAGATGTCAGTGATGCACATGCTGGTGAGAAGACACCCCAGCAACACAGACCCTATCAGGTCTAAAGAGGAGCTGGTGTTCCACTGTGGATTCAGGAGGTTCAGGGCGTGCCCCATCTTCTCCCAGCACACATCAGGTAGGGGGACCTGGCTAAACAGCACAATTCATGTCTTGAATAAAAAGTTTGGCAAATATATGCTGACACACTGGGCACTGGAGTATTGTGTTTTGGCTAGCTTTCAGCACTTTATCATTAACAAAGCAAGTGATTCAACCATTTGTTTTACCTGCTTCATGTCTAGTCAGTGTTAGGCTCTGTGTTGTATCAAACCTGTGATTGGCTCTATCTCCAGCCGACAAGCACAAGCTGGAGCGTTTCCTTCGTGCCGACGCCCCCACGGTGGTTTCTGTGTACGCCCCCATCACATTCCCCACCGCTGGGGTACTGCTCTTCAAACAGAGGGAGGATGGTAAGGGCCTTGATAGGAATGTTTGGCTGACTTAGTATTTCTCTACTTGTTTGAGGATGGGGAAGGACAGAGGAACACTGCCATTCTTTGCTTCTGTGTCCATATACATTTCTGTGTGGCTGAATCTTTCCTTTATTTGAACATGTATCTCTCCTGTTCTCTACCTGTGTCTCTCCTGTATTTAAGCCTGTATCTGTCCTGTTCTCTCCCCCAGGCATGCAGGACCTGGTGGGTACAGGTAGTCTGCTGAGCTGTGACCCCCAGCGTGTGGTGCTGAAGAGGATTGTGTTGAGTGGACACCCCTTCAAGATCAACCGCCGGTCCGCTGTCTGCAGATACATGTTCTTCAACAGGGGTGAGGGGGCATTGAGCACTACATATTTCCCAATAATACCCACATAACTTCTCAGTCTGTCCCAAATGGTACCCAATTCCCTTTATAGTGCATTACTTTGGACCAGGGCCCGTAGGGCTCCGGGGCAACACACTGGGGGGTGAGGGTGTCCCATAGGGCTCCGGGGCAACACACTGGGGGGTGAGGGTGTCCCATAGGGCTCCGGGGCAACACACTGGGGGGTGAGGGTGTCCCATAGGGCTCCGGGGCAACACACTGGGGGGTGAGGGTGTCCCATAGGGCTCCGGGGCAACACACTGGGGGGTGAGGGTGTCCCATAGGGCTCTGGGGCAACACACTGGGGGGTGAGGGTGTTCCATAGGGCTCTGGGGCAACACACTGGGGGGTGAGGGTGTCCCATAGGGCTCCGGGGCAACACACTGGGGGGTGAGGGTGTCCCATAGGGCTCTGGGGCAACACACTGGGGGGTGAGGGTGTTCCATAGGGCTCTGGGGCAACACACTGGGGGGTGAGGGTGTCCCATAGGGCTCTGGTCAGAAGTAGTGCACTATATAGAGAATAGGTGCAACTTCTCAGTCAAACTACCTATGTGGAAAGGAAAAGGCTCTGACTCACCTGTGGTTTTCATTATGTATTTACATTTGAACTGTGCTCTTTTCTCTCTGATAGACGACATCCTGTGGTTTAAGCCTGTTGAGCTGAGAACCAAGTGGGGCCGTAGAGGACACATCAAGGAGGCCCTAGGTACGGAGAAAAGCTGAAACTTGTCAATACTGTTTAGTGACATGAAACGATATGTTGCCTTCATTGGGCAATTGTGTGAATACCTTACCTAAACCTGTATGTTGGTATGTTTTTCAGGTACTCATGGACACATGAAGTGTGTATTTGACAGCCAGATGCGGTCTCAGGATACTGTCATGATGAACCTGTATAAGAGGGTCTATCCTCGCTGGACGTATGACCCCTATGTGCCCATGCCCCTGCCCTGGGTCAAGGGAGAAGGGACTCAGGTGCCGGATGATTTTGACATGGAGTAGGTGGTGGTCTGTTGCAAGAGGTGTTATGAGTGTTGGAGTCTGTAGAGACGAACTTGCATGGACTGTGGCGATTACATTTTCACTCCAAGAGATGGTTTGTAATTTGTAATACAATAAAACCAAATAGACCAAATCACTTCTTTCTTTATTTCATTGGAAAACGTCCTTGTGGTCCAGTTAGTTCATTTACTGGCCATTAGATGGCAACAGTGTCTAAGAGGAAACAGGCTTTTTGTTGCAGTGACTGATAACTGGGTGGAACTGAAATCACTGATTATCTGAGAGCCATGCACTGTCATGTCCATGTACTCAAACACAAATAACTTGATCAAACATGATAAAAATGTTGAGGCATAATCCGAGGGAGCATGTTCACATCAATAATATTGTTGTACAGATTCCATTCTCCACTTCAACATGTTTGGCACATGTATTAAAGTCTGAACAACAACAATGATCACAAATGTGGATGAACTAGCTTGCCTTTCCTATTTTGGTCCATTGCTCACTCTGTTCTGGGAAGTCTTCTCCAGCTCTTTCCACTACCATTCCTTTAGGTCTTTCCCGTATTGTAGTCTTTTTGTCTTGTACATTTGGCAAAATTGCAAAGAAAAATATCCACAATTTGTTACATTTTAGTCATATAGCAGACACTCTTATCCAGAGGGAATCGAACCCACAACCCTGGTGTTGCAAGCACCGTGCTCTACCATCTGAGACTATTTGTGCCTCTTAAATTAATTAATTTGATTGATAGACTTGGTAGACTGCTTATATCCTCCACACTAGCTACGGTCTCAAACCTCTACTTAGTGCACCCCCCCTGTGCCCCCTTCCACTCCCTGGTGGTCTGGTAGGTTCCTCTCCCTGAGCTGAAGACTCCTTTTCACCACCAGTCAGACTCAAGTAGAGAATGCGGAACCCCATGTTTTCTCTCTGGATCTCCGACGCTCAACAGCTTAACATCCCTCCCCATCCCATGCTTTGTGCTCCACGGAGGAACTGATTTATGAATTGTAATATTTATCATAAAACTGTACTCTTGCATGCTCGCAGCTCCATTATTCATCCGGGGTCTCTGTTGGGACTGCACCAAAGAGGCATGCCAATATGTCTGGGAAACTAGAAGGTGAAGAGTTGGGGTTGGAGGAGTGGAACATGATCCAAGAAATTGAGGGGATCAAAAGTTCAATTTTTTTTCATACTCTGAATTTGATTACAGTGTGGAAAAAGTTAAAAAATACAGATAAAAACAATCGTGCAAGAGTAATGCCTCTGTTGCCGTATGGGGACACGCCGGGAGCCCTGGACAGTTTTGCTGAAACACTCCATTTATCTGCTTCATTTTTTTACTCATGTATGAAGGCAAGGGCATTGAACAGTGATGTGTTGGAACACATCTTGTTTTAAGCTGAATTCAGTGGTGTGGTGTGCCTGTTCTAGCTAGCTATTCATGATCAGGGGGGGACCCAATATCCCCACGCGCCATGGAGAATGTTTTTACAGTAACATATAAAAGAAAGTGACTGTATAGACGGCGTACACAATTTCCCTCCGACACTATCAATTTGAAACCGATAAAAATTTGGTTGTTTAGGGACCAACGGCAACGTGGTAACACGGTGGAATCCAGATGAAAAAAAAAAAGAAGTGAAGTGTGTGCTTGGCGTTGCTGGCCATGGTCAGAAGGAGTTAACTAGTGCTGCTGCCTGGTGGCTGACTGACTGAGGCCTGCTCTGCTTGCTGCAGAAATGTCCTGTGGTTCCCAGTTCACTGCCACCACACTTAGCTGGCTCCCGCTGAAGATATAATGGGTGAGAGATTTTTCCATTGGATGCGGATAAAGAGAGAGAGGGGGGGGGGGGGGTAGTAAAGGATAGAGAGATAAGGGAAGAACCCATCTAGGGGTGTTCAAACTGAATAAAACCAGAGATTGAGATAGAGAATGCAAAAGGGATCTATATAGTTGGTAAATGAGAATAAGAGCTGAAGAGGGAGAATTGCAGTAGTGTGAGAGAGCGAGAGATTAAGCTTGGCGGCGTGGGTGAGAGAGAGGGAAAGTGAGAGTGGCTGGCGTTTATGGATAGCAGATGTGGTGCTGTGGGGTTCTGGCAGGGGCCGAGCGCGCCTGAATCCCGCACCGGCTGGGTGGCACCGGGGTGAGAGGGAGGTCACTGCACACAGCCCATAAAACAGAGAGGGAGGGAAGGAAGACTGCCTGGGCCTCACACCAGCCTGGGACTCCAAGGCTGTGATGGTGAGCAAATCACACTTACAAACTATGCATTCTTAGGTAAAAAAATTAATAAAGATCTCTTAAACCAGGGGTTTTAAAACTGGCCTGAGGTACTGCAAGGGGTCCGCAAATTGTTTGTTTTGGTGAAAAATATTTTGGGGGATTTTTTTAAATATGAAAAATCATTATTTTATGAATATTGCTAGCTAGCTGCAACAGAATATATACCATTGTGGATACCATTTTTTTTTTTTTTTTAGGTCTCTGCGTCCAGTATGAAGGAAGTTAGAGGTAGTTTCACGAGCCAATGCTAACTAGCGTTAACGCAATGACTGGAAGTCTACAGGAAAAGTTAGCATGCTAGCTGTTCCTGTTGATCTTTGCCAAAATCTCCAACTATCCCTTTTAATATGGAGGAAATTGCAGCCATTGGAGCTAATTACAGGTTTTTTTCTTAAAGGACTGAAACTAATACCATCTTTGAAAACTAACAATCAAAATAAAAGCTGGACAGTCAGGTAGAATAGAAAGGCATTCAGGGCACATGCCCATTGATTTTGTAATGTTTTAGCAGAGGAACACAGCCTTAGCCATGGCAAAATGCATAGCATTGCAGGGAATTAGCTTAAAAACTGCATAATTGTTTCTCAGCTCCATGCCAAACTGTAGAATTGGCAAAAAATGTGCTTTACAACAGCGATATGTTCTCTACGTCGCCAAGATACCTTTCCAGCTAATAGACTATGTTAGAGTGAACTCTGGGGAGGTCAAATTTTCCATATGCACAAAAAGCTTATTCCTCTCAAATGTTAGTGAGCATTTCTCCTTTGCCAAGGTAATCTATTCACCTGACAGGTGTAGCATATCAAGAAGCTTATTAAACAGCATGATCATTACCTTGTGCTGGGGACAATAAAAGGCCACTATAAAATGTGCAATTTTGTCACACAACACAATGCCACAGATGTCTCAAGTTTTGAGGGAGCATGCAATTGGCATGCTGACTGCAGGAATGTCCACCAGAGCTGTTGCCAGAGAATGTAATGTTCAGTTCTCTACCATAGGCCGTCGTTTTAGAGAATTTGGCAGTATGTTAAACCGGCCTCACAACCGCAGACCACGTGTAACCACGCCAGCCCATGACCTCCACATCTGGCTTCTTCACCTGTAGGATCGTCTGGGACCAGCCACCCGGAGAGCTGATTAAACTGTGGTTTTGCCCAACCAAAGAATTTCTGCACAAACTGTCAGAAACAGTCTCAGGGAAGCTCATCTGCATGCTCGTTGTCCTCACCAGGGTCTTGAACGGACTGCAGTTTGGCGTCGTAACTGATTTCAGTGGGCAAATGCTGGCACACTGGAGAACTGTGCTCTATAAATACCGGTTTCAACTGTGCCTGGCTGATGGCAGACCGTGTGTATGGGAATGTTCAGCTACACCATAGCTCTTTATTGAACTCATGGCAGGATTGTTACAGCGATGCTAGAAAGTAGGCCAACCACATGTGGCCTGACCCATTCTTACACTGTCTATTTTCTTATTGTCAATACATCCTCAACACTTGAACACATTCCGAACATACCAGACTAGGGCTGATAGGGTCACACTGGACACACCTCTTACCTCACACTACCACTCTCCCAATTCAGTCTGATCACAAACCCTGTATTTCCCCATGATTGATACTCAACCAAACTTCTCTATCACCCCCACTTTCTTTACTTTATGTTATTCCTCTCCCTTAGCCTGGTCCTGACTCCCTGGTTCTCTCTCCCCCTTAGCCTGGTCCTGACTCCCTGGTTCTCTCTCCCCCTTAGCCTGGTCCTCACTCCCTGGTTCCTGGGGCCTGGCCAAGGCGTGTGTCCCTGGAGGAGCCAGCAAGGAGATGCAGCGAGGGGGCGCAGAGACAGGCTCCAAAACCACAGCTGCAGCAGTCTTCCCTTTCCTTCCCCTCTGTCTCCACTCCAGTCCGCTTTCCCTTCCCTTCACTTTGTAAGGAACTGGCCTGGCACACTCCCCAGCTCTGCCATTAATCAGGGAATGAGGGGTAGTTCAGCGTGTGTGTGTACGCGCGCACATGTGGCTGAGTGTGTGTGTGTGTGTGTGTGTGTTTATGTGTATGTTTGTGTGTGCTGATAGAGAACTGGATGGAATGGGTGTGATGGTATGGAGACCAGGACCTCCCAACAAAGCTGAAGAGTTCACCCAGCGAGCGAAAGGGGGAGGGAGGGAGGCTGACAGACAAAAAGCCTGGTGCACAGATTGTGACTGTCAGTGAGAGGGACTGAGAGTATGAGATAGATGATCTAGGGAAGTTTTAGGCACCGAGAGAGGTAGAGATGGTTCAGGCCTCTCCCTATGTACATGGCTGAAATTCTTCAGGCGGAGAAGTCATGGGACTGTCTATTATCCCCCTTTTCTGCCCAAGACCAACATAAAATTTGAAATACCTTTATGAACACTTTGAGAATGTTCATGTGCGTGCAGGAGAGTGCAAATCAGGAACAAGACACAAGTGTGCGCGACAGGTAAGAAAGTACAGACATCATTATACAAGGACAGTTCCCTGAAGGAAAGCAGTTCATACAAAGTACATGAGACCCCCCCACCCTCCCTTCTCATCTCCCCTCCTACTACAGTCCATGCCCCTCCGCCCTCTCTTCCCTGATTATCCAGGTGGGAGTGAAATGTGAAAAAACCAAACCACTTCCAACCTGCTCCCCCTCACCCCCCAATGGGCCTCCCAGAATGCCTGTCTGCTGACATCACTGAGCAGAGACCTGGCAAGCCAATCTCTCCCCTGCTCTGCTCTGTTCTGCACTCTCCTTCCTTCTCGCTCTCTCTGCTTCCTGCCCTCATGATGTCACACACCATATGGTTTTCAGCGAGTATCAAGACGGAAAAGAGATTTAGTCTGTCGAGAGGAGAGAAAAGGAGGAGGGGCGGAGCGGCTGTGTAGTGTGCGTAGGATACAGATAACAAAAGGTTGCTCTTCCCCAATGTGTGCTCTGTGAGTGGAAGGTAAAAGAAGAGGGGGAGAGGGGTGAGAAGGGAGAGTGGGTGATAAGGGAGTGAGAATGGAGAGGGGTGAGAAGGGAGAGGGGTTAGAAGGGGGAGGGGGTGAGAAGGGAGAGGGTGCGAGAAGGGAAGAGGGGTGAGAAGGGAGTGAGAAGCGAGAGGGGGTGAGAAGGGAGAGGGGGTGTGAAGGAAGTGAGAAGGGAGAGGGGGTGTGAAGGAAGTGAGAAGGGAGAGGGGGTGAGAAGGGAAGAGGGGTGAGAAGGGAGAGGGGGTGAGAAGGGAGAGGGGTGAGAAGGGAGAGGGGGTGAGAAGGGAGAGGAGGTGAGAAAGAAGAGGGGGTGAGAAGGGAGAGTGGGTGAGATGGGAGAGGAGTGAGAAAGGAGAGGGGTGAGAAGGGAGAGGAGTGAGAAGGGAGTGTGAAGGGAGAGGGGTGAGAAGGGAGAGTGGGTGAGAAGGGAAGGGCTGTGCTGTGCTGTGTGAGGCTAATGAGGAGAGACCAGGGAGCAGAGTCCACTCAGCAGACAGCCATGTGCACCACAGACACCCAGCAGGCCGGCCTGCTCAATCACACTCATTGGGTTTACCAACAAACTGTAGGTGCTGGGGCAGCCCTGAGGGACAAGACTGGCAGCTGCACACCTCTGGAGCTACCCCAACCAACACTTCCAACCTTAGTGATAAACGTATCAAACGTATACGTTATGATAAACATACATTTTCACACATTTGCATTATGATTTGCAGAGAGCCATTTCAATGCCACCAATTTACTCTTACCATATACCATTTATCTGAGAAGTGAATCCTATACTATCCCTGTATCATCATAACTCATCCATGAGTATTTCAAATCTGGATTTTATATGGCAAGATAATTGCTCATCACAGACAGAGGGTGAACTAGAATAGCGAACAAACAACACACAACAGCTCAGGGCTTTCAAATGACATGCCTTGCACGCCTATTTTCTAAAACTGTCGCAAAGCTGCTCATTATATTGAATTAAGAGATGGGTGTGATTCACCGTTGAACCTACCGCTCAATCTCTGGTGTAGGAGAGGGATGATGAGCCTTGAGAGAGAGAAAGTGGGAGAGAGAGACACTTGGAAGGTTGGAATGGGAGCAGAGGGATGATAGGCTGATCTGGTCTTGGTGTCTGGGGAAGGGTGGCGGGGCGCTAACAGCTAAGTCGGCTGCAGGCGAACCATTCTATCCCATGGTCCCTCCCGCTCTGCTCTGTCTTGACTGCAGCAGGCCACCTGCCAGACAATAATGGAGCAATAATAACTTGATTGGAAGGTTATTAGTCACTCCGAGCGTAAATTGAAACAAGGCGCTCTGAGCATCGGAGGGCAGGGGTCCTCGTATCTCTTCCTCACAACTGTCTGAAAAAAAAAACACATGCACTTTCTGTATTATTCCTAACTCATGTTGGGTCTACATCCATCCACATTGATTCAACACTGCTCTAAAAACACACACAAACATGCAGCCCTGACAGTCGTAAATACACTGAGACTACAAAACATTACAGACAGAACACCTGCTCTTTCCATGACATAGACTGACCAGGTGAATCCAGATGAAAGCTATGATCCCTTATTGATGTCACTTGTTAAATCCACTTCAAATCAGTGTAGATGAAGGGGAGGAGACAGGTTAAACAATGATTTTTAAGCTTTGAGACATGGATTATTTATGTGTGCCATTCAGACAGTGAATAGGCAAGACAAAATATTTAAGTGCCTTTGCACAGGGTATGGTAGTAGGTGCCAGGCACACCGGCTTGAGTCTATCAAGAACTGCAACACTACTGGGTTTTTCACATTCAACAGTTTCCCGTATGAAGAATGGTTCACCACCCAAAGGACATCCAGCCAACTTGACACAACTGTGGGAAGCATTGGCGTCAACATGGGCCAGCATCCCTGTGGAACGCTTTCGACACCTTGTAGAGTCTGTGCCCCGACGAATTGAGGCTGGTCTGAGGATAAAAGGGGAAGCAACTCGACATTAGGAAGGTGTTCACAATGTTTTGTACACTCAGTGTAAGTTTGGAGGTGTGTGATTTAGGTGACCGCAGACCTTGTAGTGCCTGTAGATGTTTAGCTACTGCTGTTATGGAGGAAGCTGTTTTAGAGGAAGTGGCTCTCTCATTCTCTCTCTCTCTCTCTCTCTCTAACAAAATATAAATTAATAAAATGGTGTATTCCCAAGTTAAATTATTGTAAAAATTAAAATTAATCAAAACTCACTCACAGATCCTTAGATAGCGCATTTCCTTGTATGGTTCCGTTCTGCCCACCTCTGTAACCAAGGTTATCAACAGTTCATCATGGGAACCTGGAAGTGAGATATAATACCTCCTCTCTCTCCTCTCCACTAGGCCAGGCCAGAGGCCTTTGGTGACTTTGACCACTCTAATGAAACAGCAGCCAGCAGCATCTTGAACTTGGATAATACCAAGAGGAAGACCCTGGATCAGAAGATTGTCAGTTGCTATTGTGATTGAAATACCACAACACACGTAGGCTGAGACACGAATAGGATTCTGCCCGGTAAGTGTCCTACTAAATCAACATCTTTTGTCTAAAGAGCAGCAACAAAATAATGATGGTGAAATAATCAGGGAGCCGTCCAGTGGTGTTCATAATAACCTGTAGCAACTCTTATCATACTAACACATTGGTGTTGGTCAGACAATGGGAGGATTGGGTGTTGGAGGGAGCAGTCACAATCCATGGCAAGGCCTATAGAATCTTCTTTAGGGAACGGTTGAGTCTTATGATCATTAAAGAAAAGACTGATTGAAACTCACTTTCAGTGACTCACTGATTGACCAAAATTACTAAATTGACTTAATCAAATGTCTTATGGAAATCTTATTGATATCTGTCATGCACTGCAAATATGTATTTTAAAGACACCTGCTAAATATTTGGTAGTCAGCACTATGCCAGCAGACACCTGTGTAAAACATTGCAAGCAGGTACATTTTAATTTCCATATCAAATGAAAAGTTCAGACTCATGCGTTTACAAACAAATTGTCATATAAATTCCTGTTCAAAATAGCACATTGTCTAAAATAGATGGGACATTTTTATATGAACACAATATTAAACTCAATGTATCCGATTTGAATAATTAATTAAATTTAACGAAAAAGGGTAATGTTTTTGGTACAGTTTTATATATTTTCCAAATTATGGATTTTATAGAATGAAAGGTATTGTGACCATCTTTAACCATGTTTATGCCAATCAGGGAAAAAATATCACATTAGAACGTTTTGGAACAAATAGTGACTGGCATGTGTGTGCTTTACTGATGGGGTGATGTATTCTATGAGCCATCCATTGAGGTTGCCCAATTACACTGGCATGTCTGGCCATACAGTGAATCTGACAGAAAATGTTCACATACAGCTTGGAGTATGGAGAAAGTATTTACACTGCAACGACAACGCAATCGTGTAATATGGATTTTTCATTATTCCAAATAAAATATAAATACAAAGTGCAAATTAACGGGTACCTTTACGCACAGAAGGCTGCTCCGCACATTACATCCTAGAATGCTAACCATTGGGTGTCGCTGTGGGCGCATCCACCCGGCCATAAACCCTGGTCTGATCGGACCCCGACCAAATCTGAAGAGGTGTCTGATATAGGACTATTGCACGTGAGAAATAAAAGAGTGTTACGGGGCAGAGAGAAAGGGCGAACGGTGATAGAGAATAGGAGAAAGCACGGAAGAGGTTAGTAATAGCACGGAATTTTAGGCGAGTGAGCGTGGAAGTCTGGATGGGGGAATCTCGAGGAGAAGATTTCACAAACGGCCACGACACCAGACATGAGTCCGAGGTGGGTAAATGACAGCTGGGAGAGAGAGCGCGTTGCCCTCCGCTAGACTCATGAATATTTACATCGCGTCTGGCTACTTACTGCGACTTCAGGTGCATTCAGTCAGTGAAGCCAATACGAGCTCTCCTACTTATGTATATATTTATTTACTTTTTTAAATAGTTGTCTGACAGCTGGCAAGTACAGACTTAACTTACGCGTCAGGTGCTGGCATGTTATATCGCATTTTAAAAGCTTTACATTATCGTGAGGTGGCTAAAGGGTAAATGTAAAACAAAATCTCTCGAGAATGTCTATGCCTATCTCAAAAAAATCTGAAGGTACACTTTTTTCTTCGAACGATTGGAGAGGAAACATGCCTTACTAATTCAAAACAACGTTCATGTTTGTGATAAGGGCAAAGGCCCATTTGCAGTGACAACGGTTTACAATTAGTAGCCAAACATTGGTATACCTACATATGATCAGCTTCTAAAAGTTTTAGAACTGATGTAAATTAGAAGTTGATTAAGAGAGATGGTTTTCAGAATGTGAACCAACAAAGTACAACTAGGCCCGTTACTGTGTATTAAAAATAGCAAAGGCTACATTTTTTTTATTGAACATGATCAATTTCAGAACTGTGTACTGTGCGTGGAACACTGAAATCACTGTAGGCCTGAAAACAAACAAACCTGCATAAAGCCAGAAACAACCCTAACAGCTGTCATGATGAATATATACAAACAAAATTATGAAAATGCAAAATGTAAAGGGTTGGTCCCATGTTTAATGAGCTAAAATAAAATATCCCAGAAATTGTCCATACACACCAAAGCTTATTTCTCTCAAATGTTGTGCACAAATTTGTTTACATCCCTGTTAGTGAGCATTTCTCCTTTGCCAAGATAATTCATCGACCTGCCAGGTGTGGCATATCAAGAAGCTTATTAAACAGCATGATGAGTATTTATGTTTGTAATAAGGCCCTTTTTTGGGTAAAAAGTCATTCTGATTTGCTGGGCCAGTCATGTGAAATCCATAGATTAGGGCCTAATGAATTTTGTTCAATTGACTGATTTCCTTTGAAATTGTTGCATGTTGCGTTTCTATTTTAGTTCAGTATATATTGTAATTATTTTTGTGCTAATTTAAAGTACAATTTGTGTACACTTAATCACCTGTTACTTTGTGTGTATGTAGCCTACCCCAAACTTAGAGGTAGGTACCTTTTCCGTTCCAAAAATAGTCCTATGTTTTACTCACGAAAACAAAGGCCAATGACTGTATGGTTGCAGGATTACCTTATAGTTATATTTGTTGGATAAAAATATCAGGGGACAGAGTTCTGCTCCTCCCCGCCCACCTTGGTCAGTGCTCCGAGTGTCGCAGGATAAGTGCCGTGTCACTCTACTGTAAGCTCTTGTTTGCTTGTGTTTACCCAAGTAGGCTAGACTCATTAGGCATGAGGCTACAATCAGTAGACGACAAACTCTAATGAGAAGTGTCTCTTAGTTAGCCAATGGGGGTTGGACTGTAGAATGTCACATCTGTATACTAGGACTAGTACACAATATCTATAGCACATTTAAAACTATCCAGTGGAAGCTGCTGTGGGGCGGATGGCTCATAATAATGGCTGGAATGGAGACAATGGAATGGCATGGCATTAAACACATTAAAACACGTGGTTTCCATGTGGTTGATACCACTCTATTGACTCCATTCCAGTCATTATTATGAGCCGTCCTTCCCTCAGCAGCCTCCACTGAAACTATCATAAGATTAACCTTGTAAGTAGGTTTAATTGAAATATCCATTAACTAAAAGGGCGTAGTGTTATAGATCATTTTCAGTCAAATGGCATATGAATAAACCAGCCGTCATCTATCGGTGTGTAGGATATTTCCCCATAGTCTAATTGTTGACAATATGCATTTTTGTTACGGGTCTCCCCTCTGGCCTATGTCAGTGCGAAACTGCAGTGGCTGTGGGATGTACAATAAAGGCCTGTCTCTTTAAGACGAAGTCGCGATGTGTTGTGAAGTTCAAGTTGGGGTCAGTTGAATGAAGTTCCTGCCCTCGATTTTAATTGTAGTTGTATTATATATTGTATTATCACACGGGGCGCTAAAACACTTTCGGCGCATAGAGGCGCCATTATTTCGCGTTATAGCCTCGACACAAAAAATTGCCGAGGAAATTACAAAAATAAAACATGAGAAAACTGATGCTGGACTAACCACGTATTTTTTTAAAGGAGGGGGTGAGAAAGAGATGGGAGGGGCAGGGAAAGCGAGAGGGAGGGGCAGAGAGAGCGAGAGCGAGAGCGAGAGAGGAAGAGGGACGGAGAGAGTAACAAGAAATTCATAGCAATTAATAATACAACGTTTTGGCAGTCGTGCTTGGAAAACTGGCATGGTTTTTGGAGGCTGGCAGTTCAAAGTTGAAACGTCAGAAATTACTCCAAAAGTCTGTTGAGATGATCATTAAGGGAGACTTAGATCGGATGGCAGAAGAGATCGGGCATCCAGGTAACGTTTCAATATCAGCATTTCAAAGACCACGACAGCTACAGTACAGGCAACATTATTGAGACCAAATATTGACAATATTTAAATTTTTAGCGATTTTAATGTGACATATGGATTTTATTGCGCGTTTAGTATTTGGTTATTTTTTGTGTATTTCGAATACAAATTATGAACGTTTTAAATCATAGTCGTGTTTTCCTAATTTTGCGATTGAACCCATTAGTTTATAGATGTGTCTTTGTAACCAGACATGGTTCCTTATGTGAGCAGTCTTTTGTTTGATTGAAACATTCTCAGCTCCACTTTACCAAACTCCGAAAAGCCTACACAATTTAGTTAAATGGATCACTGGACGAAGTTCTGTATAAACTGTAACAAGGTAAGATTTATATTGCATTATTTGCTGTGAAGTAGGCATAACCTATATTTCACCTATTGTCCTCAGATGATTGTGTAGTTGTCTAGTTTTTATACAGAAAACAGTTTAGTTCAGTCTCTCGGTGTTCAGCATGATGCCTTATCCCCAGTCAGTCAGTGGTAAATTGATGCAGTGGGTCTCGGTGCATCACCCCCCCCCCCCCCCCACACTACCACCACCACCACCACCACCAAAGTGTAGCTATATGTCACAGCTCGCCTAGCATCGGACTAATGAAGGGTTCATGGTGCTTCACATGGAGTTGATTCGATTTTAGCCAGAGCGATGACGGCATTATTTTCTGTTCCTGTTCTGTTCCTCTCACAACCCCTCTGTACTTTTCTATGTCAACATTTAACATCGATCATCAATCAAAAAAATATTGACAACACATTACGCACGTATAGGCCTATGTCCTAGGCTATCACTAATCTACAGTTATTTCGATTAAATGTAAGGCTACTTGAATTTCCCTTTGTACAATATTTGCGGAGATTATTTAGTGTACATTCGTATGTTTATCTGACGGAGATAACGACGGATGATGCACTATAGAAGTCAGGGATGGTTTTATGCGCGTTGAAGTGATTTTTCTAATGCGAGGACAAGATTACAGCAGTAGGGATTGAGAATGTGAGATTTAGGATACCTAAATCATGTATATTATGTTAAAATAGTTTGGTTGTTGACTTCTCAAATGGTCAATTTCTTGATAAACGATGTATTTATTAAGACATGTTGTAAAGATCTATAGCCTAATGGACGCATTGATTACGAATATAATTCCATTTTCTGAAGAAGTTTACATAACTCAGGAAGAGGCGAGTCTATTTTCTTAAAAGGGCAACTTTGAGCTTGTAGGTCTAGAGGCCTACTTCCTCTCTCGGTGTGTATTCAATGAAATCGAATGATTTAATTAAGACATGGTTGCACATAACTATATTTAGCGTTTACAACTTTACAAACTTTACTGCAGGCAAAATACCTTTTAAAAAAGGAGGCACATTTTTAAAAATACGTTTTGTTGGCCTTTACATCAGTGGTGATAAGGAAACAGACAGAACATATTTTAAAACAAATAAAACATGTCAAACCTATAGCCTATGAGTGATTTGAGGAGGCCCCTTTAATACCGGAGCTCGTGTGCACTTGTCTCCTGTCGGGATTATGAATGGACATCTGGGGGGTCTGTATTCTAGAGAGATGAGGCGCGCTGCTCGCGAGTTTCAACTGAGAGTGTGGCATTTAAAATGCCCCTCATAAGGAAGTCAACGACAGAGCGAATCAAAATCATAACCAAGGTAAAGACGAGGTTGCGTTCATAAGGCGACAGCCTCGTTTTGACCGCTGTCTAATCTCTACTCTCACTTCTCTAGCCTTCTGACTATAGAATAAGTGTAAAATGCCCATTTGCAGTGACAACGGTTTTACAATTAGTAGCTACAGTCAATTGGTAGAACAAAAAATAATTTTACATATGCTCAGCTTCTAAAAGTTTTAGAACTGATGTAAATTAGAAAAGCTGATTGAGAGAGATGGTTTTTAGACTGTTAACCAACAAAGTACAACTAGGCCCGTTACTGTGTATTAAAAATAGCAAAGGCTACAATAATTTTTTATTGAACATGATCCATTTTAGAACTACTAAATAAAGCATTAATTAAACACAATTAACATTTAATTTGCTATCATTAAGTAGATATGTTTTCTTTGCAACGTTAATGTATTATTAAGTGGATAGGAAGTGTGGAGGGTGTTCTTAACCCGGAGCAGACCCCCTCAGCCTAAACCCAGCCTCAACCCCAAACCAGAGCAGTGACAACACAGACACAACTCAGTTGTCATGGATACCAAACTGTCCCAAAGATGACTCAAGAACGGTTTTCAAAAAAGTCACCCTTATACCAAGTATAGCATTCACCTATAACTAACCACTCGGAAACAAATCATGGTACAGGAAAACGTTCAGAATGTGCATGACAGACAAAAGAACCTTCAGGACCCATAAATTATTATCAACAGCCACATACTGAAGGTGAATCATATTCCAAAATATAACTTATTGTCATAATAAATGTTTCACATTATCTAAAAACATGTTTACTAATTGAAAATAAACAGTATATAGTTTGGAGAGAGAGAGTGAGAGAGAGAGAGAGAAATATAAAAAAGAAAGTAGCCTCGTCATATTTTGTACAAGTGAATGATATTTGAATTATGAATATAACCTTGCACTGAAATGCTTTCTCTAACAGTTTAAAAACTTTTGATTGGCTTAGTGGATTAGAGAGCTGTATTTGATAGACTGACAAGAGGACACAGTAACTGTTAAAGTATCTATCTATCTATCTATCTATCTATCTATCTATCTATCTATCTATCTATCTATCTATCTATCTATCTATCTATCTATCTATCTATCTATCTATCTATCTATCTATCTATCTATCTATCTATCTATCTATCTATCTATCTATCTATCTATCTATCTATCTATCTATCTATCTATCTATCTATCTATCTATCTATCTATCTATCTATCTATCTATCTATCTATCTATCTATCTATCTATCTATCTATCTATCTTAATGCATGATGCTCAGACAAAGGTTTTTAATAGGCCTATGTTATGTATTTTGGTCACCACGTTCTCTTTCACTCGACATTTTGAGAGAAAAATCACGATGTCCATATTCTTCAAATTCTACAAAAATGACAGACAGTTCATTCGGTTATTCTAACTGGATGATCATGGTAATAATTTTTTCATTTTAACCCGTTTTCTTTCTCCACTGAACGCGTTTAAACGTGTTAATATTATTTTAGCAATTCATATATCCAAACGATGCTAAAAATGACAAACCCGCCTTTACGCATAGGCTACAAGAGCGCGCGTGTGTGCACGTGCGTGTGCCTTTGTCTAAGTGTGTGACATGATAACGATTCGATAAAACATCCGAGTAAGATAACAATCAAACAAACGGAAACGAACCTAAGCAAAGTATAGCATAATTGTGCCATACATGCAAGCCCACTCTCTTGCTGGACGTTAGACAGGTGCGCATGTACATTTGACAGTCTTTCCAGAATATAAAAAATAAAATCATAACTTATAAATATATGCCTGCTATATTTGCTCCTCTACCCTTCAACATTTTAAGTAAAACCCTCTTTATAATTGAAGGCTGGCATTCCGTAAGGTGGTGGCATGATGGTGGCATGTTTGTCAACGAGTGTAAAGGGTCAGTGTAGCCTAGATCTCTGTTTCATGGCCTTTTTTTCTCAGGCCATGTATAGCGTGCTGTGACAGAATAAAAGTGTATGGTGCACTCCCATTCACCCTGGTGAAACATCTGCGCCTGTCCCAACCTCATGCGTAAAAGCCTTTGACGGTTGCGCTCTGCACACAGCCCACCAATCGAGTAGCACAGTGCTCAGATATATGCCTGAAATCACTTGCGCTGTTAATGTATAACTAACCCATCTCTCTGAGTATCAATTCTCATATGAGGCATGTTGAATTACCTGTTCCTTTTCTTGGATTTGCTCCTCATAACATGGAATTTCTAGTAAAATACGACCTGGGAGAAATGAAAGACAGCAGCGTTTGAGAGAGCAGCAGTGGAAACCTGTAAATGGTTAGGTTATGGGTTTTATTACACCAAAACTAGACCATGTTTTAAATGGCTAAGTTCCTTTTGAGTAATTCTAAACATATATCAACTCCGCTACACCGCAAACTCCGTAAGACTGAGGTGTGTCTTTAAATGATAGGAATGGAAGACTATGATACAGCCATGGTATAAAACTCTGTATAAGAACTGCTTTTCTTTAGACGGATCCATTGATATGTTTATGTGTGGTGTGCAGTGTGCTTGCAGGGCCTCCATGTGGGCAGAATAGTGTCTTAAGGAAGGCTCAGTAGGTAATTCAATAGGTAATTAAATGTCAGCTTGCAATCTCATGCTTCCCTGTCCCTCTGACTGGGAGCTTATAGTCAATGAAATAAACAATAAGAGGATGAACTTATGTCAGGAAGACCACAGTCGGACATATTTATTTAGTTGCTTGTTTCCCATCAGTGAGACCAAGCCCTTAGGGACAGTTACAAACTGTTTCATCTCATCAGTAAAGTATCCTCGGACACCAATGTTTGAACAATACATCCTGCTAAATTTGTACAGTTAATAATGTTTACTTAAGCCTTAGTACAACAATACACAACTTTGTTTTGTGTGTATGTGTGTGTGTTGGTATGCGAGAGGCATGTGTGTGCACATTAAAATCCCAGAGTTCATCTCAAGTTAAAGCATTGGAGATTCTCATTTTCTCTTGATTTACATCCTGTGTGATCAGAGTTCCTTATATGACTGGGCCAGCTTTTTTTGGACTCGTCTTCTCCATGCACAGGTTTACAGTATACCTGCTGTTCATCATACTTGCAAAATGTTCACTCTCCGCTTTGTTTAAAACACTGCACACACCACCTCTGTAATATTTTTTTTATGGAAGCCGGCAACAAGAAAACATATCCATATCTGTATCTCTCTCTCTCTCTCTCTCTCTCTCTCTCTCTCTCTCTCTCTCTCTCTCTCTCTCTCTCTCTCTCTCTCTCTCTCTCTCTCTCTCTCTCTCTCTCTCTCTCTCTCTCTCTCTCTCTCTCTCTCTCTCTCTCTCTCTCTCTCTCTCTCTCAGAATTTCACTTTAGGAAGTGAATGTGTACACGTCAGTTTCTGATAATGACAAAACCAAGTCAATTGCTGCGTTATGTATAGCAATAGCTAACTTTTATAGAGTAACTCCTACGTGTGCTGCCTTTACTGTAAATAGCAGGGCTGGGGTCAATTCGAAGGCTTCTACAGTTTATTGGGAAGTCTTATTTATATATGGAAGCCAAATCAGACCCTTGTCAGCACTGAGCTTACATTTTATGTGTGAAAAATACATTTGTTTTACATGTCTCACCTAAATAGATAAAAAGCAGACTAAAACTAATTGGAGAATGTGCCACAATATCATGTGTATTAGAAAATATACAAAAATGAGGAACTATGTACAGTAGATATTGACTGGCACTGCATGACATTTACAGATATCTGCTGTTTTAGGTGGCGGTCTGACGATGATGCTCCATGCCATGGAAGTCCCAAGTCATGCTAGGCACCTCCTCCTGCAACTCAACACCCAGCGCACCAAGGGCTTCCTGTGTGATGTCATCATCGTGGTGCAGAACGCGTTGTTCCGAGCCCACAAGAACATTCTGGCCGCTAGCAGCCTCTACCTGAAGTCCCTGGTCGTCCATGACAACCTCATCAACCTAGACCACGAGATGGTGAGTCCCGGGGTTTTCCGGGTTATTCTAGACTACATTTACACGGGCCGCCTGATGGAGGGAGACCCCAGCTCCCCAACAGAGCCCAACCTGGGGTCCGTGCTGGCTGCAGCTAGCTATCTGCAGCTTCTGGACTTAGTGGCACTGTGTAAGAAGAAGATGAGGAGAAATGGGAAGTACCCTCTCCGACCCACTCCTTCCTTTCTGCCCTATGGGAAGATGGGCCCTAATAGTTTGGGTTTAGGGGGAGGGGCCACCCACACGCCCAGCGCCCCACCACTAGAGGAGCTGCCGCCCCACCCCCATGCCACGCATGCAAGGGAGCTGTATGCCCCCACCTCCTCTCAGGGCCCTCATGTGTTCCCCTCCACACCCTCAGCCCTGCCGGCCCAGCCCAGCCTGCGCCCAGCTCACTCTGACAGGAACTGCTCCCCCATCTACGGCCTGGACCTCTCCAAGAAGAGCCCCAACTCCCAAACCCAGAACACTCCCTCCCACCCCCACCTGGCCCACGCCCTACCCCACAACGATGAGGAGCGGGAGGGGGGGCTGAGCAGCCGCACCAGCCCCATGCTGGGGGCCAACGGCGGGGCCTACCCCACAGAGAAGATGGAGACGGCTGATCAGGCTGGGTCTCTCCCGCCTCACTCCTACCCCCACATTAACAAGCCCCTGGGTCCCCACCTGCCCCACCTCCACCGCTCCAGCTCCCAAGGTCCAGACCACTACCCCTGTCCCCCCAGCCCCGACACCCCCACAGAGGCTGGAGAGCCCAGCAGGGAGGTGGGAAACATCTACCGCTGGGTGAAGCATGAGCCACTGTCATACACAGCTGAGGATGAAGAGGATGACGAGGATGAAGAGGAAGGGGGTGTAAATGGAGACCAAGACCACCAGCATCGCAACCACCATCACAAGGCAGGGGAGGAGAGCGATGATCGCTACCGTAGGGTGGGCTGTGACGGGGAGGATGAGAAGAGTGGGTCAGGCAGTGAGGAGACAGGCAGTAGTGAGGGTCGCCCATCACCCACAGGGCCCATGGGGAGGTTCCACCTGCCCTACGAGCCTGAGAGCTTTGGGGACAACCTATACGTGTGCATCCCCTGTGACAAGGGCTTCCCCAGCTCTGAGCAGCTCAACGCCCACGTAGAGACCCACACAGAGGAGGAGCTGTACTCTGGAGGGGAGATGGGCAACAGTAACAGCAACCCCAAAAACAACAGCAGCAACAGCAATGGTAATGTCAGCCTGAACAACCTGGGCAGCCTGTCCTATCTGGAGCGGAAGTCCAGCCAGAGCCTGTCGTCTGGGGTCCTGGGGGAGATCATCAGACCCTATCGCTGCAACTCCTGTGAGAAGTCATACAAGGACCCGGCCACGCTGCGCCAGCATGAGAAGACCCACTGGCTGACAAGGCCCTACCCCTGCAGCATCTGTGGCAAGAAGTTCACCCAGCGCGGCACCATGACCCGCCACATGCGCAGCCACTTGGGACTGAAGCCCTTTGCATGCGACCACTGCGGCATGCGCTTCACCCGCCAGTACCGCCTCACTGAGCACATGCGCATCCACTCTGGGGAGAAGCCCTACGAGTGTCAGGTGTGCGGGGGCAAGTTCGCCCAGCAGCGCAACCTCATCAGCCACATGAAGATGCACAGCAGTGGGGGGGCCGGAGGGGCTCTGACGGCCGACGGCAAGCTGAAGCTGGACTTTGCGGAGGGCATCTACCCCCTGAGTAAATACGCAGCAGAGCACCTGGGGCTGAAGCAGGAGAAGGCCTCTGAGCTGCTGGCAGAGCATGCCATGGAGACCCTGTTCCCGCTGTCCAAACTGGCAGCAGAACACCTGCGCCTCAGCCACCATGACAAGATGGATGTCCTGGGGGTCCAGGCCCTGCCGCCTCCCCCAGGGTCCCTCTCTGACTCCCACTCCCGTACCATTGACCGCTACTCCCCCAGCTAAGACACTCTGACCAGTCACCCCCAGCATGGCCTTGACTATCACACAGTCCTATGGGCACCCAACTTAAATTACAGTATTCTAACATCATTCACCTCAACTCCATCAGTATCTGCACCTCAGACTAAAGCCAATACCTGGCCTAAAGAATGCACACAAACTGTGTAGACTCCTATAAGTGCCTTCTTTTTTTTCTTTTTTTTTGCATTATATGCATTTCATAAACCTTCCTAGGAGAACTGTGATATATCTACTCTATTTGGACCAAGGAATACCCACTCAAAACAGTGTAGTATTTATGTCTACGCAAACAATGTTTTTTTTTTGTTAAACCACCGAGCCAAAAACAAATTGAGAACCAAAAAGCAATTTTTTTATTTATTTTTTTGTACGTAATGAAAAACCAAAGAAACTGTTGCAAGAAAGTGTCGTAATCTGACCCTAAACCTGTGTACTAAATGTACTATTGTACTACTACTATTGTAATTGTACATAAAATTGGTGTAAAGCACATATGGACAAGATTCAGTGCTCCTGTCCAGAACTGAAAGGAACGTTGGACAAAAGAAAAAGCCAAAGCTTTGGGATTTGCAAGTGATTGGAACACTTTTTCTTAATTTAGTTTTCTGGGGTACTGGATTTTCTCTGTATGTCCCTGTCTGTTGTAGTCACGAGGGAGGGACTAACTGAAGACAGCATTCACTCCGCCATTTAGGTCAAGTGATCTGTGCATTGTTTTTCTAGCGTTGTTACATACTCTCTGATCATGATGTTGTGCACAGAGAGACTCCTGTTAAGTAACAGTGATAGTAGCTTAATGACTCGTACACCCAGTGCCATAACCCTTTGAACCCATAACCTCTCTTTATTTGTATTTTTTATTCATTTTTTGACTTGCATCCCAGTGCCTTCAAATTGTTATTGAAAAGTACTGGGACGCATCATGGTGCATGCCCAATTGATGACACGCTAGTCCTGCTCCGTGGCTTTAACATCCAGCGGTGTGGAGAGTAGACTAAGCATGGTTGTTGCCTGTGACGTGTATTATACTGAACAAAAATAGAAACACAACATGCAACAATTTCAACGATTTTACTGAGTTACAGTTCATATAAGGAAATCAGTCAATTGAAATAAATTCATTAGGCCTTAATCTATGGATTTCACATGACTGGGCAGGGGCACAGCCATGGGTGGTCCTTGGAGGGCATAGACCCACCCACTTGGCAGCCAGGCCCACCCAGTGAGGAGCCAGGGTCAGCCAGTGTATTTACAATGGTGGGTACAGCTATACAATTTAAGAGAGAAGAGCACAGAGAGGCCATCCAAGTCAGTGCAGAGAGGCTAGAGTCAATTACCACCAATCAGTCACTATCAATAGCAGCAATTCCCCCCCCCAAAGTAGTCTCAACTCTGACAGAGGGCCAGGCCAAAGTGACTGCTCCGCTGCTGCCTTAATACACACACACACACTCACAGGGACTGGAATCTGCTTATGTGACAGCGTTGAGAACATGAGAGCTGCTCGTGGTGCGGCGGCAGGCCGGGCCGTCTGTGTGGGTGAACAACACAGCACACCCCAGCTGCTGGCCTCCCAGTCTTCCAGTAATCCCTGTGAAATCTCACATTCTCCCTAACAATTCACACTGTCTGTCGGCCTGACGCCCCATTTAATGCCTGCCATCCAGCCCCTCTGATCCACACCATAACAAGACACCCGAGCACTGCAGAGCCGAGTCCTACATCTGCCCTGCTGCCTGCCTCCCTGCTAGCAGGCTATCAAACACGACAGTACAATACAGTGGCACGCCTCAATATCAACTGACCAGTTCCTTTAGAAAACAATGAGCACTTATGGGTTTGGGGTTGAAGGCACTTATTGTTTTGTTAAATGTTTTAGAATGATTATTCCAAAGAGCATGCTGGCTTTTTCTTTGTCTATGTTGTCGGACCTTATGTCAGATTGGAGTTTTTTGACCACTATAGTGCCAATGCCAACCTCAGTAGGTGAATGTGAAGACTAAAGCCATGAATGCACTGTGATAGACTCAGTGAATCTTAAAACCTTGGAGACTGAGACAATAAGCCCTGGGATTGTGTTAATGTACAACATTAATGTAAGGGCTTTATTCTGTAGCATAATGAGCATATCAAGGTGTTGTTTTCCTGTCACATATTCTCTTTCTTTTGATTTTTAACCAAAGCAAAGTGAAACTGGTGCTTACCTCAGGACTGAACCCAGCATGGGGACGCAACGCTTTAGCTACACGCCAACCAACCAACACAGACGTACACACTTACGTACATGCAGATACAGACCCACAGCACAGACATTTACATACATTTTAATTTGTCCTGTGTTAAACCTGTGTTAAACCTGTGGTTATTTCATGGTTATGAGATGTTTTACTTGTCTTACAATTTTGTTGATAACATGTGATATTAACATTTTCCTCTTTTGTCTTAATATGCTGTATACATGTTCCTTTTTTACTGTCCTCAAAGAGGCTTTGTATGGGTCTGACCAATGACATTATCTTAATAAGGAAAAGTAAAGCTGGTGATTTTCTCTTACCTTTGGAAACAAAAGTATTAACTTTAATTCAAATCTAAATGTTCATAGGGCTTGTAAGGCAAGACATAAGGTAACCTCTGGTTCCAAAGAAACATTTACAGTATACTGTCTATGTGAATTAGGTATTTTATTTTTCACCCGAAGCCTTAATGTTTAGTGACGTGTTTGGTTGCACACGAGGAGTGATGTATTTATCAATATTTCCCAAAACAGATCAACAGTGGCTAGGCTGTGTGTGGATGAAAGCTATAGCCTCATGTTGTTTGACCCATTTCTTTGGAGGGGACATTGTGAGCTGATGATGAGTAAGGCTGTGTGTGTATTTATACACAAACACACATTAAGCCTTCTTGTTTTGGACTGCAGGACATGCCGCGGTTCCCAGAAGCCTACGTGGAACACAAAAATCCACACTTGGCTCCAAAGTTAATTTAGAAAAAGAGTCTACATGGAAACTGTTTGGGCACAGCTGTTTTGTTCTAACAAAATAAACTAGTTTAAATGACATGTGAATTGACAGGGGAGGTGGACAATATTGATCTTCTGTTCATCATGGCAGTATGAGGTTGGACCACAGACATGTGAAGGCCCATAGACAAGAGGTAACATCCCATTTGAAGTGGATGTCGATGGTAGCTCATTCTCTCTCATTCATTTGTTCACTCTCACTGAAAGTCTATCTCCCATATTCCTTTTCTTGCACCGTTAAAACAAGAAAAAAAGAGTTTCCACTGCCACTCCAAATCTGTACAGGAAGAGAGAGCGAGATAATGTCCAGCGTTACTGTTCTGAAATTACCCTTAATATAGGGGGCCGAGCATCTGTGTGCGTGTGAGTTTAAAGTGGGAAGTGTTGGTTTGTCTGTTTGTGTCCACATGCTATTTGAGTATATGAATGGCTGTTAATGTATGCTCTGGGAATAGTTCTGGTGTGAAGGAGAGCAGAGGAGTGAAGGAGCAGGAAGTGAACTCTTGGCTGGGCCTTAGCGTTGAGCAGGATGTGCAGTGTGTTTTTGCTCGCAGACCGATAGAGACACAGATGGAGATTGGGAGGGAGCAGGGAGGGAGAGGAGCATGGAGAGCTCAGCAGGGTGGACATGAGCCCATTGTTAAATATGAAAGACTGATCCTACTTCTAAACCTCTCCATTCAGAAAACTTTAAGAGCCTCCGTATCTGCTTGTTAGCTTCTTCCTCCTGTTTTATTTGTTTTATATATTTTTTTAAAAGGTGAGTAAATCCCTGTACAGTGCTGTGCTTGGTGTGCTCTACTTTCAGAAAGCCCTTAACAAATTAAAGGTCCAATTAAGCTGTTTTTATTTAAATATTGCATAAATTCTCGGTATCAATTAATTACCTTACTTTGATTGTTTCTCAAGCACGTCTGTCTGGAAGTGGTCTGAGTGGGGAGGGGAAAATTGAAAACTTGCTGTTATTGGCAGAGATATTTGGAACTCTCTTTCTTATTGGTTTACTAACAAAAAAATGTTTTCACGAGCATGGCCTTACAGCATATTAGATGACTGTCATTCATATTCCATTCACCCAGTTCAATGTAACAGCGCTAGGTTTAGGCTACTACATGATACTCAAATATACCCATCATGAGGTTGCTACAACGTAGCCTATGAAGTTTACAAAGTAGGTGCACACAGGTTGAGACAAACATTTGAGGTGACAGACAGTGACACATGGACAGACAGTGACACATTCAATACCGCCTTGCACACTCTTGCTTGCATCTAGCTGATCTAGGATGCAATCATTAGTCGAACAGTTGCAAACTAAAGTTTTAGAAAATGTTTTTCAACAGAATCTGTGGAATGAATACACCCCTGAGCACACGTAAACACAGATCACTTTCATAGCAGCCACGTTGTATTCCTTCTTGCATCTATGCGCTCTCCTTTTCCCTTCACTTGTGGACTTCAGTGCACAACATATCAGCTGTATGTGACCAGGTGAAAAAACCTTTCCAAGCCAAACCATGTCATAACCGCTACATACAGCCTACATTGTTGTCACCATATTAGCTAAAGTAACGTCAAAGTCAACATAGCTAATAGAACTAACACGTTAGTAAACCTGCTACAATGTACAGTCAGTAAGCAGTTTAGCACTTACACTGGCAGGCCCCGGTGGCAATAAATTAGTAAAACTAAAAGCTTACCTTGAATTGGAAAGTTCCAGTGTTGTGTTGGATTGTCATAGCATCCCTCTGTTTGAGCAGGGTGTTTGAGTAGGCTAAACTAGCTAGCTGCATTTGCTAGCCATGTAAAAGTAAAGAATTATGACAAAATCTCTCACCACATTTTATGCACTGCAGTGCTAGCTAGCTGTAGTTATGCTTTCAGTACTAGATTCATTCTCTGATGCTTCAATTGGGTGGAGAACCATGAGCCTCCTAGGTTTTGTATTGAAGTCAATGTACCCAGAGGAGGACGGAAGCTAGCTGTCCTCCGGCTATGCCACGGTGCGGTGCTACCCTACAGAGTGCTGTTGAGGCTACTGTAGACCTTCATTGCATAAAAAGTGTTTTAATCAATTATATGGTGACGTGAACATATTTTGTATAGTTTTATCTACATTTTTATTTTTATGAAATTCACTGAGGAAGATGGTTCTCCCCTTCCTCCTCTGAGGAGCCTCCACTGGTTCCCACAGTGGACCGGCTTGCCACAAGCAGCTGCTTTCCTCCATTTATTCCCCCAAACTGCACTTTTCTGGAGAAATCATTGAATTATGTTTATGACCCTTGTGACACCCCCCTCAATCGCCTTTCCTCTTGCACGTTGCTTCCTCCTTGTCCTCTCTCCCCGATCCAACCACTGGCCTCCCACTTTTTCTTCCCTCGTTACCTCAAAGCACTCCCCTCACCTCTCTGTCTGTCTCCCGCTCTCTTCTTGACACTCAGCACGAACCACTAGCCCACGCTAACAACCCTCCTCTTCTACTCCTCCTTCCCTATGCCTCTCTCCCATGATCAAGTCGCTTCCAGTTTTTTTTCCTGCCGAAGAAATTACAGTTGTCTAAATGTTTATCAAACAACTACTTTCTTTTTCTTAACGCCCTGATCAAGTTCCAAAATGAACTTCATAGCATGCGTTACAACACTGTGGATGATGGGCCAAATACAACATTTTACGACGTTATTATGTACTTGCTTTTCAAGTCAAGAAGCGTGTTACAAAGGAAGATAAAAGAGAGCGAGAGCATCAGTATTGAGGAAATGCAGGATAATATGAGAAATAAATGTTTTTAGGGGGAAATATGCTAAGAAAGATGCCAATAAAGTAAACATGAGTGGATGAAATTGCACAATTGAGCCAGACCACAGCTCCACCATCCAAGTCATGTGCTGAGATGGAGAGGGGGAGTAAGAAAGAGAGCGAAAGAATGAGAATGAGAAAGAAAGAATGAGAGAGTGAGAGAGAACGAATGAGAGAGCTGAAATACTAGTCATCGCTTAAGTAAACAACATTGAAAAAACTGAGCGGCGGTGAGCTGCTGCATTGTCAGGTTTTCATGTTAGCGTCTCAGTCTGAGTGCCCTCAGCATTGGTGTCTTCTTACCAGGCCTTCAAATCATCACCCAGTCTCCACATGACAGAGACAGGCAGTCTTTGTTCAAGCAGAGGAGAGTGTTGTGGCTGGTGGCTGCCCCATGTCATCTTCAGTATGTTTTGCTTGGAGCGTTCTGTCTCCACCAGGCAGTGAAATAGTCAGACTGTAGACCTGATCAACAGACAAGACAGGCTAAGTGGACACTGTTTAATCTAGAATATCATATTGCCATTTCTCAAGGCTTGACTATTGACATGATTAATTTACGGTACTTCTTCTAAAGTGAATTGATTGAAATAACAAACAACTAAGCAGGAAAACAAAACTATTTTGGTGAAAATAGCAGTTCACAGTTTCGGATCTAAACTGGGGTCTAATAGTCATGTATGAGTACACGGACACACACACACACACACACAGCTGGCTGGCAGACTGCCCTGTCACTGTTCAGGACTGGCTGTTCCAGATTAGGTCAGATTAAATTAGGCTTCCCTGCTCCTTTTGGAGTGTCGGTTCTTGTAGGAAAAGTCATTACTAAAGAAAAGGCAATGTTACTGACAGCCTGAACTGAACACAGTGAGACGCCTGCCAGAATGTCACAGAGCCCGAGGGTCCTCACACTCTCCTACACTCATTCTCCATTTACATGAAACACACACAGAAACACACACACACACACACACACACACACACACACACACACACACACACAACAAATTTGATCCCATTTAGAAATGGTGGATTTGGTGCTTCATCTGATAAAGATTACTGGGGTGATTGAGGTGGAAGTAGAATTTGAATTTGTGGTTACAGAGTAGGAAGGTTCAACAGGCATGTAGACTGAATGAGGATAGAAAGAAAAAGGGGAAGACACGCACTAAACGTACAGTAAAACATCACCAATTTACATCAGATATTACTCTGCTTCCAGGAAGATAATGCAACATTATTTACCAAACAAGCACACCAGTATTTCTTTACGTTATTAATTTTAAATATACCATTTTTTTCAAGCGCTTTCTTGAAAACAAAACAGTATTTTTCTACGTTACATTGTCAATATTGTTCTTATTTTGCATTAGTGAAATGAATGTATTTATTGCATGTCACTTTTTTTTGTGTACATTTCAATTGTGGGTTATTATAATTATTTTCTCTAATTCCAATGTCTTAATGAATCATGTTTGATAAGGCTTTTATTTGTTTTAAGCCATTGTGAAAATCTTATGTTTTTGTTTGTTTCTATACTCAAAATCAACTTGGCAATAAAAATGAATTGCATAGTGGTTTCACAAAACGGCTGTCTTCTCACTGTATTTTTCTTGTCACTTGTCACATCAGTAAGGTTGTATTTCAGCACCAAGGCTCAATTCAATCCGTAGCGCAGAATATCTTCATTGTAGCGAGGTTCACATTTAAAGGTAATTTTCGATTAAGTCGACATATGCAGCATTTACCGCGTATGCAGTCTTCCGCGACCACGGGAACATTACCTTTAATTGTCAATCGCGCTATAAGACACGCACTAAACTTACAGTAAAACATCACCAATTCCCCCCCCGGGGGATCAATAAAGTATCTATCTATCTATCTATCTATCTATCTATCTATCTATCTATCTATCTATCTATCTATCTATCTATCTATCTATCTATCTATCTATCTATCTATCTATCTATCTATCTATCTATCTATCTATCTATCTATCTATCTATCTATCTATCTATCTATCTATCCATCCTAATCTATCTAATCTAATCTAATCTATAAAGCGGATCTTCAGAGCTACAGATTGAATAAAGCCCCTAGTGTTTTGTTGAAGTTTCACCACATTGTGCCAAACAGCGGCAGCTCACACAATGCAGTCTGTGATTCGGCTTCCATCGAATACCTCAGAAGAGTGAGATACTGTAGCTATTTTACATTCTGAGAGACAATGAAAAAAAGTACAGTTTTGTACAGTACATGTGAATGATTAATTTCAGCGGAATCTCATGCAACACATTAGGTCCACATGCAACACTGAACAGATCAATTATCCTGTCAGCAGGAGCAAGAGTAGCCAGACACATGCACACACGTACACACGCACCATGTGTGCAAGTTTCCTGATAGACTATTCAACAGCACATGTGAAATCATTGTATAATTGACGTACATACACCGGGTGAAATAAGTATTGAATACGTCACCATTTTTCACATTTATTACACATAACTTAATTTTTGAACGTATTTGTTTTGGTTTGTATGTATGGATTACTTGGGTTGTTACCAACATCTGGTGAAAATGTCATGTCAATAGCACCTTTGGAAATATATTTACTGAGAAAAATGGTGACGTTTTCAATACTTATTTCACCCGCTGTATCTGATACTGATCCATAGCCAGCACCTTCCTATGAATTGCTTCTTGACATGGAACCAATGAAAAAGAGAGAGCACTGTAGCTGAAATATATAGCTCTACTTGCCCCATCACCTTCACGTTCAAATACATACATTCACTATATACTGTAATATAAACTTCTCTTTGGTAATGAGCCAACTCTGTTCTGTGATTTCATTGGGCAGCTTGTATACCAACATGATATACAGTGTTTCCATATTGTGTGTCCCATAGTGCCCCAGTTAGCTGTATTCCTGTCCTGAGCCTTGGAGGGGCAGGGGTGGCGGGGCCGGGGCAGACATGCCTATGCCCAGGGCACATTCTGATGTGGTGGTTTAAAAAGGCAGGACCTCACTGGCAGTGTGCCAACCCCCACTCTGCCCCCCTGCAACGCCCCAAATCAAATGGCAAAGGTCTGAGGTGTTTGGTATCGGGCGCTGGTGCCCTGACCCAGCATGGTAATGTCAGGGGGCACAGACGGTGGGTGCTCTAACTATGCAACAACCCCCACCCCCCACCACCATCCCACTAGCCTGTCACACAAGCATTCTAACGGGCCTTCCTTGCAAGGCACAGACACATGGGCATATACTTAATCACTGACATGCATACAGTAGGTATATGAGATCATGATCAACACAGATATGAGCGTAAAAAATATATGGAGCCACATGCCAAGAATCACATTCAATCTACATAGCTCACTTGCTTTTCGGGCATTGCCATGGTGTGCCCTGCTGGCCATACAGGGGAGTTGGCTAATGGAAGATAGAGGCTGCTGAAGTAAATAGCCCAAATCAGAATTGCTTTTATTAGCTAAGTACATGTATATGTACCAGGAATGTGGAACTAAATATAATATCCAAATATCCATTAAATAATGATCTGTGTCAATTGACAACAGCCAAAGGTAACTCCCAATTTCAGATGGTCATACCAACATGTACCTAGCTACTGAGTGTACCACCATTCTGCATAGACATAGTAGTCTTCCAGGAAAACTACATCTAGGGATGGGAATGGCCGTGTGTGTGTGTGGGTGTGTGTGTGTGTGTGTGTGTGTGTGTGTGTGTGTGTGTGTGTGTGTGTGTGTGTGTGTGTGTGTGTGTGTGTGTGTGTGTGTGTGTGTGTGTGTGTGTGTGTGTGTGTGTGTGTGTGTGTGTGTGTGTGTGTGTGTGTGTGTGAGTGAGTGAGTGAGTGAGTGTGTGTGTGTGTGTGTGTGTGTGTGTGTGTGTGAGTGAGTGAGTGAGTGAGTGCGTGTGCATGTGGACAGTATGCAGGCCTAGCTGTATGTGGCGTCTGGAATGGAGTGATAAACCCTGGAGAAGTAGGGGAGGAAGGTGGGGGGCTGAGGTGAGGGGAAGGAGGTGGGGGACCGAGGTGAGGGGAAGGAGACAGGGGACCGAGCTGAGGGGAAGGAGGCGGGGGACCGAGGTGAGGGGAAGGAGGCGGGGGTGAGGGGGGACTGGATGAGAAGGGTGCTGACTGCTGTCTCATCCTCAGGGGCAGGGGCCTTTCCAGAGTCAGGACATACACACGCTGTTTCTCTGCTCAGCATTTAACCCCCCCCTCCCCAAATCAACAGACAATCACACACCACTTTAGCCTATAGAGGGAGCTAGCATGTGTATGTGAGTCTGTTGAGGGGCCGAGCTGTTAAGAGGGTACTGATCTTCTGATCTCTCCTCTCTACCCAGACCTCTTCCTCTGTCATACCTGACCAACCCTCTTGTTCTTCACCAAATGAGTCTCTCCCTGTGTCTCTCTTCCCCTCTCTTCCTCTCCCTGTCCACCCGCCCCCTCTCTCCCTCTATCCCTCTCTCCCACTCCCTCTCTCACTCCTTGGGCTCCCACAGAATGGAAAACAGCTGGGTCTGACACATTATGCCCAGCTATTCAATGATCCCCCACCTCTCCTCTCCCTTCCTCCCCTCCTCTCCACCACCCTGTCCAATGCTCTCCCTTACTCCCTCTCCTCATTTAAGGTGTGGTTGTGCAGCTGAACAAAAGGAAAACAGCTTGTATGAGAACATGGTTCTCACCCACATATGGTACTCTCCCTCTCCTTTTCTGTGAATTCATTTCCCAACCCAACTTCCTGCTGGTCCTCTGCTGTTAGGACTGCTCCTGCTTTTGACAAGTAGAACAAAGGCTAAGATATAGTGCAGCCGAGCTCTCCAGCTAAGTATGTGCACCCCTAACTTTGGTAACGTATTAAAGAAATGAATATACCCCACCCTCACCCAGTTCATCAGCTGTGGAAGGTAGAGGGGTTGCAGACTGCAGAGTTGTACAACAAGTAACACAGGTGCCAAGTAACCGAGAGAACAATGGAACATTGGTTGGACATGAGAGACTTTTTATTGAAGGATGATTGATTAAACATAAAGCAGCATGTTGGTAAAATGGCTATTCCACTGGTCAGACATTTAGGGGAGAGTAGGGTAAGTTGAGCCTGGAAACCATACACAAAATTATTCATGTGACCAAATATTTAGGAAGAGATTATCATTTCATGGAGTCTGTGAAGGAAGAAACCACATGGAAAAAGTGGTAAGTTACGTAAAAGAAATGGATTTTCAAAAAGTAATATTGTGTTATAGGTTGTATGATGCTTGTATCTAAACCAAAGTAGATACTTTAAAGATTGTTTTATACATCAGTTGCAGTCTCTACAAGCTACAATATGAGGTCCTAAACCTAGCATGAAAGTAGCTGCGTGGGCCAGTGGGGAACCGTCAGGGCCCTATACGCCCTCAGAGATGGCCTAAGTACATGTCACTAATTCAGAGCCAATAGCGAGCCTTATCTTGTTTTCTCACGCTTGAGCCTAGCTAGCTGGCTAGCTTTTTGCAGTGAGTGTCTGTAACGATGGCGATGGCAACTGCAGAGATAGTAATCGAGGTGGTGGCTAAATTGTTAGCATCGCCCTTTTCAAGACTAACTTTTAATGAAAAGTTCAATCTTGTACAGACCGGGAGACCAACTCCTGCACTGCCTGATTTGGTGCAACGAGGAAAGAGTTTTGAAAGGCATTTTCAAGTTAATAATTATGAGCGATATCCGTGGATAACCGGCTGTGAGCTGACAAAAAAGCTTTACTGTTGGAATTGCCTACTCTTCAGCACTGATAATAGCTCAAGCTGGATAACTGGTTTCAAAGATTTTGCCTGTTTGACAAAGTCAGCACTTCGACACCAAAACTCAACTTCACACCTGGGAGCTACAGTGAGTTTAAAAACATTTCGGGAAACAAGAGTAGACCTTCTTCTTAACGAGCAGCAGCGTAACGAGACACTTGGTCACAATGATAAAGTCAGGCACAACATCTTGTTTTTTGTTGCTATCTCGTTCATATCATTTTTAATACAATGTGTAAAATATTATTTCAACTTTAGATCACTGGTTGTGTGGTAAAAACAAAGGTAATGACGTTGCAATTGGAAGTACTGGGTAGATGACATTTCATGTTGTGGTGCATTTCTTTTATTGTTGCATACTGGAGAACATTGAATACAGCGCAACGTTTTCTCTCTGACAGCATATACTGTCCGTGGTCTTGAAACGAAACAATGTGAGTAGTTGTGTGGTTGAATTCATGCCCCTGTGTATACACTTTTAGAAAAAAGGGTTCCAAAAGGGTTGTTCGGCTGTCCTCATAGGAGAACCCATTTTGGTTCCAGGTAGAACCCTCTTTGGTTCCAGGTAGAACCCTTTTGGGTTCCATGTAGTACCCTCTGTGGAAAGAGTTCTACCTGAAACCAAAAAGGGTTCTACCTGGAACCAAAAAGGGTTCTACCTGGAACCAAAAATGGTTCTTCAAAGGGTTCTCCTATGAGTGTACAAATGTAAAACAAGCAGGGGTCTAGCCGTCCTTTGAGGTTTTTGAGAGAGCAGCCAAGGAACTGAGAGAAGGGAAGAAATCCATTTGAGCAGCAGCAAGTGATGGAAAAAATAGATTGAATGACACTGAAGAGGTACACTGACAAAAATGAGAGGCTATGGCAGAGTAGCAGAGGCACACAAGGTCTTATCTGATGACATGGAGTCTGAGCTTGCTAAAGACCAGTTTCATGGGCTTAGTAGCCTCAAATGCAGAGAACCTGCCGGCAAATTGGCACATCGAAACAACATCCCTTTCCAAGACAGCTTGTCAAGAAATGGAAGGGTAAGTGATATTGAACAGAGATATCTATATCTGAATGTAGACACACATTTAAGATATACAGTGGGGAGAAGAAGTATTTGATACACTGCCGATTTTGCAGGTTTTCCCACTTACAAAGCATGTAGAAGTCTGTAATTTTTATCATAGGTACTCTTCAACTGTGAGTGACGGAATCTAAAACAAAAATCCAGAAAATTTTATGATTTTTAAGTAATTAATTTTCATTTTATTGCATGACATAAGTATTTGATACATCAGAAAAGCAGAACTTAATATTTGGTACAGAAACCTTTGTTTGCAATTACAGAGATCATACATTTCCTGTAGTTCTTGACCAGGTTTGTACAGACTGCAGCAGGGCTTTTGGCCCACTCCTCCATACAGACCTTCTCCAGATCCTTCAGGTTTCGGGGCTGTCCCTGGGCAATACGGACTTTCAGCTCCCTCCAAAGATTTTCTATTGGGTTCAGGTCTGGAGACTGGCTAGGCCACTCCAGGACCTTGAGATGCTTCTTACGGGGCTACTCCTTAGTTGCCCCGGCTGTGTGTTTCGGATCGTTGTCATGTTGGAAGACCCAGCCACGACCCATCTTCAATGCTCTTACTGAGGGAAGGAGGTTGTTGGCCAAGATCTCGCGATACATGGCCCCATCCATCCTCCCCTCAATACGGTGCAGTCGTCCTGTCCCCTTTGCAGAAAAGCATCCCCAAAGAATGATGTTTCTACCTCCATGCTTCACGGTTGGGATGGTGTTCTTGGGGTTGTACTCATCCTTCTTCTTCCTCCAAACACGGCGAGTGGAGTTTAGACCAAAGAGCTCTATTTTTGTCTCATCAGACCACATGATCTTCTCCCATTCCTCCTCTGGATCATCCAGATGGTCATTGGCAAACTTCAGACGGGCCTGGACATGCGCTGGCTTGAGCAGGGGGACCTTGCGTGCGCTGCAGGATTTTAATCCATGACGGCGTAGTGTGTTACTAATGGTTTTCTTTGAGACTGTGGTCCCAGCTCTCTTCAGGTCATTGACCAGGTCCTGCCGTGTAGTTCTGGGCTGATCCCTCACCTTGATCATTGATGCCCCACGAGGTGAGATCTTGCATGGTGCCCCAGACCGAGGGAGATTGACCGTCATCTTGAACTTCTTCCATTTTCTAATAATTGCGCCAACAGTTGTTGCCTTCTCACCAAGCTGCTTGCCTATTGTCCTGTAGCCCATCCCAGCCTTGTGCAGGTCTACAATTTTATCCCTGATGTCCTTACACAGCTCTCTGGTCTTGGCCATTGTGGAGAGGTTGGAGTCTGTTGTGGACAGGTGTCTTTTATACAGGTAACGAGTTCAAACAGGTGCAGTTAATACAGGTAATGAGTGAAGAACAGGAGGGCTTCTTAAAGAAACACTAACAGGTATGTGAGAGCCGGAATTCTTACTGGTTGGTAGGTGATCAAATACTTATGTCATGCAATAAAATGCAAATTAATTATTTAAAAATCATACAATGTGATTTTCTGGATTTTTGTTTTAGATTCCGTCTCTCACAGTTGAAGAGTACCTATGATAAAAATGACAGACCTCTACATGCTTTGTAAGTAGGAAAACCTGCAAAATCGGCAGTGTATCAAATACTTGTTCTCCCCACTGTACATGAATCAAACTTTGATCTACAAGCAAGAATTAAACTTTGACCTAGCAGCACCATCACCTACTGACCAAAATAGGGGAGGGTTGTCCAATTTTTGGGGGGCTTAGGGGAGGGTTGTTGGGTTTTTTACTGGGCACAGGAGGGTAGTGGATTTTCTCGGTGGTTTACATTTGTCCTTTTGCAGGTTTTACTATATAATTTCATCCATCCTAGACACATTTCCTCATCTGCTTGCGTACACCTCCCCTATCAAGGGGTTTTGGTACCTGTACGTATTAAAATTATACGTTTATTCCACACCCTCTCCTGCGCCTGGCTCTCTTCCATATTCACACCGTCACAACAATGCAATGAATTATTGCATTATTGTTTTCAAGTGAGTACAAAATTCTACTCAAGGCTGTAAACTGCAGTAAAAATCTCATTTAAATAACGGCGCAAAAGCCCTGTGATTTGAATATTTCATTCGATTTGGATCAGTTGTGGGTCTACTCTCAACAGTTCATAAGGTCTAGAAAGGCCCAGTAGCAGGCTAGTCTGGCTGTATTTTTACTTCTAATACTGAGATGCGCTGTCTGTTGCCCATCATCATTCTCCTACGTCGTCCTATAATAATGTGGTCAGATATGCTCCCAGCAGGCCCAGTTATTCAGGAAAGCTTAACATGAGTTCTGCCTTCTCTCCGATCTGAGCAGCTATTCCTTGCGGACCTAGAACCTAACGCTTAACTTAAAAATGTATGACCTTTTATGTGTGACGTAAATACAACCAGTCACAATGTTTCAATCTGATTAGGGTACTTCAAAAGTCTCCTGTAAGCTACATTTTTTGTAGTTACATTTACATTTTAGTCATTTAGCAGACGTTCTTATCCAGAGCGACTTACAAATTGGTGCATTCAACTTAGGATAACCAGTGGGACAACCACATCTCGATTACAGTAATTTCTTTAAACAAGCAGCTGTGAGGAAAGTTAGTGCTAGCAGGTTAAATAAATCAGGTCTTAGATAGATAGATAGATAGATAGATAGATAGATAGATAGATAGATAGATAGATAGATAGATAGATAGATAGATAGATAGATAGATAGATAGATAGATAGATAGATAGATAGATAGATAGATAGATAGATAGATAGATAGATAGATAGATAGATAGATAGATAGATAGTAATTAGTAGATTAATAGTAATTCCCTTGAAATACAGTCCTTAGTGCGCAGGGTTTAATTACAGATAAATGCATGTATTTCACATTCGATATACTAAAAGCAATGAAAAAAAAACTGACAGGATACTAATATGCATTCCTGAGTGAATGACTACGTAAGTTAAGTCCAAGAATTGCTTACAATATTGCATGTGATATGATATAACAACTGTACATGAATATGTATATACAGACCTGAATGAATAAATAAGTCCAGAGTGAATGAGTGGTTAGAGACCAGAGTTACTCACGGAGGGATGCATAATTGTTAAACTAGGTCCTAACACCCCAACAGTTCCAGGTCTATGATGCCGCCGGCATGGCACCCCGGTGAGGCATTAAATAGTCTAATAGCCGCCGGCAAGAAGGACCTCCTGTAGCGCTCTCTGGCACACTGTGGTGGGATCAGTCTGTCACTGAAGGTGCTCCTCTGCATCATAACCATGGCATGCAGAAGGTGGGTGACGTTGTCCATGATGGACAGCAGTTTGGCCAGGATCTGTCTCTCCGCCACCTCCTCTAGAGTGTCAAGACTAATCCCCAGAACAGAGCTAGCCTTCCTGATCAGCTTATTTACCCTAGAAGCATCACCGGCTTTTATGTTGGCGCCCCAGCACACCACCGCAAAAAAGATGGCACAGGCTGGTAGAAGGTATGCAGTAGTTTACTGCACACGTTGAAGGACCTGAGCCTCCTCAGTAGAGTCGGCTCTGGCCCTTTTTGTACAGCCCATTCCAGCCTGTTGTCCGTATGGACTCCTAGGAACTTGTATGACCCAACAATTTCCACATCTATCCCCTGAATAGGGACTGCAGTCAGTTGGGCCTTAGATCTCCTGAAGTTTACCACCATCTCCTTTGTTTTGCTGATGTTGAGCTGAAGGTGGTTCTGCTCACACCACACCACAAAGTCATTGATTGTGCTCCTGTACTCCTCCTCCTGCCCACCCCTGATGCACCCTACAATTGCGGAGTCATCCGAGAACTTCTGTAGGTGGCATGTTTCAGAGTTATATCTGAAGTCCGAGGTGTAGAGGGTGAACAGGAAGGGGGACAGGACCGTTCCCTGGGGGGCCCCTGTGTTGCTCACTGCCTGTTCTGACACACAGCTCTGTAGTCGCACAAATTGTGGCCTACCAGTCAGGTAGTCCGTGACCCAGGAGACTAAGGGTGATTCCACTTTCATCCTCTTCATCTTCTCACCCTGTAGCAGGGGCTGAATGGTGTTGAAGGCACTGGAGAAGTCAGCATAACCCTCACAGTGCAACCTGCGTTGTCCAGGTAAGAGTAGGCCCTCTGCAGAAGGTAGATGATCACATCATCCACCCTGATGTTGCGCTGATATGCGAACTGCAGGGGGTCCAGTGATGTACACACCAGGGGTCTGAGGTGAGCGAGGACTAACCTTTCCAGGGTCTTCATGATGTGGGATGTTAGCGCTACAGGTCTGAAGTCATTCAGGACAGTGGGGTGCACCTTCTTGGGCACTGGGACGAGGCAGGATGTTTTCCACAGCACAGGGACCCTTTCCAGGGTCAGGCTAAGGTTGAAGGGTCGCTGGAGTATTTCACACAGTTGGTCAGCACAGACCCTAAGCACCCTTGGGCTGATGCCATCAGGGCCCGCCGCTTTCCACTGATGTAGTCTCTCCAGCTCTCTCTTCACTTGGATGGTGGTGAAAGCCAGCCCAGGTGGGGAGGTGGGGGGAAGGGGGGTGTTGAGCATCAGTCCAGAAGGAGCAGGGGTGGAGGTGGGGAGGGGGTCATTAGCAAAGTGGTGGTGGGACAGCCGTGAGGGTGTTTGGCCTGGGGAGCTGGAGGGGAGGTGGACAGGGGCCAGTATCGAACCTGTTAAAGACAAAAGACAAGTGCTAGTATAGTGAGAAAAAGAAACAATTAATGGGGGGGTGGGGGGGGTAGAAGGTACTCCTTAAAGAGGTAGGGTTTCAAGTGTCTCCGGAAGGTGATCAGTGAGCTACCTGTGGCTATCTAGAACCTTTAAGGGTTCTTCAGCTGTCCCCATAGGATAACCCATTTTGGTTCCAGGTATAACCCTTTTGTGTTCCACGTAGAACCCTTTATACCTGGAACCAAAAAGGGTTATCCTATGGGGACAGCTGAAAACCCATTTTAGAGTGTAGTAGTGTCATAGTGATGACCTCTAAAGAGGAACCCAACAGAGATAAGGGATCAGGTACAGAGAGTACATAGAGACAGACGAGGTCAAAAGGAGAAAGAGGAAACATGACACTTTTGCTGAAGGGGCCAGGGTGAGATCATGGGTGTGTTGTTGGTAGTGTGTGTGTATGTGTGTGTGTGTATGACATTGTAATTTCCTGCCCTATGATTGACTCAAATGTGGGCACCTGTCTTGACAGAACCACCCATCCTGTTCCTCTCAACACATTCACACATACGTTACAAACATGAACACACACACATACCCAAAACACATACACACAAAGAGATGAAGACGCACACAAATACGACTACAAGGCCTCTTGTCCCTCACACCTACCCACCCTTACCCACACAGAACACCCTCACAACCCACCACCCACTACAATCTTCATCAAAGACAAAAATATGTTCTGTAATAACAAAGCATGTAAACCATGTATTCCACCCTCCATTGAAATGCTAGTTGTACTACACTCTAAGCAGCTCAGGATAATGAATAAGTAATGTATGGATGCTGGAAGCTGTGGGGAAGCACATGGTTAACAGGGACTTTTACAGCCAGAATGTGCACATCCAGCACAGTGGAGGCCTGACAAGTCCAGACGGAGCCCCCATGGCCTGGGGGGGGAGTGGGGCCGGAGGAAGACTGCCTGGCTGACTGGCTGGGTGGCTGGCTGACTGGGTGGGTGGCTGGCTGACTGGCTGACTGGCTGACTGGGTGAGCCTGAGCCAGCTCTGGAGCTCAGAACAGAACAGAGGCATGGCAGCCAGTGAGGCAGGGCCAGAACTAACACATTAATTCACATGGGGTTAATATGGAGATCTCTATCTATCAGTGGAGAGGTGGAGAGGTGGAGAGAAAGAGAGAAAGAGAGAGAGAGAGAGAGAGAGAGAGGTAGAATAAATGAGAGAGAGAGAGAGAGAGAGAGAGAGAGAGAGAGAGAGAGAGAGAGAGAGAGAGAGGTACAATAAAGGAGAGAGACTACATGCCTAAAGGGGGACAGAGGGATCCGAAAGCTAATGAGCTGGCATGCGAACACAACTACCGTGCAAACAGAGGAGGGGTGTGTGTGTGTTCCAGTGAATATGTGTGTGTGTGTTCCAGTGTGTGAATGTGTGTGTTTGCCAGCATATTTGTGTGTGCGTGTGTGTTTGTGTGAGTAAAAGCTCATTAACATATGCAAAATGAGTATGTGTTTGCATGTGGGAGCGTTGATGAATGTGAGAGGGCTAGTTGATGTGTGATTGTTGGCATGTGTGAGTGAGTGAATGTATCAGTTGAAGCAGTGGTTGATGCTTTGATGCTGTGATGTCAAGCGTGGGCTGGGTCTGGACTGGACAGGCAACACGCACCTGTGTAAGTGTGTGTGTGCGTGTGTGTGTGTGTATGTGCTAGTGTGTGTGTGTGTGTGTGTGTGTGTGTGTGTGTGTGTGTGTGTGTGTGTGTGTGTGTGTGTGTGTGTGTGTGAGGCGTGCATGCATGGGTGCATGGGTGCGTGCATGCGTTTGTGTGAGTATACAGTATTGGAAAAGGTTGGTGGTTGGTGGTGTGAGTACAAAATGGCAATGGGGCATTGAGAGCTGGGTGTCAGTTACCTCTGCAGCAATATGAAGTTACATCCTTAAAAGCAGTCCCTTAGTATTCTGTAAAGTTTGACAGGGGCCATAAATTACTCTCACTTTCGTTCTACTGGACTGGGTTTTAGCAATGGGTGCTGTAGATGTAGTGAGAGGAAAACCAAGGCTGCTGTTTCTTGTTTCTGTGTGTGTCTGTGTGTGCGTGCACGTGTGTGTGTGTGTGCGCGAGCGTGTGTGTGTGTTTATGCTTGTGGGTAGGGTCGGGTGGTGTAGTCATAGTGTCCTCAGTCAAAATTGATACTCAAGATTTTTGTTATTGAGAAACATTTATTATAAACTGTGTGGTTCAAGCCCTGAATGCTGATTGGCTGACAGCCATGGTACATCAGACCATATATCACAGGCACGACAAAACATGTATTTTTACTGCTCTAATTATGTTGGGTAACCAGTTTATAATATCAATAAGGCACCTCGGGGGTTTGTGATATATGGCCAATATACCATGGCTAAGGGCTGTGTTCATGCACTCCGCGTTGCGACGTGCGAAAGAACAGCCCTTAGCCGTGGTATATTGGCCATATACCACACCTCCTTTGGCCTTATTGCTTAACTATCCCATGTTCTGTATGTGAATAGATAGATAGGATAGATAGGTACTTTATTGATCCCGAGGGGAAATTTCTTTGTCAAGCAGCTATGAGTGCTGCATTGGATGAGTGAGTGTGCTGTACTTGAGCATGTGTTAGTGAGAGGAAAGTTCAGAAGACTAAGTGTGTGTCATGCAGCCGTAGATTAGTACCCCCATTAGCATCAGTGGCTGGCCTGTGTTTGGACTGGCTGTAAACACAGCCAGGGTGATTGTCCCAGGTCCACTCTGTCTCCATCCCAGCCAGGTCACCCGTGATACAAGCCATTATTCGACGTCCATCCATGTCTGAGGACGTCAGGACATGACATGTTAACTGGCCACTAGGGGCAACAGTGAGCAATGTTACCTTCAAGTAGGTTTCAGTTTTGTTAGGACATTGTGGACTGGGCGTTAGCATCTGCCTCTGGTGCCAAAGGTGGCATGTTTTTATCCAGCAATAGAAAGTTGTTTTTGAGATTTTTATTTTAAACCTACCCCAACCTTAACCCTTACCTTAACCATTCTGAGTTATTGCCTAACAATACGGTTTCGGAGTTAATGCTTCTTAAACATAACCCTAAACATAACAATGCCTAAACTTAAACACTTCGAAATTTGATGCTTGGAACATCTTTGAAATGTTATGTTTGAGAAACATGGATTAACATCTAATTCTGACGTGAGACTGTGAGAGCTTGTTGCTCCATTCCCCACTACCCTCTGATAACACAGACACACATGCGCACACACACCCGGGTGGTATGACTCAGTGAGTACATCTCCTTGGCCTGGCGATGCCCCTCCTCCTCTGTCATCCAGTGACATGTTTCTGTCTGTCTGGAGAGCTTGGCGTCTTCTAGGAGAACACTGGTTTCATCCCAAATGGTAACCTTTTCCCCCGTATAGTTAGCATTATAGCATTACATTTGACTTTTACCACAGCCCTATGGGCCCTATTCAAAAGTAGTGCACTATGTGGGGGATTGGGTGCCATTTGGGAAACATTCTGATGAACTGTCTCCCCAATGCCCTCTCATGCCCTCCACTGGCGTCCTCCCTCACTTCCTGTACCAGCTGTGGCTTGTCTCTCTTGCCCCACCCCCTCTCTCCCCCATCTCTCTCCCCCCTCTCTTTCACTCGCTCTCTCTCTCTCTCACTCTTTCTCTCTCTCTCATATATAACATATATATATTTCTCATTCCCTCTCTCTTCTATCCCTCTCACTCTCTATCACTCTCTCTCTCTTTCCCTCGCTCCCTCTGGACACACAAAGACTATCTCGTTCCCAGGATCACATGTCCCAGTCTTGCTCAACAGAGCTTTCAAATGAACAACAGATAATCTCCAGCTACATATCCAGGGTTTCAAAGCCCGCCATGAATAACCAACATTCAGCTAAGTACTGTTCATCCAACATGTCCAGACTGCAATAATGTTTAGTTGGCATAATTCATTACAAAAACAGGTAAACTATTAATGTTTACACAGAATGTGATGACGTCACCTTCCCTATAATCACTGCATTTGACTGGCGGCCGTCCGTTTAATATTCACAGTGAAGGTTACCAGAAAGAATATGTGTTTGTGAAAGCGAAATACTTAAACTAAATAATAAACGTTTGGACTAAACCTGTAACTGTGTGTGTGATTCTGTAACTGCAGTTAACCAGTAATGCAAGTAGGATGTAACAATGTTGACAAACTATGACGAACGGAGCTAGCGTGGTTCGTATAGCCCATGTAAAATGTAGCAATGCTGCCACGAGCCAACAGAACGGAGCTGGTTAACCTAAGAGAACGGGAAGAAAACAACAGACATTTAGTAACAACAGGTCCAGGTTAAAGAACGGTGTGAATGAATGAATGATAGTGTTTGTGTGTGTGCGTGTGTAGGTGTTTTTTTTTTAAGGGAAATAGTCACAGTGCGATGACGGCGAAGATCCGCTTCGTCACACATCAGAGACGACCCATTATCATCACGTGGAGAAACGTAATACTATGGACATTACTGTATAATCGCTGTATACTTGTTGATGGTAATACTTATAACATCTTATATAACGTTACAACCCAAATAGTGAGCTCATAGGAAATCTGTGACCCCAGATGTGAAAGGAAATTTGCAAGGAACAGAGATAAAGTGTACTAGGCAGTGGTGTGAACCGCAGTTCCTTGTATATTTAGGGGAGTGTGTTTGTGTGTGTTTGTGTGTGTGTGTGTGTGTGTGTGTGTGCATCTCATCTCCAGCCTCCTGCCCCAGTTTGCTGGCAGCAGCCCCACTGTCTGTGCTAAATGTCACGTCGCGAGTAGAGAGAGAGAGAGGGAGAAACTGAGAGAAACAGGGGAGGAAGGAGGAAAGGAGCAGGACACAGGAAGTGGAGAAAGATGAAGAGCAGGGAGACAATGAGATGTCCAAGGGGTTCTGAAATGGAGGGGGAAAAAGAGGAGGAAAAGCAAGCAGAGAGAGGAGAGGAGAGGAGGGAGAGGAGGAATGTGGGAAGAGAAGGAGTAGGCCTGGAGAGAGAGAGAGAGAGAGAGAGAGAGAGAGAGAGAGAGAGAGAGAGAGAGAGAGAGAGAGAGAGAGAGAGAGAGAGAGAGAGAGAGAGAGAGAGAGAAAGAGGGAGGGAGGGTGTGTGCATCTGGCACTAGGAGGCAGGGAGAGATACTGTAGCGTGGGCCAGGCTGGCCGGACGTGTGTGTTTGTGTTTGACTGAAGAGGGATGTGAGACACAGAGAGCCCTCACTGGCTCAGCTCTAACACTAGAACCCTGCCATACAGAGATAGACCCCTCACTGGCTCAGCTCTAACACTAGAACCATGCCATACAGAGATAGACCCCTCACTGGCTCAGCTCTAACACTGGAACCCTGCCATACAGAGATAGACCCCTCACTGGCTCAGCTCTAACACTGGAACCCTGCCATACAGAGATAGACCCCTCACTGGCTCAGCTCTAACACTGGAACCCTGCCATACAGAGATAGACCCCTCACTGGCTCAGCTCTAACACTGGAACCCTGCCATACAGAGATAGACACGGACACACACACAGTCACACACACTCTGGACACACACTGGACCCAGATTCACACACACTCCACAACACAAACAAAAACTCTCCCTCTATGCTCTCAAATGCAAATACCTTCATGCATATCCACAGACACACTGTGATATATGATATACATACACTGTGCACAATCAACTCTGAGCTTTCTCACAAACACACGCAAAAGTATGCATATGCAAACCAAATTGTATATAGAGATCTAAAGAAAGAAATGAGAGAGATGTATCTGGACTCTGGAAAGCTGGCTGAGGAGAGGAGAGGAGAGGAGAGGAGAGGAGAGGAGAGGAGAGGAGAGGAGAGAGAGCAAGAGAGCAAGAGAGCAAGAGAGCGTTGAGAAAAGGAGAGCAGGAGAGGGTGAACTAATGAAGGCTGCCAGTAAGTCTTCCTCCACACAACCTCTAATGATATCAGCTGTCCGTTTATACCAAGATGCTCCAGGAAAATGACACTGCTCAAGGTTACAGCAGCATCCCAAAACAGGATGAACCCACATTACCCCAAGACTCCTGTTTGTGTGCTACTGTACACAACAGTGCCCTGGGTAGGGCACCAGGAAACACCACAAGGTTAGGCCTGATAGCTGATGCGTGAGGCGTTAGACAAGGCTAGGTTAGGGTCATTCAGTATAGGCCAGACAGAGATCAACGAGCCTGATGTAAACCTGTGTGTTGACAGGCACTGATATCCTGTCCAAAAGAGTCGTATGCTTGGTCTTAATGGCATATTTATGGCCTCATAACATCAGCGTCACCTTTTGGCCCCCGCCCGCCAGGCCTCCGTCTGAGAATTCCTTTCCAGCTCTCCCAGAGTCACTTCCTGTGCTGTGTAGCAGAGTGTCCCCATCGCCACGGAAACGGTGCAGTGCAGAGAGGAGTGGCCTAATGCTCTGCTCTTCCTTATGGGACTCCAGAGGACTAGGGAATAAAGCTGAACGTGTACACGCAAAGTCGCGCACCAACATACGCACACGTACACAAACACACATACACACACACTCATAATGGAACATGGAGTGTGTGTTGAGGGAGGGGGAGGGACCTGGGGGGGTCCATTGTTTTCAGTCTGGAAGGCATGACTGCTGGGGGCGGGAGGGGAAGGTGAGGGAGTCAAAGAAAGGCTAAATTTAGAACACCTTAGTCCAAATATTCCAAATATTCTTAAGCACATTCGGAAATTCACTGAAACATTACCGCATGCGTATATGGGTGGAATAAATTAACTAATAGTTAGCAAATGTAGACTACAACTTCTATTTTTCACTTTTCAAAACTTAACAGACAGGTGTCAAGTGGTCTGGCTCTGTCAATTATTGCAACAAGTGAATGTGTAATAAATTGAATAAGTGAATGGTTAGTTCCTACACATCTGTAAGATAATAAGTGAATGGTTAGTTCCTACACATCTGTAAGATAATAAGTGAATGGTTAGTTCCTACACATCTGTAAGATAATAAGTGAATGGTTAGTTCCTACACATCTGTAAGATAATAAGTGAATGGTTAGTTCCTACACATCTGTAAGATAATAAGTGAATGGTTAGTTCCTACACATCTGTAAGATAATAAGTGAATGGTTAGTTCCTACACATCTGTAAGATAATAAGTGAATGGTTAGTTCCTACACATCTGTAAGAAAATAAGTGAATGGTTAGTTCCTACACATCTGTAAGATAATAAGTGAATGGTTAGTTCCTACACATCTGTAAGATAATGGAGTAGACGGTCCTTGTTGTACAGTAACAGTTGCTCTCGGGCAGACCAGTGGTAGTGAAGGGGTTAAGTCCACCCCTGCAGAGTCGGCATGTCTTGAGCAGTTTCCTGTGGCCTGCCCAGCCCTGACCCGCCTGGCTGAGGCTCGGCCACACACACGCACGCACACACGCACACACACACACACACACGCACACACACACACACACACACACACACACACACACACACACACACACACACACACACACACACACACACACACACACACACACACACACACACACACACACACACACACACACACACACACACACACACACACACACACACACACACACACACACACACACACACATGCTAATTAGGGTCTGAGCCAGGAAAGCGGACAGTCTCCTCAACAGGTGCTCTGCTGGGCTTCTATAACTCATCATAAATACACAAACATTATGACACCACATTCTACTGTTAGTGTAGTCTACCTAAACTAGACTGTCCATTAATGTACTGTCTGTCCATTGGTTGGTGCATTCAGTCAAATGTATTTATAAAGCCCTTTTTACATCAGCCGATGGCACAAAGTGCTATACAGAAACCCAGCCTAAAACCCCAAACAGCAAGCAATGCAGATGTAGAAGCACGGTGGCTAGGAAAAACTCCCTAGAAAGGCAAAAACCTAGGAAGAAACCTAGAGAGGAACAAGGTTCTGAGGGGTGGCCAGGCCTCTTCTGGCTGTGTTGGGTGGAGATTACAACAATACATGGCCATTAAGGCCAGATCTTTCTCCAAGAGGTTCAAACGTTCATAGATGACCAGCAGGGTCAAATTTTAATCACAGTGGTTGTAGAGGTTGCAACAGGTAAGTACATCAGGAGTAAATGTCACTTGGTGTTTCATAGCCGGGCATTTAGATGTTGAAATAGCAGGTGCGGTAGAGAGAGAGAGTGTTGAAAACAGCAGGTCTGGGACAAGGTGGCACGTCCAATGAAAAGGTCAGGGTTCCATAGCCGCAGGCAAAAGAGATGAAACTCTGGACTGGGGACAGCCAGGAGTCATCAGGCCAGGTAGTCCTGAGGCATGGTCCTAGGGCTCAGGTCCTCCGGGAGGGGAGGGAGAGTGGAAGAGAGAGAGAATTATACTTAAATTCACACAGGACACCGGATAATAACACCAGATATAACAAACTGATCCTAGCCTCCTGCACATAGACTATAACAGCATAGATACTGGAGGCTGAGATGGGGGGGGTTGGGAGACACAGTGGCCCGGTCCGACAATACCCCCGGACAGAGCCAACCAGGCATACCCCCGGACAGGGCCAATCAGGCATACCCCCTGACAGGGCCAACCACCCTACCCACAGAGGGATATCAACAGACCACCAACCTACTACCCTGAGACAAGGCCGAGTATAGCCTACGGGTATAGCCGAGTATAGCCCGAGTATAGCCTCAGAGAAGCTGTTGTGTTGTGTAATATCCTAACTGGACGGTGTCAGGAGGTGAGCCTGGAGTAAGCCTTATCAATAAAGGGGAGACTGGCTGTTCTACTGTGTTCAGCTTCATTCTCGTTCTCCTCCTGTCCTCACAGTGTGTGTACAGTGTGTGTACAGTGTGTGTACAGTGTGTGTGTGTGCGTCTGGTTTTACCATCATGGTTTTCTAGTGGCGTGTCCCCATGCTAGCCTGCGGCGTGCTGTGGTGTGGCGTATCTACGTGTGGAGCGTCGGGCTTTGGAGTGGCATAGCTACGTGTGGAGCGTGGGGGTGTGGTGTGTTGCGTGTTGCGTGTGGCGTGTTCCGTTGTGGGACACTGACAGTAATGGCACTGGATTTTCTGTAGTGGCATTTTCAATGGAAGCCTGGTTCCACCCCTTACTAAACCACACGCTTTGTAATGACTGGTTGTAAAATATAGAATGCCCATAAACCAGTAGTGAGCAGAAGCTTGGTTACTGTACACTCTGGAAGGTAACACAATGTCATGCTCTGTTGTCATATTGCCCTCACAGTACAGTACCTCTGCTACTCCAAGTCAATTATCTGTAATTATCAGCAATTATCTTCCTACCGTCACACCTTTTTCTCACTTCTACCTCGTCTGCCCTCACATTAGTGTCCCCTTTTTGTGATTAGGCCTACCCCACTCCCTCTCCTGTGATTCCACCTAGAGTGTTTACAGTCCTGACATATTATTAACACTCATATTAAATAGCGAGGGGTACTACCCTGCACTGACAGAGCTCTTGGAAAGCACTTCACTAATGGAAGTGAAGTCACAGCTCTCTCTGCCAACCAAGTGGCACACTTCTAAACATAACATACTGTATACCCATTGGACCCATCACTCTACTTGGAAAACATTACCCATAACGCCTTGTAAGAGATGTTGTAGCAAAGACATTTTGCATAATGTAACCGGCCATTATGAGGGATGATGGTGAGCTGCTTTTGGGAGTAAATAATCATTTAAATGGTTGACTTCTTAACAAGAGTCTGATTCCTCTTAGGTTTCATATCAGTGTGTGATCTCTGCTATCTTCTTGACACATTTTTCCTCTCAAACGCTCATTATCTGTAAGAACTTGGCTCCACTTGATGTATTGGGGCCCCACTGTTTTCATAATAATATTGTCCTATTGTCCAGTCCTCCCATTCGGCTGTCTATTTTTACCACTGCTCATATGAATCAGCCATTAGGGGCTATTGTTTATGTCTATTCTCTTAACATAGCACCAGCAACCACAGGTAGAATGTGAATGGGACTCCATGCTAACGATAACACATGGTCCTCGCCTCCCTGTGTGTGTATAATTAGAACCAAATGGCAGATAGTGTGTGTGTGTGTGTGTGTGTGTGTATGTGCGTGTGTGTGTGTGGTGAGCACATGGTTTCTCTCCCCCGTGCATCTCTGATAAGACAGTCCCCAGGAGTATGATGTGAGTGGGGTCTAACTGCACTGAGCCACTAAGCTCCATCATAAATCAGCTCTGCCCTGGGAAAGGCCTGCACACGCAACACAAGCTGGGCTAACACGCTAATGTACCATAGCTACTGAGTATGTAACTGTAACATTGCTCGGTTCTGTTGATATACTGTAGGGCGGGGGTGTCAAACCTATTGTTTTTGTAATGTTCGATGCTCACTGACTGTCTGCTTTTAGTTTCTGTGATGGTCAGAGTGAAGATACTGTACAAATGTAGGTTCATTATAATTTCTACACAGTCCAACTGACAATCACTTTGAAAAACTATAAAAACTACTGGTACCAAGACTTAAAAATAACTGATATTGGCACAAGATGGAGGGAATGTTGGAACATAACTAGCGGAATTACAGTTAACGGAAATGTACGCTTAATACAGTATAAACTAACGTATAAAATGTCTTACACAAGAGACAACATTCACAAATTCTACAGCACAACGGCAGGGTCATGTCTTAAGTGGAAAACGAACAATGACTCAATAATCCATGCCTTCTGGGAATGCTATGAATTCCAAAAGTGGGAAAGTTGGCTGTCAGAAGTATTAGAATGTAAATGTACTTTTAATCTGTCTGTCTGCATATTTCAAGGCGTCATATGAGGGTGCAATGAGATACCCAATAGGTTGGACGATACTCTTTTTCAATTATCTTGAAAAAACGTATACTAAAAAGCTGGAAATCAATGGAAAGGGCAAATGCTTTATTATCTAAATGTTGAAAGTGTGTGGGCGACGGAGAGAGGCCATGTGGCGGAGAGTGATACGGGCGCAGGGGTGATGTCGTTGATGTTTATGTGCATCTGTATGTTGTTGTTTGTATGTGCATGAATAAAATCTGACCAAAAAAAGAAGTCATTTTTTTCTTCCCCCCAAAAAATACAAATTATATTCTACAATTTAATACTCAAACCCCCCGTGGGCCACATTTAATTGGGCCGTACGTTTGACAGCCCTGATTCAGCACAAAGTGAGTTTAGGACTAACCATTGGGCTGATGGCAAATTGAGCTCATGCTGAAAAGGCAGGATGGCAATATGAGTGTGTGGAGCGAGGATGGAATACAGTGGGTTATAATAGGTGAGGCTGGATGAAATCTGCCTTGATTCAGATACAGTAGCCTATAGTAGGTCACATTTGGCTGGACTGGGTGGTCCTTGATGACAAGGCCAGGTCCTGTCTATAAAAGATATGTCATATGCTTCCTTTCCTGGTCTGACCATGAGCCATCTCTCTTGTATTTTCTCCATTCTCTCCATCTCTTTCCAGACCCCCTCTCTGTTTCAATACTCAGTCCCCATAGCAGGCTGCCTCTCCCTCTCCTCCCTCGCTCTCTTCTCCCTTTCTCCCACATCTGGCTAGGCAGCTGTGGCTGGCTAGGGTTCAGTGAGGGAGGGGTGAGGGGGAGTAGGGTTGAGGGGTCCGGGGGGGGCTATCCGTTGCTTAGCCCAGTGCACTGTAAAAAAAACGGGTTGAGCTTTCTTGACACCAAAAAAAGTGAACCGCATAAAAACCAAATCTCCTCAGTCTCTCTCAGCCCATCTATCAAAGTGCCTTCCGGTGCACTATTCAACTATTTAAAACAGCCCAGCCGAGCAGGGAGAGAAGGAGACGGAGAGAAGGAGACGGAGAGAAGGAGACGGAGAGAAGGAGACGGAGAGAAGGAGACGGAGAGAAGGAGCCGTAGAGAAGGAGACGGAGAGAAGTAGACGGAGAGAAGGAGACGGAGAGAAGGAGACGGAGAGAAGGGAGAGAGATGTTTTCAATATCTGATTAAATGCATGAATCAATTCATTTAAAACTGAGCAGACCAGAGAGCGAGGGAGAGGGAGGAGGGACATAAGAAAAGGGGAGAGGTTTGGTATAATGTTGTTGCCAGTATCATGCGGAAGCTCTTTCCTCTTCCTTCTGAGGTCAGTGTGATGACCATACATTCCACATGGCATCAGGGCTACTCTGTGGCTGTGTCCCAAATTGCACCCTATTCCCTATAAAGTGCATTAATTTTCACCAGAGCACTATGGGCCATGGTCAAAAGTAGTGCACTATATAAGGAACAAAGTGCCATTTGGGATGCATCCAGTGACTCACTGCTACAAGTGCGTAATTGTGTCTGACATTCCAGGATGTCATCTGTGTTACCTTTATGCCACCCCTCTACCCCCTCCCCCCTCCCCCCCCTCCTCCCTCCTCCCTCCTCCCTACCCCCTCCTCTCTACCCCCTCCTCTCTACCCCCTCCTCTCTACCCCCTCCTCCCTCATCTCTACCCATTCCCTCCCTGCCGTCTTCTGTTTCTCCTAACCCTGTGTGCCAGTTCCTCTGTACTCCAACTGAAGTGCACGACCCCTCAGGGTTCACATGGGGACAGAGGCTTCTCTAAGGGAGAGGGCACTCTCTCTATGCATGTCGTCAACTGTCTCACTTGAACTTCAACATATGGGAAGTTACCATGGCAATTCCTTCCATCTCATTTGATGGCCAGTTTCACTGTCTGAGGAGCCAAACAAACACACAAGGTGAGGGGGCAGTGAGAGAGATGGGAGGAGAGAGAGAAAGAGAGAGAGTAGGAAGTGAGAGCGGGGAAAGACCAGAAGGATAGAGAGGAGTGTGTGTGTGTGTTTGTGTGTGTGTTGGCTGTGGGGGAAGGTGAACCCGGGCTACTCTCGGTACAGGAAGCCCCTGATTAGTGCTAAGGAGAATTGCAGGCCATATTAATGCAGCCACACACCTCTCCCTCCCTAGCTCCCTCCCTCCCTCCCTCCCTCCCTCCCTCCCTCCCTCCCTCCCTCCCTCCTGCCATCTGCAGCCCCAGCACTCTCTGGTAGACATCATGAACCCACTGCAAAGCCCTGAGACACACACCAGAGCACTGATGGGGGGGACGGGGTGGGAGGCTGCCATGCAATCACTGCTCCTCTCTGTAGGACCCCCACCAACACAGTAACACAGAGGAACATACACACACCAGAACCTATACATGGACACACACACACACACACACACACACATACTAGCTAACACAGAGCAAACAAATACACACCTACACAAACAGATTACTGATGAATACACACACACAATTACGCACACCGGCGCACAGACTCACACACGCTTTTCATTTTCATATTAAATCAACAGACTGTATTTGCATAAAGAACAATAATAGAGCTGAGATCAAAGGATAGAGAAAGTGAGAGGATGGCGGGATGGATAGATGGAGGGATGGAGTTGTAGAGGGATGGAGAGATGGAGAGATGGAGAGATGGAGAGATGGAAAAAAGGTCTGCTGGTGTGCACACATTATTAACTGTTCTCCCAGACGGACCAGCAGGCCCGGCAGGGCGTTCTCACATTGAGACATGGATACCCTCTCTCCCATTCTCCTACCTCTCCTCTCCTCTCTCTCTCCCACCCACACATTAACATGTGTTTCACATTCAAAGCGGAGATGTGCAAACCAACGGCCAACCGTGCTCCAAGACTGGCAGGCCTCATTCTGCAGTCATGGAAAGGAACTAATAGAACACACTAACACAGAGGTAGTAGTGCCTTCATTACATCAACTAGAACAGTGGGAGTGTACGGTGTGTGTGTCTCCACATGTATGTGCGTGTCAATGTGCGTGTGCGGTGTGTGTGTTAGAAAGACAAAGGGAGAGGGGTTCTGTAGTTTACCCAGCTGGAAGACTGTAGCGAGCCCCAGACAGAGTTGTGATGTCACCATGGCTCTCTCTCTCTCTCTCCCCTACCCTATCATAACCCACCAACTCCCCTGCTTCCTGTCCCTGGTGCGTCCCTGAGTGATGTCACAGGCCAGCTGGGGATGTCAAGTCCACTCCCCCCATGTCCCCTCTCTCCCCATTCTCTCAACCCGACTTCAATCACTGACGTCCCACTGAGACTTGGGACCGTCAATGAAGCACGTACCACACACAGCCAGACAGAGAGACAGTGGGACGGATGGAAGCAGAGACAGACAGACAGACAGACGACGCCGGCACTTAACACACACACAGATGTTTGCAAGAACACACACACACACAACCGTATAACTGCCCATTTATTAATAGTATAAACAAGGAACTTACTTAATTATCCTATAAACGTGTAACTATTATATAACCATAAAACTGAGGCTGTAAATAAAAGCTCTATAAATGAAACATCAGGGGTTTCATAATACCGTAACACAGTATAATCACTTTATTGGTTTATGCAATGCAGTAGTGTCCGTGCAGCTCACAAGGGAGGAAAAAGAAAACCCTGGGAGAACAGCTAGCAAACAGTGTCACATGATGACTGTGGACATGAAGCACCTTTTGATGCAGTCTTTAAAATGGCCTGGCTATTGAGAGGAAATGACTGACAGATTTATAAGTGGACGGGCCATAAAGAGCACTGAAGTGCCCTAAAATCCCCTCTGGCCGCTGTTGACTAATGAAATATTTGTTAACTCTTGTTAGTTGGACAGGAATGGTGAAAGTCGTCAGAAACAACCTATACGTATAGCAGTATAATACAGTATACATGTATACCCACCAGTTTTCCTTTGAGCGCAGCGTTTACGGGGCTGACACATTATTTAAACTCGTTAAGGTTGAGTGGCGGTGAACTCCCCACAGCCGTGATACTGCTACTCTCTCTGGGCAGCCGCTTGACCTACGACCACACACTTAACACACAACTGCATTCTCGACTTCAGTCGTTAACACAATCACTGTTGAATAATTACTCTCACTCACTCAGCCACTCATTCAATAAGAAAACATACACCCATACACTATATACATGTAACGCACTCACTCATTCATGTTATTTCATTTACAGTACCCATTCACAACAATCGTTAATTTCAGTTTACATCATTCTCTTGGAATACCTCCCTGTACCATTCAGTCCATTCATTTTCAGTTCAGAGAAAGAGAGAGATTCAGAGAGAGAGAGAGAGAGAGAGAGAGAAAGAGAGACAGAGAGAGTCAGTAAGAGGGCGAGAGGCAAGAAAGAGAGAGAGAGAGCCAGAGAGACAGAGACAGAGAGAGCGAGAGAGCCAGAGAGACAGAGACAGAGAGAGCGAGAGAGCCAGAAAGAGCCAGAGAGAGAGAGAGAGAGAGGTCTGTGCCCCCCACCCACACAATGTGTTACGTGCAGGACAACAGGACCCCCCTGGTAGAAAGTGAACACCATGATCTCTCTCCCCATAGGCATCCCCTTTACCCTCTCCCCTGAATCCACCCTGTCCCCTGCTGTCCACTGTCCTTACCTAAACACACAAAGGAACACACACACCACACACTGCAACACTTTCTCACACACCCATGCTCACCCACCCACGCACACTGTACAAACATTCTGTGAACTCTTACATTGGATTATGTTTCCCCAACACACACATGCATTCTCGCACACACACACTCAGAGTGCTAGTCCTTTCAAAACCACACACATCCTTTCACTATCTTTGATGAAGGAGGAAATGCACACACTAAACACACAAATACATACTTGATCTCAAATCCCTGTTACAACTTTAGGATTTTCCTTTAGCCGTAATTGAGACTTAAAGAACCTGACGTATAAAATCTCTCTCTCTCTCTCTCTCTCTCTCTCTCTCTCTCTCTCTCTCTCTCCCTCTCCCTTCCTCTCTCCCTCCCTCTCGCTCTCTCTCGGCTAAGGTCCTACCTGATTGTCTGCTTGTTTTCCTTGGCGGCTCTCTGCTTCCGTTCCCAGGCCGGGAGGTGGGAGGAGGTGGGAAAGAGGAGAGAGGTTGGAAGAGTAGAGGAGGCGGGAGTGCGGCCCACCACACATACTTTCCACCCCGGGCTGGGCTGGCAAGGTGGAGGGCTGGGGACCAGCAGCAGAGCATCGGCTCCTCCTGTCTACTTAGGCCCTGCAGGAGACACTTAAACTCTGCTGCCATCCGCTCAAACCTCACCACACCACTGGGGGTAGGGCATAGGAGAGTAGAGAAGAGAGGTTGGGTAGGGCAGAGGAGGGGTAGGGCAGAAGAGAAGGGCAGAGGAGTAGGGCAGAGGAGAGATGGTGGTAGAGCAGAGGAGAAAGGGTGGTAGGGCAGAGGAGAGAGGGTGGTAGGGCAGAGGAGAGAGTGGAGAAGGGGATGCCATCACAGGTTGATAACATCATCGAATAGTAGAATTATAGGGTTAAAGGCACATAGGTTTTTAATTATATAGGGCTATAGGCTAATTATAGGGCTAAAGGCCCATAAGTTCTTAATTATATAGGGCTAAAGGCTAATTATAGTGCTAAAAGCCCATAGGTTCTTAATTATATAGGGCTAAAGGCTAATTATAGAGCTAAAGGCCCATAGGTTCTTAATTATATAGGGCTAAAGGCTAATTATAGAGCTAAAGGCCCATAGGTTCTTAATTATATAGGGCTAAAGGCTAATTATAGGGCTAAAGGCCCATAGGTTCTTAAGCCCTAAAGTCAGGTGCAAAAAACAGGTGCCTTTTCACAATACTTATAACAAATAACATCTCTTCATGTAGTGCACCTGTTTATATGCTACATGAAATGGCTCATCACCAGGCACAGCCGAGAAGGGTTTTCTAGCTGTTTCAGTGTAAGCACCTCTCAGGGTAAACATTGCTGCTGTAATTAGAATAAATTACCCTCATTAAGTGGTAATGGTTGTAATTACATGACCCCCAGTCCTGCCCTGCACAACCCCTAGTGAAGCACGGCACACTTCAATCACACAGTGACAGTACACACACACAGTCTCCTTGTACTTGTACTCGTTTGTAAACAGATTAAGACTGTTTTTTTTTCTACAGTGAATTGCCTCTGGGGGTCTCTAAGGGAGTTGTGGTTTCCTTCTGCCTTGGCAATGGATCATACTGCCATACTGCTCACCTTGATAAAAAAAAAAGGGTAACCTATTCCCTACATAGCGCACTACTTTTGACCAGGGCCCTAGGACACAGCCCTAGAGTTTGGTGAAGACACAGAGGTGAACCCATGCAATGGTGATGTGTATGATGTATGGGGCTAATGTTAGATCAGTGATGTTTTATATGAACTAAGTGCTACAGTAATCCACCCAGATCACATAATGGCAGTGTGGTACCCATTTCCTCCTTCGGCATACTTTTATCTAGCCATGGTAATCATCTGCAGAGAGCTTGAGCTGTACTCCGTGTACCACCACCAAGTTCTAAACCATCTGTACAGGCCAATAAAAAGACATGGAAGGAGTTATGTTATTAGCCATTGGGAGTTCTTTGACTTTGCCATGCTTTGGGAACAACCAAACGAACTGCATTGAAAAAGCAGATTTGGACAACTGTGCTGGGTTTGACGCAGTGCTTTGATTCATGTTTAGTGGTTTAGTTTGGAAGACAGCACAGACATACTGCATTTAGCAGACATGGTTAAAGGCATGAGTGACTTGTGTAAAACATGGGTCAATTACAACAAACATCACAATGGAATGATCTCATGTTTCTTTGGCTTCAGATCAACTAAAAGCAACAAAAACACTGTCTGTAGTTCATAGTAATGTCCAAACATATCACTGAGATATAGGCCTAACGTCATACCAATAAATCCCCATTAAATTGAATTGCATTGACAGCGACTAAATTCTAATTGAATTTGATAGCAAGGAATAATACAACTCTGGACTTGTTATATGCTAATGTGAAGGATGCAAACAACTCCACTGCACTCCCTCCCCTCGGTAGATCGGATCACAACCTTGTCCACCTCACCCCACTCTACAGGCCTATGGTCCAACAGCAGCCAGCGACCACTAGGACCATTAGGAGATGGTCCCCAGAGGGGAATGAGGCCCTACAGGACTGCTTTGAAACAACAGACTGGGATGTGCTCTGTGAGGCTCATGGGGAGGACATATGGACTTACAGACTGCATAACGGACTATATACATTTTTGTGTAGACAACACTGTACCCACCAGGAAGGTACGCTGTTTTCCAAATAATAAACCCTGGGTCACCAGAGACCTGAAGGCCCTGCTGAATGAGAAGAAGAGGGCCTTCAAGGAGGGGGACAGGGACAAATTGAAATCTGTCCAGAGGGTTGCTGAAGTTGCGGATTGCTGAGGGGAAGAGAGGGTATAAGGAGAAGATGGAGGACAAGCTGAGGCAGAGCCAGGTGAGAGAGGTGTGGAAGGGTCATACAAGTTGGTTGGGTCATACAAGTTCCTGGGAGTCCAAATGGACAACAGGCTGGAATGGACTGGTAACACCGGGGCTCTGTACAAAAAGGGCCAGAGCCGACTCTACTTTCTGAGGAGGCACAGGTTCTTCAACGTGTGCAGTAAACTACTGCATACTTTCTACCAGTCTGTGGTGGCGCCAGTGCCATCTTTTTGCAGTGGTGTGCTGGGGTGCCAACATAAAGGCCGGTGATGCTTCTTGGGTAAATAAGTTTAACAATTAGGCATCCATCCGTGAGTAACTCTGGTCTGAAATCACTCATTCATTCAGGACTTATTCATTCAGCACTCATTCATTCAGGACTGTATATACAGTGGGGAGAACAAGTATTTGATACACTGACGATTTTGCAGGTTTTCCCACTTACAAAGCATGTAGAAGTCTGTAATTTTGATCATAGGTACTCTTCAACTCCGAGTGATGGAATCTAAAACAAAAACCCAGAAAATCACATTGTATGATTTTTAAGTAATTAATTTGCATTTTATTGCATGACATAAGTATTTGATACATCAGAAAAGCAGAACTTAATATTTGGTACAGAAACCTTTGTTTGCAATTACAGAGATCATACGTTTCCTGTAGTTCTTGACCAGGTTTGCACACACTGCAGCGGGGATTTTGTCCCACTCCTCCATACAGACCTTCTCCAGATCCTTCAGGTTTCGGGGCTGTCGCTGGGCAATACGGATTTCAGCTCCCTCCAAAGATTTTCTATTGGGTTCAGGTCTGGAGACTGGCTAGGCCACTCCAGGACCTTGAGATGCTTCTTACGGAGCCACTCCTTAGTTGCCCTGGCTGTGTGTTTCGGGTCGTTGTCATGCTGGAAGACCCAGCCACGACCCATCTTCAATGCTCTTACTGAGGGAAGGAGGTTGTTGGTCAAGATCTCACGATACATGGCCCCATCCATCCTCCCCTCAATACGGTGCAGTCGCCTGTCCCCTTTGCAGAAAAGCATCCCAAAAGAATGATGTTTCCACCTCCATGCTTCACGGTTGGGATTGTGTTCTTGGGGTTGTACTCATCCTTCTTCTTCCTCCAAACACGGCGAGTGGAGTTTAGACCAAAAAGCTCTATTTTTGTCTCATCAGACCACATGACCTTCTCCCATTCCTCCTCTGGATCATCCAGATGTTCATTGGCAAACTTCAGACGGACCTGGACATGCGCTGGCTTGAGCAGGGGGACCTTGCGTGCGCTGCAGGATTTTAATCCATGACGGCGTAGTGTGTTACTAATGGTTTTCTTTGAGAATGTGGTCCCAGCTCTCTTCAGGTCATTGACCAGGTCATGCCGTGTAGTTCTGGGCTGATCCCTCACCTTCCTCATGATCATTGATGCCCCACGAGGTAATATCTTGCATGGTGCCCCAGACCGAGGGAGATTGACTGTCATCTTGAACTTCTTCCATTTTCTAATAATTGCGCCAACAGTTGTTGCCTTCTCACCAAGCTGCTTGCCTATTGTCCTGTAGCCCATCCCAGCCTTGTGCAGGTCCACAATTTTATCCCTGATGTCCTTACACAGCTCTCTGGTCTTGGCCATTGTGGAGAGGTTGGAGTCTGTTTGATTGAGTGTGTGGACAGGTGTCTTTTATACAGGTAACGAGTTCAAACAGGTGCAGTTAATACAGGTAAGGAGTGGAGAACAGGAGGGCTTCTTAAAGAAAAACGAACAGGTCTGTGAGAGCCGGAATTCTTACTGTTTGGTAGGTGATCAAATACTTATGTCATGCAATAAAATACAAATTAATTATTTAAAAATCATACAATGTGATTTTCTGGATTTTTGTTTTAGATTCCGTCTCTCACAGTTGAAGTGTACCTATGATAAAAATGACAGACCTCTACATGCTTTGTAAGTAGGAAAACCTGCAAAATCGGCAGTGTATCAAATACTTGTTCTCCCCACTGTACATATTCATGTACAGTTGTTATATCATATCACGTGCAATATAGTAATTCTTGGACTGAACATATGTAGTCATTCACTCAGGAATGCATATTAGTGTCCTGTCAGTTATATATTTGTTAATTGCTTTTAGTATATTGAATGTGCAATACATGCATTACATATCTGTAATTAAACCCTGCACTAAGGACTGTATTTTAAGGGAATTATTATTATTACCCTAAATTATATCATACGCACATTTAGCTATTTAAGTATCTCTTCCTGTTATTCACCTGTACAGTTAATGTAACCATGCAAATATTCACTTACCTGTTCATTTAACCAGACTGTATATTAAGTAAACTATTATTACCCTCACTTATATCATACGCACATTTAGCTATTTAAGTATTTCTCTGCCATCGACCTGTATAGTATAGTTAACCCTGCAAATATTCCTTATTTATCTATATTTTTATTGGTTATTTTCACCTAACACTCTGTAACAATGTATAGTGTACATGTTCAGCCATTCACCCTTGCTATGTAATGTCTTTTTATAGATGTTTGCACTCCAGACTTCTTGTATTTTTATACTTTTTTATACTGCCGCACTATATATCATCTATCGTATATCTGTCCTTTGTGTATTTTCGTTCTGGCATTTTGCACCTGCCCTGTATTTATTCGTAGCTGCTTGACGAAAAACTTTTCCCTCTGGGATCAATAAAGTATCTATCTATCTATCTATCTATCTATCTATCTATCTATCTATCTATCTATCTATCTATCTATCTATCTATCTATCTATCTATCTATCTATCTATCTATCTATCTATCTATCTATCTATCTATCTATCTATCTATCTATCTATCTATCTATCTATCTATCTATCTATCTATCTATCTATCTATCTATCTATCTATCTATCTATCTATCTATCTATCTATCTATCTATCTATCTATCTATCTAATTTACTGCAGTGGGCTAAATCAGGGTCACACAGAGTGTTTCTTGGTAGTTTTAAACAAATCTACTTTGAAATAAATTATACACCTCAGACACATGGTTATGGGCTTAAAAAGAAAGAAGACACCTGTACCATGTCAGATTTAGAGTTCAAATGTATAAAAAAATGTGTTTGCATCCCAACATTACACTTTATATACATCATAGAAGACTGAAATGTAACAAAACTGTTTGGCATAGAAACACCGGATTAACATTCCACCCATGAGGCCACTAGGTAATTTGACTGCAGGAAGTAACTACTGGCAGATTATTGTCAGTTATCTTCAGAAGAAGTTGACTCAGATCTGAAGTGAAATAACACTTTAGTATGAGCTAATCTCAATGATCTGATGATGGTCACTGATATGGCAGAAAGATAATAATATGAGTAATGAAATGTAGTGACTGTCTGATACTGAGAATACAACAATATTCCACCATTTTAACAGAAACTCTATGTGACATTTCCTCAAAATAACTCCGATTTCGGTGACTACAGCGTGACACAGATACAATGCTGTATTACCCAATAGAGGAATCTATTTTCTGTCGATGATTAAATACTGTATGTGGTCACCAAAACCACTGAGGATATTTACTGTAAACCAGCTGGAGGGTTAAGGGGTATATCTGCTTACCAGAAATGGCACTAATACAAGGAATGTTGATGTAGTTTCTGTGTGATAATCCAGTAAATATGGCGCTTCACCATACTACAGTCCAGACCCTCCCATTTGTTTTTGGCCATGACTTTCTCCTGACCACATTCCAAGACCAGGAAAATCTCTAGGCAACCCAGAGCCCAGAGTTTTTCCTAGTCAGGTCACAAGGTTTGGAAACACTCCTGTCCCTAATTACTGCCAGTATGAGGGGTTAATCCTGATTGAATTACAGTGTAAACAGAGTGTAGTCCGTCTCCTCCTCAGTGAGACAGAATCCTCTCTGTACCAGGCACTCAGAACAGGAAGTTGCCAGCCTCTCTGAGATTAAGTCTGTTTCCTCTCTCTGCAGTGACCTCCCAGTGACTCGCTGACCCTGTGACTTTCCTCCAGCTACGCCACGCATGGCACACCACCAGCAGGGGCAGGCAGGCAGGCGTATGACAAACACACACATTTACACACAGTACCCATGAACACACACACACAAACCACACCCCTTAGCCACTTAACCACCAATACATTATCCTTGTGCCTGTACCTTTCTCAAAATGACACTTAAATTCAATTCAAAAACAATATGGGCTTTTCTGGCACTGGGTTGGAATGCTGAATCACTCAACAGACACAACATGGCCATGAATAAATATGTTAATATAGTGTATCCATACACAACGCTGCTCCATGCTCTTCCTCTCAAACAAATTGTGGCAGTAATTTTCCTCTCTCGCTGGGTTTTTACGAGCAGTAATTTGAAGCACCTGTAGTCATGGAGGGGCCAGACGAGTGCTGCAGGAGTCTGTCTGTGACCCTGCTTCGGCCTGCCAGAACATGCATACACACACGCACGCACGCACGCACACACACACACACACACACACACACACACACACGCGCACGCACGCACGCACGCACACACGCACGCACACACACACAGACACAGGGGCTTGGACTCGAAAGCTTTCCACAGGGATGCTGGCCCATGTTGGCTGGATGTCCTTTGGGTGGTGGACCATCCTTGCAGTCATCGAACACGTGGTTTCCATGTGGTTGATACCACTCCGTCGACTCCATTCCAGCCATTATTATGAGGCGTCCTCCCCTCAGCAGCCTCCACCGCTACCACCATACCCCGTTCAAAGACACGTACATATTTTGTATTGCCGTTCACAACACCATAATTGTTATCTTATTTATTATCTTAGTGTGTCTAGTTTTCCGGGAAACTTCCACACACACACACCATCCTATATCTGTAAATAGCCCACCCTACTACCTCATCCCCATATTTATTTTATTATTTTCGCTATTTTTGCACTCCAGTATCTCTCTTTGCACTACATTTGCACTCTGTATATAGATTTCTATTGTGTTATTGACTGTACGTTTGTTTACTGTGTAACTCTGTGTTGTTGTTTTTGTCGCACTGCTTTGCTTTGTCTTGGCCAGGTCGCAGTTGTAAATGAGAACTTGTTCTCAACTGGCCTACCTGGTTAAATAAAGGTGAAATAAAAAAATAAAAAATCCTGCCTTCACTCTCAGTAATAACCTGTTGACTCCTCAAACCAACCCCCCTTGACTGTAAATATACTGTAGATCAATCCACAATCCAATCCTATAGCTGATGAATAAACATAATGTAAATCTTCACAGCCACTCGCAGTAAATAGATGACATGGTTTCTCTTCACAGCATCTGTGTACAAACGATCTCTATTGAGGCAGTATGTAACACATTTAGTGCTCGGCTTGCTATGAAAACAAGGATTTATTAAGCCACAGCACAAGGCTGTAACCCAGAGTTAGCTAGGGTTTCAGGTCATGTGGTTTCCATTAGCTAAGGGGTTGACTTGGTGTTGGGTGAGGCACAGGGACAGACCGCCTGTTAACTTTAACCTAGTCTAACTGCGCGAAGGCACAAACACTGACACCCTTAACTGCTGGTTGGGAGTCGCTCTTGGAGAAAATTGCTGACCTGATGTCATCTGTGTGCTTGATATGTGTGCATGTGTGTGCGTGTGTGTGTGTGTGTGTGTGTGTCTGTGTGTGTGTGTATGTGTGCACACACTGATGCAATGCTATTCCATCTTCATAATAATTGAGGTTATTCAACTACATTTAAATGCATCCTTCATAATCAAAACCTTTCATACTAGCCTCCAGTAAAGTCAAATCCTGTTTAGTATTATTTATTTAGAGTCAACCATGTAGAAATGATACGCACGCGGTTTTGTGAGCCATCGCCTCTAATTAGCCTTAACGACTTGTGAGCTAAGTGAGCATATCAACTATTTAATTTGGCTAATTAAAGTTTGCCTGTCAATTGACTGGAGATTACAGCAAGGGTATAATTGTCATTCGAAGCCTCTCACCGCAGTTATACTGATCTGAACGTTATAACACAAAACAGACAAGGACAATTACACCACTGTATGACACTACTGCTGTAGACGAGAGGGAGATCTATTGGGCACATTTAGTATGTGTATGGTTGTGTGTGTGTGTGTGTGTGTGTGTGTGTGTGTGTGTGTGTGTGTGTGTGTGTGTGTGTGTGTGTGTGTGTGTGTGTGTGTGTGTGTGTGTGTGTGTGTGTGTAGAAGCACCTTTGCCTATACGCAGACAACTTACTGTAGAGAGTTAGAAGTTAGTAGTCTAGTCAGCTATCTAAACCTTGTAGTAATCATCAACAAATGACTGACCTCCAGGGGCCCTGGCCTCCAGGGGCCCCCATTAATTGTGTTAGTCGCTCTCACTCAGATATTATCTGAACAAGTCATGGAACAAATTTACGCCCCATGGAAAAATGAATAGAATTGCATGAAATTAGTTTTAAATTATGCACAGCCAAAAGGATAAAACATTTTTTACCCGCGAGGTGTGGGGTCCCCCCAACCAAATCTCACTTAGGGCCCCAAAAAGGCTAGAGGTGTTTTGTATGTGTCAAAAATGTGTGTGTTAAAGTTAGTTTTGTGTTTAATTTATGCTTGATCAGAGTATGCAAAGATAACTTTCAGTGTTTTGAGAGTGAGCCTCCATATAGCCATTTGGTGCCAGTCTCGGTTTGTGTGGAAATCACCCGTCTAAATACATGCAACACTGTATCACTGTTATAGAGAGAAATGGAAGAAGGGGGAGCGACAGGAGAGAGAGAGGGGACAGGAAGGATGAGAGAGAGAGAGAGCAGAGAGAGAGAGAGCAGAGAGAGAGAGAGAGAGCAGAGAGAGAGAGAGAGAGAGAGAGAGAGAGAGAGAGAGAGAGAGAAAAGAGAGGTAGTAAGACTGACAGATGTAAGCTCTGTGCTTGAAAGAAGAGGAACTATAGTACCCAAGCTGAATTCTTAGCAAGAGCTACAATTACATTGATACACAGTAATATGTTCTAGCTTCTCTAGTGCTTCTATAGTCCTGCTGAAGAGATTCAAACAGCCAGCCACCTTAATGTTCTTTCCACTCATTAGTACGTCTCAGACTCTTCCCCCGGCTTTCAACTGTCTTCGGTATTCCCTTTCTGTCTCTTACACACCTGCAGGCATGCAAATGCACACACAGACACACACACACACACTCCACCTCCACTCTCTCTCTCTCATTCTCAGACCTGGGGGGGGGGTTGGTATGAGCTGAATGAGCTCCCAGTTGTTCAGCTCCTGGGCTTTGGATAAGTTAATGAAATATGTCTTTTGATCCAGGTCCAGTTCACTGAGTGATGACCAAGTTCAGTCAATGGAGCAACGGCTGGGGGGCAACACAGTCTGTTTGAAATGGAAATGAGCGATGCAGCTCCCTTCTACCACCACCAAAACACACTAAAATCCCCCATTTCCTTCCAATTCTACCCTGTGAAATCTGATCTGCTGCTGTCTCAAATGAATTACTGATTAATTTGTCATGGAAGGATACCTTGTCTAATGGATCACAGACTACTAAAACGAGCTGTTTTGTTCCAATTCAATTTTGGACACTTCTGAGTGTGCAGTGGTACCCTTGGATGTATGGTACTTCAAGGATGTGTGCTTGGATGGATATCACTACAGAGTAGGGCTCAGTAAAACCAATTAAAGGTCCAATGCACCTTACTGTGATTGAGTTCAATGAAAATGGTAAAAAAGAAACAAATAGCTACTTAGCAAAGAGCAATTTCTCAAGCAAGAATTTAGCTAGAAGGGTGGGGTGGGCAGAGAGGTTTGGAACTCTCTTTCTTATTGGTCTATAAATCTGGTGATGTCACCAGGCAGGCCACAACTCCATTCCACCAAAAGGCTGAAATGTCAGGCAATCTTTTTCAAACAGCTCTTACACTAAAAAGGCATGTTCACAATTTCACTATTATTCCAACCTCATAGTGTAGTGTGGAAATATATACTGGGGGCCTTTTAAGCTGCTTTGATAAACATTCCTGTGTCTTTGAGGTGAGGCGGCGAGACATGATCCTCTAAGACAGAGCAAAGATGTCTTAGAGGATCATGTCGCCTTAGGTGTGTGTGTTTGAGAGAAAGAGAGGGGACGAGGAAGTGTGTGTGTGTATGTGTGTGCATGCATACAAGCATGTGTGTGTGTGCACATGCACGCGCGTGTGATGTCTCCCTTCATTTGCAGCTCTGAGACTTCAGTCTCTCTCTGTTTTATCAGCTCCCCTGCTGGAGACGACAGTAATGTGTGCCCACCCATGTAGCATGGGAGTGTGTGTGCCAGCCAGCCTCGCTCTTTGACGGGCCCAGCCACCCGGCTAAGCTGAAAACATCCCCTGTGATTTATACAGCCTCCTAAGGGTTTACAGAGATCCCCTTTATGACTAAACACCGGGAGGGGTTTGGACAAGGAGAGCAGGGAAGACTGATGGCTCACCCACGGCTAATAACACACTCAGTGCCAACACAGAACACCACACACACACACTCACATACACACTCTGAGCACATACACACACTGCTAAACGACTACACACACACTGCTAAAAAAAACACACAAAAAAACACATACACACTGTGTTCAATAATAATACACCCTCAATTTAAAGCTATACACACATACATAAACAGATGCCCATGGCTCACACATATTATGCACCCAGATCACCCAGATGCACAGCTCATAAGGTCCGAAGTTACACACATCCACACACACTTATCAATAGAGATTCCTTTCAAATTTAGCACAGTTATAGAATATAATATTTGTTTCCCCTACCTATGGATTCTTATGAGATCATCCCTGGCTTTTAATTGGTCATGTTCATACACGCCTGACTGTTAATTCACAAACAGGGGTGCTTGCTATTGAAACAAGGCCATGGTCCAGATAATCCTTCTCATAACCCCAGCAGTGTGTTGTGTTTTATAAGGGCCCTATACAGCAGCTTACCATCAGGCTGTGGAGTGGAGCTGGTTCCAGGAGGAGGGTCTGAGTCTCAAGGACGTCTAGCAGAGCTCTGATACCAGAGCAACATGACCAGGACACAGGGGTGAGGAAGGGGAGGAGGGAGGAGGGAGGGGGGAGGATGGGGTGAGAGAGGGGGAGTGGAAAGAGATCCTAGATCCATTTTATAGCTTTCTCTTATGCCCTTCTGCAAAGGGAGAAGAAAATGGACAGGTTTTTTCTTTCAAAATCACATAAAGTTTGAGATATTTCATGATTTATAGAGAGAGGAAGAGAGGAAGAGAGAGGGAGGGGTGGTGGCAGGGGGGTTTAAAAATGATGCAAACCATTTGGAGAGGGGAGTGGAGGCTGCCAGCACAGCCTGCTCTGTTTAAACTGGAGAGGAAGTGACCGTATATACAGCATGCCAGCAAACTCCTCGCTCTCCCTCACTCTATCACACACACACACACACACACACACACACACACACACACACACACACACACACACACACACACACACACACACACACACACACACACACACACACACTATCAGTGCTGAGGTCAGTTTATGACCATTGTGTTTGTTATTCTAATATTATGTTTCTTTACATCACTGTCACTGATATTATCATTATTACTATTATTACAATCTAGGAGGCTGGAGGAGAAAAGAGTGGAGAAAGAACAGGCATAAAAGAGACTGAAAAATGAAAGACGGAGCGAGAGACTGAAAAATGAAAGACAGAGCGAGAGACTGAAAAATCAGACCGAGCGAGAGACTGAAAAATGAAAGACAGAGCGAGAGATAAGAGGCCAGCGTTTTCCCTCAACTCCCGTTCCGAGGGACTGGCTCAATGCAGGAGGAGCGGAGGGAGGGAAGGAGGGAGAGGAGGAGAAGACAACAGAGACAAAGAAGAAGACAGGAAGGTGAAAATGAGAGAGATGAGGAGATGCAAGGACAGAAAATAGGGCCTTAACGGGCTTCACCTAAGGATGAAGGGTTTAATACCCTGCTGGGTTTGAGTGTTTGTATGCCAGTGCAGTCTTAGTATGCAGGTTGAGGTACGGTGATGGAATCAACAGAGACAAAATCAAGATATGGGCACTCAGGAAATAGAACAACATTTCTAGATCCAAATATCCCTGCTATACACAATGTACCTTTACTCATGTATATCCTCCTATTCATTGACGTTGTAGGTGTGTGTGTGTGTGTGTGTGTGTGTGTGCAGTATACACACTCAGTAAGTATGTAAGTAAATGCTGTGTGTGTGTGTGTGTGAGAGAGAGAGAGAGAGAGAGAGAGAGAGAGAGAGAGAGAGAGAGCACACACCCGCACATGTGTGAGTGTGTGCTGTGCCGTTGTGCTGCTGGTTGCTCAGCTTCAGGATTGTGTCGAGGGTGTGTGTAATAAATGTGCCCAGGCGAGAGGGCCTGAAAAGATATATAACACACAGGAAGGAGAGAAGAGGGAGAGGACACTGGGGAGGAGAGAGGAGGGGGAGAAGAGGGGGCAGGAAAAGAAAGAGGGGAGGAGGGAGTAGAAGGAAGAGAGATGAAGAGTGGATGCAAGGGGAGAGAAGTAAAAAGATGGGGAGAAGTAGGGAGGAAGTAGGGAGATGGAGAGCAGAATGAGGGGAGAAGGGAGAGAGGGGAGGATAGATTGGTAAGGGAAAAAGAGTGGGGGGGGGCTGCTTTCTCCTGGGTCCTGCTATGTTTCCCATTATGTAAGCCCTGGTCACCGGCAGCATGCCAGCAGGCAAAATAAAAGAGTCTCTCTGGTTTGGCAAAGCTCGTATTTTCCTATCCTCTGCGCGGGGTCACGGAGGGGTCAGGCAGCTGGATGGGGCGCTGGGGGGATTGTGGGGTCTGGGCCAGTCTCCAAAACCCAAAAGGCCCAGGGTTCAAGTACCAGCTGAAAGCAATCAGGGGGAAATCTGGGAGTGCCACAGCTGCTCTCAGCGGCGCTGTTCTGTAGCTCCATCTCGCTCTCGCTCTCGCTCTCGCTCTCCCTCTCCCTCTCCCTCTCCCTCTCCCTCTCCCTCTCGCTCTCCCTCTCCCTCTCCCTCTCGCTCTCGCTCTCCCTCTCCCTCTCCCTCTCCCTCCTCTCCCTCTCTCCATCTCTCTCCATCTCTCTCCCTCTCTCCATCCCTCTCCCTCTCTCCATCTCACTCCCTCTCTCCCTCTCCCTCTCCCTCTCCCTCTCCCTCTCGCTCTCCCTCTCCCTCTCCCTCTCCCTCTCGCTCTCCCTCTCCCTCTCCCTCTCCCTCCTCTCCCTTTCTCCATCTCTCTCCATCTCTCTCCATCTCCCTGTTGCCTGATTTTTTACCCCCCTTTCTCTCTTTTTCAGCCGACGCACAAAAACATTTCTGCATACTTTTAACACGAAGCCAGAATTACGTGTGTGTGTGTGTGTGTGTGTGTGTGTGTGAGCGAGTGTAAGCGCGGTCAGATAAAAGACAACGGGTAAAACATATTATAGCACTCCAGTCTGGCCAGACCACAGTGAATGGTACACTCTGTCTGTAGGACCACAGTGAATGGTACACTCTGTCTGTAGGACCACAGTGAATGTTACACTCTGTCTGTAGGACCACAGTGAATGGTACACTCTGTCTGTAGGACCACAGTGAATGGTACACTCTGTCTGTAGGACCACAGTGAATGGTACACTCTGTCTGTAGGACCACAGTGAATGGTACACTCTGTCTGTAGGACCACAGTGAATGGTACACTCTGTCTGTAGGACCACAGTAAATGGTACACTCTGTCTGTAGGACCACAGTGAATGGTACACTCTGTCTGTAGGACCACAATGAATGGTACACTCTGTCTGTAGGACCACAGTGAATGGTACACTCTGTCTGTAGGACCACAGATCATACATCTGTATATCTTTGTGAATGTGCATGTCTGATGTTGTTGTCAATTTGCATTAATGTGTGTGTATGTGGGTGTGTGTGGTGTGGTTGCAAGTGTGTGTGTGCGCGCATGTACATGAGTGTTGGTTGTGAGTGTGGAGTATGTGTGTGTGTGGGGTGTGCCAAAGTGTTGAGTGTGGATGTGTTTGCAAAACGTGTGTGTATGATGTAGTTTGTAGTTCGATGATTACATGACAGGTGTGTGTATGGATGACTACAAACACAATCAAACTGACAGATTAGACTGTTTTCTGGCTCAACTAACATTACACATTGTATAAGTAGGATCCAGTACCTCAAATGAAATAAACCCAATATCTAAAACTGAATGGAGATGGATGGTTCCAGCGCTGTGTGAGTGGACTACATCTTTCCATACTGGATTCACTGTGGCATACTGATTGTAGAGGGATTACTGCCTTCAGTATCTTCTATGGCAGGGCTATTCAATAACAGGGGCCACTCTCACTCTTTCCTTCTAATCAGGGACTGATTTAGATCAGGTGAGTTAACTCTCTGGCCAATCAGAGACAAGAATCAATTAACTACACTAAAACCTGCATATGTACCACTGTGGATCCCTAGGACCCTAGATTGCAAAACACTGTGGTACCAATGCCAGAGAGAGAGAGAGAGGCTGATTGTCACTACAGCAATTAGTCCTCTATGGTACTTTCATCTTCTAATAGGGCAGACAGACAGACATACAACAGAACCACAGGAGGTTGGTGGCACCTTAATTGGGGAGGACAGGCTCGTGGTAATGGCTGGAGCGGAATGAGTTGAATGGTATCAAATACATCAAACACATGGTTTCCATATGTTTGATGCCATTCCATTTGCTCCATTACAGCCATAATTATGAGCCGTCCTCCTCTCAGAAGCCTCCTGTGAGAAGAACCTCTTAGCAGGGCAAAAAGCTTTGTATAATATTTAGAATGTGAAATGTATCTTACTTCTTCTGTCTGTGCTAACGTCCAGTCTCTGATATGTATACAGTGGAGTGGGTTGGTGCTGGGCTGGGAATGCCAGAGAGAGTCTGTCTGGGCTGAATGGGTCTCCTCCAGGACTGAGTTAGTTTACAGACTCTCTTATCATCTGTATTGGCTGTTCTGGGATCTGGAGAGACTCAACTCATGCCCCCATTAAAAACCTGGGGAGGATAGCCCTCTTTTGCAAAGAATAATGCTGAGGGTAAAGAGAGAGAGAGAGAGAAGAAGAGAGAAAGAGAGGGGTGTAGAGAGAGTTTGCGAAAGAGAGAGAGAGAGAGGGAGAGGGAGAAAGAGACAGAGGGATGGAGGGTGGGGGTAGGCAGAGAGACAGAGGGATGGAGGGTGGGGTTGGGGGGATAGGCAGAGAGACAGAGGGATGGAGGGTGGGGGTGGGGGATAGGCAGAGAGACAGAGGGATGGAGGGTGGGGGTGGTGGGTAGGCAGA